>VZTI01004870.1:764360-878165 GCA_013397865.1 Struthidea cinerea
AAGGGCTGGGTCGCTCCCCAGCTGCTCGGGGGTTTTCCCGGAGGGAGGTGGTCGCGCTGCCAAGCGGCTCCCGAGCCGTGCCTGCGCGGCGGTGCCCGGGTTGGGAGGGCGCGGGGCTGAAGCCCAGCCCGGGCTCAGGCGGGGGCTCGGGGTGCGGGGGTGCCGCGGAGGGCACGGGGCGGTGGCGCGGGGTGTCACGCCGTGACCCCGGGGCTGCCGGGCGCCGCTGCCGCGAACAAAGAAGCGTGCGGGGAGCAGCGCTGCCCTGCAACACAAACTCCCAAAAACGCCCGCAAGCCGGCAGGAGGAAAATGGGGTGAGGAGAGGATTCGGTGATGAAGCCTCGCTAGGAGGAATGTTTCTGGGATGAAGGGATATATTCAGTTCTCCTCGGGAGAAAATGCAAGACTTGCTGTGGTTTTGAGGCCGCTGTCATATCTGCTCATTGTTTATTGTTGGGTTTTTTGCATGTGGCTGATCACGCCTCGTAACAACAAATTTTCTTTAAAACGGCTCTTTTGATTAATTTAACAGTATTAGCAAAAATAAGAAATACGAGCCCTTGACTTTGGTCTTTGTTGTCTGCGTTTGCAGCTGACTGAATTACGACTTGCATGTAGGGTTAAAAGTGCTGTCTCCTTTATTTCAGAGCTCTAGGGGAAGATGTTGTCTCTTCTGACATCTTGCGATTGAGATACCTGAGAACAGGTTCAGTAAGAATCCAAGTTCCTGAAGAAGACACTACGAATGTATTGAAATAAGAAGCTGTAAACATTTCCCCCCCCCCGCCCCCNCCATCTCCTGTACTGCCTAAGAAACCATAATGTGAAGCACTTCTCGGACACTCTCCCAGATGTATGAAGTCTGCAAAGCTCGCTGTCCAGACTGGCTGCTTTAGTCAGGGGTACTTGCCACATTTGTGGTGTGTATGTAGTATTCTGAAGAAAAATCAATTTTTATGAAATTCCCAGAAGGAACATTTTATTATGGACAGCTTTTTCTGTATGTATATCCAGAGAGATTAATGCCTAGAGTTGAAAGTCATTTAGTATACACTGCAAAGTTGGCTTTCCCTCAGTTTTTCCAGATGTATTGTCTCCCTTGTACACTGGGAACACACACAACTGCCTAAACCGCAGATGCAGCCATGGAGCTGCATGAACTTGTGAGCCACACCAGAAGTCTTGCTGAGGGCTGGTACCAGCCACCGCTGCACGATGTCAGCTGAGCTGTGATTGTGCCATGCTGATCCCAACGCGGCGCACAGATGGAGTGAAACGCTTCCTGCAGAGAAGAGGCTGTTGAGTTTTACGAGGAAGGGTGACCGGTCGCCGTCACCTCTGTCAAGTTCTGTGCACAAGATTGTCCCGTGCCGGATGAACGTGTGTCTCCCTGCTCCTGAGATGCTAAAGATGTGCTGCAGCTTATGACACATCCGAGAGAAGAAGCTTTATAAGATGGCTCAAACCAGCTTGCTGCAGGGAAAGCAGTTTTACTGTAGGGAGTGGGTTTTCCACAAGCTTCAGCACTGCCTCCAGGAGAAAGCTAGCTGCGGCGGTAGTGCTGCCAACAAACCATCTCTGGTAGCGAATTCTGGGAATAATACCGGTGTTGTCTCTGGGAAAGGAGCTGCCTGGGGTGTATTGTTGGTAGGAGGGCCCGGTAGTGGGAAGACAGCCCTCTGCACTGAGTTACTGTGGCCAAGCTCACCTGCAAACCTACAAAGAGGCTTACATCGCCAGGCTCTGGCCTTCCATTTCTGCAGGGCCCAGGACTCTGACACACTCTGTGTTGGAGGCTTTATTAGAGGTTTAGTCACACAAATATGCCGCAGTGGACTGATCCCGGGATATGAGGACAAACTAAGAGATCCTGCTATTCAAAGTCTCTTGCAGCCCGGGGAATGTGAGAGGAACCCTGCTGAAGCATTTAAAAGGTAAAAACAAATTAAAAAAAAAAAAACCAACCCTATTGAAAACAAAAACAAAATAAACAAAAAAAATCTGCTGTTTAGGTCTCCCTTCCAGTGAGCCTAAGATGCGGATAGTTTAAAACATGTTTGTTTCATGGCCTGTTATCTCTCTCAGAGCTTGCAGACTTACCATGGAAAAATCTAACTTTGTCGTTATAGCTGACATAAATAAATACTCACTTTTAAAACGCAGTTTATTATTAATAGTGAATTTATTTACATTTGTATATTAATACCCTCAGATGTAACGGGGTGTTTTGGAAAGACATGAAAGTAATTGACTTCAGAGTGGAAAATAATCTAGTCCATGGTCTCCATGTGCCATAAAGGTAGGGCAGTTGTCCTTTACAGACCTGGAACAGACCTTATAGGACCCTTGGAAAAGCTCCCAATAACATGCTCTGTCTAAGAGGAAACTGGTCTAATGGATCTCTGGGTCTGATCCAGCACATCGGTTTTATGTTTGTCTGAAAATATGTGGTAGGAAAATGTCAATTAACTCCTTATGTTACTTCTCACAATATGCACAGATTATGTCAAATCTTTATTGCTACTTCTTTTGTAAGTGCTTCAAAGTGTTGGGGGGATCAGAAATTGATCAAGAGGGTTCACCCTGCCCTTTAAGAGGTTTGTCAGCTATCTAAGCTGAATGGGAAAAAAAAATAGACTTTTTGTATTAGTGTTCCCTAACAAGCCATAGTCTTCTGTCACTGTTTCTGTAAGGATAAGGACATACGAAAGGACATATTGCATGTATATAACAGTGTATATCCATAGATAGCCTTAGAACAATGTACAGTCTTGAGCACAGCCTGTGTGTGTCAGTGTGTGTCTAGTGGTCTTTATTCCTTTGGGTCACAGTGAAGGAAAATTCATGAAGGATAAGGCTTGACTTCATCAACAGAGCTCCAGTTGGTTGTGTTGCCAGTATAAAACTTCTCTGGAATATTGGTTAAACTGAAATTTTTTGGTACTGTGTAGTGGTGTAACTTTTTGTGGTACTTGAGGGTTTATTGCCTGATGCTTGCAGTATAAAAAAAATTCCTCTATTTTTTTTTTCCTGACTGCTAAGACTGGGGAGACAAGTACTGAGGTTGAACTGTAGTGCTTGCTCTTACTGTCATGGTGGTGTAAAGGAGCCTTCCAGTTCTGATGGCTGTTATGTCCTTGCCTGCTGAATAAACAGGATGCATGTCTACATTGTTCTCAGTGTAGTGTCTTAAAACAAATAGTCTAAACCGAGACTAGTTCTGGAATTTTTGTTTGCTGCTAAGTGAATATGCAACTTCTAACAGCTATTAGGGTGCTAATTTCAGAGGTATTAAGCCCTCTTAAATTCTAATGAATAAAAACTGGGTGCAATTAAGTGTCTATAAATGGAATAGCTGACTGGCCATCTAGCTTCAGGCAGTCTTTTAAAATCATGAAAGTGGATTAATCTGGTGAGTAAGAGCCTGTTTATGTTTAAAAGTCTATTACAGGGAAATCTTACTAATTTAGTACAGGCAAGTTCTCAGTAACAGCTGGAATCCTTCCTCTGTTCTAAACGTGATTGCCTTACTGCACAGAACAGGAGCTAGGTAAATCGCGTTAGACAAAAATGCAACCTAGAAATATAAGGTGTAAGAGATACTGGTTAGCCAGACTTAGCTTTTTAGACTGATTTTTATGAACACAGGGTTTAATGATAGGCTGTTCTGAGTATTTAGGTCACTATGCAGGGTTTTTGGTTTTGTATTGGGAAAATAAAATAGGCACAACATCCAGTAATAGTCTTTCTCAAGTTTTGCAGCAGTGATTGTGAAGTATTATTACACTAAAAATTCTTACGAGGTAGTACAACAGCTTCGGTCAAGGAGATTTTTCTTTCCACCCTTCCTGTATTCCCTTGCTCCCACTTACCCTGATCTCCTGCTCTCAGAAGCAGCTGTGGTGGCTGGTCTTCATTCTCCTGTTTCAGATTTAAGGGAGATGAGGTGTTGGGGACAAGGTGCTGTGCTGGGAATATAAGTTTTCAGCACTGTGGCAGGGGACCAGGAGGTGGCTGTTGACAGCTGCACCACGAGCTTGTTCTGCTGGGTGATACAATCTCTGTCCACAAACAAGAGGCACTTGGCAAGCCCTTTCCCACCATCAAACACCTCAATCATTTGTTTAATTGAACCTTTGCTAATACATAAACCGTGCAAGAAATGTTTTAACAAAATTGTAATTTAGGATGTTCCATGGTTTCTAAGACTTGCCACGGAGCGCTTCAATCCTCTGCTCTGGTGTGCTTTTGTCAAGCTAAAGTCGTTGTAATGTGAAATGAGTTCTAGGAAGACTTAACAGTCAGATGATTGCATCTCCCATTGTGTAAAAGCACTGAAAAAGCACAAAGTGCTTGTCTCAGTGCTCCATCGATTTTTGCCGTGTTTTAGTTTATTCAGTACAAGAGGGGAAAGATTTTTCTTTAGAGGCACTGTCAAATTTTTGCTCTGCTTTTCACGGCTGCTCCAGACCCAGCTATGTATTCATGGCCTAAAATGGAAAGACTTCTCTTCATAAGGGCTAAACAAGATGACACCACTCTATTTTTGTGCCAATTGTCCTGGAAATACCGAGAAAGGAAAGCTTCCTAATGTCTTGTAACATGCCAGTTTATAAACAATATAAAGTTTGTTAGTTAAAATAGTGATGTTTTCCTGAAGGTTGTTTCTTAAATAGATTTTCAGCAGTCTTGATGGTCATAGTGATACTTGTGCAACTGATGACCCTCAGAGTTTCTCATGCTGTTTAAATGTCTGACACATTTATAAACTTTAAATGCCCTAAAAATTCTTTCAGGTGCAGATCTTGCAGTTTTGAAGAGCAGGAAGGGCTGAGTTAGACAAAGGTATTTAGCATTTTGCATTTGTTGCTGCACTGACAGCTGAGAGAAAGAACAGCTACTTACAGCAGTTTTCTTATCAGGCACTCAGTGCTGGAGCAGAAAGCAGCCTTAAATGTGAGGGAGAGAGCTGAGCCCTCACTCAAATTTTCAGTGAAAGTAAAGCAGACGGGAAGGCAAAGGTGTTACAGACACCAGAAGTTAAGAAGAAATGATCTGATAAACAGAGAATTTAATTCAGAAGGTCTATTAGGCTCTTCTTCCCTGTTCATAAAGAAAAGTTAAAATTGGAATAACCCAAATTTTGCAATGCTGTCTCCAGGGTTGTTTTGGTTTTGCTGCAGCAAGTTTATGCTTCCAGTGATTTGGTAGGCCTACAGGCAGATACCACTTATCCAAGGCCATGAGGGCATAGAGGAATGCTGATACAAGCTGTGGGTACTGCTGAAATCTGTGTAAACTGGGCTGTAGGAAGGCATTTCCCTTATGGTCCTGGTTTATGTCTTTCAGACAGAGGAGATGACATTAAGCACCTTCAGACAGTAGGGAAAGGCATGTCATTCCCATGTGCTGTGCTGCACTTGGGATTACTGGTGGGAGGCAGAGCTTGCTTCCTTCACAGCCCCGAAAGTGGCTGTCACTGGAAGGGTGGGCATAGCTTACCCTGCAGAGTTGATTTGTTTTGCAGCCATTGCTCTTGAGTTTGAAAGATGATACCCAAGACCAAAGCTCCTGGGACTGAATTTAGAGGTGGAACGTGTTAAATAACACCATGTTTTTGAACTTGCACCAAACTCACCTTTAGTGTGTGTTGGTAGGAACCTAAAGCAAACTTTGAAGTTTGCTTGGGTGCGTTGTTGCAATTAATAAATCACCAAAAAAAAAGGTGAATTTCCACATCTCCCAGCAGGTTGGTGCAGATGGAGCTGCTTTGCTCTCACTCACAGATGAAGTTTCTTTCTTTCTGAGTGTCTTTTCAGGGAACTTCAAATCTTGTAAGACCTTTCATATCCTTATGTCTTATGTATTGAATTTGGGTCAGTGATGTCCAAGTGTTTTTTGCTTGTGAAGTATCCTAAAATTCTATTACAACTACTTTAATGTAGGAGGGTCTGATCTAAGTGATTTTTACCAGGAAAAAGAATAAAGCTGTGAATTCAGATTTCCACTTATTTGCATTGCTGAAGTTGCATTCCCATACAAGTAGACGTCCCTGATCAGTAGAGATGCAAAAAAATAGAAATTTAAAAGAAATAAAGCCACAAAACAAAACCAGAAAGAGCTGCTGAACAAATTTGCAACTCTATAAGAACTTTGTAAAAGTTTTTTCAAGCTGATGTTACATCCTCTTTACCAAAAATGAATATAGGGAAGCTGTACCCCAGAGCTTAAGTATCCTTTTTTTTTTTTCAGAAAGGGCACCACATTCTATGCATGCTGATACTAAATTCAGTGCAATGGTTCCTTTTGCAGATTCCCAGACTGTCACAGCTTTTCTTCTGTTTCTAGCTCCTGATCTCTGCGGGCACAACTGATTTACCTTGTAATTTAATGTGACCAATAACGTTAAGTGATGTAAAAAGCCAAACAGTTTTATAGTTCTCTAGAATATGCAAATATCTGTAGATTTGACTGTGAGAGGTCGTGTAAGGTTCTCCGCTGACTGCAAGTTTGAAGCAGGGGTTTACACTGATTAAATTTGAAAGCCTTGTATGAGTCGTGTGAGTCACTCCTTTGGACAGCGTTAAAGTGCAGCAGTTCTTGTGCCAATAGCTGTTATCTATGTAAAGTTCCTTCTGCCTGCTTGGAGAACTCCAAGGGATTGAGCCTCTGGTTTTGTGTCTTTGGCTATATAATGGAAACCCCATAAAGGGCAGAATTCAGAGGAAAAGCCTCTGAGAGTCAGCCAATGCTAACAAGCGTTTCCTCCCCCGCCAGCCTGCATTGACTTTCCACGTTACTAAGTTATTTTTTTATCTTTTTCTTCCCTTTTCCCTCAAGAGTCTTGTATCAGCAGAAAGTTGCAAGTAGTAGGTGACAGAGTTTTTACTCCTATCTAAGTGATACGGGGTAACAAGTTTTATTTCAAGTTCTGGATTCTTTGTCTGACAATGTAGAAAAACAGTGGTTTGTTCAGCAAACATACTGTGACTTTTGTCTAGGGACTTTCAATCTGCAGTACTGAAATGCATTTTTCTTGCTTAGATGAAGGAGAAGATTTAGACATTGAGTTGTAAACGATAACAGATGAAGTGTGAAGAAGCTGCTCATTTTTAGAACTCCTTGTACTATCTTTGAAGTCAGTAATATAATAAAAATTATAATAGATCGTGTAGGCTTTATTGGACAATTAACTAGTGAGCTTTTTGCTGGTTTGGAGTAGCAAAAATTTGAGTGCATTTTGGAGTAAATTTGAGATGAATTAAGAGTATCCTGACTTTACTGGGTTTTGATATTGCACCCTACAAACTTAGGAGTTTTTCTTGCTAGTGAATTAACCACAGTAAGTGCTTCTGCTGCAGTTTGTAGCACCCAGGTTCTGAGACTGCTATGAAAAGGTGACTATGAGAGGCAGCACATTGGAGCATGGGCTACTGGAAACCCAAAAGCTGCTGGGATTTCTACCAATTTACTCTAAAAGACATTACTAATTTGGTGTTAATCTTTTATAGATAATAAATGACTCCGTTTTTCTCACCCCGGTCTCAGACTGCCTGGGAATGATCTACATCTCTTTCTCTAATCTGCTTAATTCTGGAAAGGGCTGCTACAGAGCCTCTCCCTCTGTTTCCAGAGCTCCAGTGCAGTCTTGGGAGCTGTAGCTCTCCAGAGGTTGCAGGGATGGTATGAATATATAGATTTTGTCAGGCTCTCTTAATTTTGTAGAGCTGTAAATGGTAGAAACAAAGCCAAGGACTAACTGTATCCTGTCTCATGCAAAGAAGGATCTGAATGCACGATAAATTAATTTACAAGACCCTTTAAAGAAGAAAGTTATTAAACCTCAAACAGTGTGTTTGTTCGTTTACCAAGTGTGAAGTTCAAATGTACAATTGACTGATTTGAACCTTGAGAAGGTTGGAAGGGGAGCTCAGAAAAATCAAGTCCAGCATCTCCTTCCCAGACAGAAAAAATTGAAGATGCTGCCTTCATCTGCTCTTATGCTTCACAGTTCTTCTAGAAAAAAACCTGTATGTTATCCTGAGTTGGTTTTTTTCTTGCTATAATCTAAGATTTTGCTACTTAAGGTGTTCTCCAGAGACATGGAGAATAGATTCTTTCTTTCCATTTTGGGACAGCCTTTTACATACTTGAAAACAGCTTTATTCTCTTTCATCTCTACTTGAAATTAAATAATTCCAGCTTGTTAGTCTGTCCTCAGAGGTCATACCTAAGAATGAATGTGGCATTAAAAAATCCCTTAGCTAAATAAAAGCTCTCGGCTTTTATTCTAAAGGGAATTTTTTGTACCAATGTTTTAGATGTGTAAATAAGCAGCATTCTACTTCTGTACTTCCCCAGATTTTTGTCCGTTCCTACATCTTTCACTTATGCTTGACTAGAATCCTGAAGCTAGTTGGACCCTAGCCCAGAAGAGCTTGATCTGCTAGAAGATTGAGTTCTCCTTTTAGTAGGAGTTTTCAGTTAAAAATGATCTCATTACAGTTAAAATCAAGTTGCTTTGTTTATTTATGATCTATTTAACGCTCAGAAATGATGGAGCAAGATACCAACTGAAAATCATAGCAATTTATGGAGGAGATGAGAAACTATTTTTGTAAGAGCATGCACAAGAGGTTAAAAAGAATCTGCCAACTCAGCCTGTCTTTCCAGCTCAGTGAAAGTGGAGTTGCAGAAGGTAAATTTGCTCTTGTGAGAGCATCTTGACTCTGCTGGAGCTTTTGAGTATTTACATGTAACTGGGGCTTTAGACTTGTAACTGATGCTGGGTTTCATAGGAAGCTCTGTGTTCTGGTGCTCTCCAGACCACTAGAAAGTGGAGCATTGCCTGAAGCTTAAGTACTTTGTGGCATGTTTCTCTTTAGGCTTTTCCCTTAAATCTGTGGAGTTAACGGGTCACATAGCAGCGGCGAGTGTTTCTGCAAGAGCAAGTTGTATGTTCCTCTTTCATTGTATGGAAGCACAGCCTACAGACTGAACATAATACCGTTTAAGGTTTTAACCTTTTCAGATTAAATTACCATAAGAAAGTTTCCCCAAGGCATTTTAATAATGACAACTTACATAGACCTTTTTGTCTTCTACTTCTGTAGGCATTAACATTTTGGCTTTAATCAGTGTGGCTCAGACTTAAACCTTACAGGTTTTCCTTTAAGCTGTTTAGTTAGATGGACCTTCATGGCAATTCTTACTTGTTAATTATTTCCCTTCCCTTCGGTTTTCTATGCACATGTTCATAGCTTGTGCCAGGGTTTAGGTTTCTTTTCCTTTCTTCTTTTTCAATGCAAAAATGAAAAGGATTTGGTGGATTGTGAAGTAGAAAGGACTTAGTGTGTCTTATATACCGGGAGAAGACAGTATTGAAATATCACCTCCTGAAAGCAATGACTTGAAGAGATTTCAGTTTCTTGCTTATGATGATACGTACAATACACTGGGAATGGTTAGAGACCTTCTGTCTTTGTCCAGGAGCAGGAGTGTTTTCAATGGTTAATGAATGCAAAGGCACTTTGTGATTGAAGAATGACTGCTGAAAAAGAAATAATCAGGCAAGAATATAATTACATTGACCCAAGGGTTGAGTTGTACAGAGGTGTTCAAAGGTATTGCAGAGGAGGTGCTGGAAAGAATGGAGGTGGGAAGGTTCCTGGTCTGCTTGTTGACATCAAGATGTGATAAGATAGCATGAAAAAAGAACTGAAAATGAGATCATGGTAAGAAGGCAACTGGGGAAATTTACACAATGGAGTAAAAGGGGCAAACCAATTGCAATCAAGTGTCATGTGTTTGTAGATACCTTAACACAAAGTGAGAACCAAAAACTCTTGCATGTAGAAGGCCATCAGACTTTTGGGCTCAGTTGTGGATGCTGCTGTTTAAATTGATGGGAGTGAGAGGAAGGATGGAATAAAGGATCATATGTGAGTGGAATTTAGGTCCACAGACCACCACCAGTGTCTTTTCCTTGGGATTTTTTCTTTGTCATGTCCTAGTACGAGCTGGTAATACTGGTGCTTGTGTGAAGGAGGGGAGGTGGGCACCTGGCTGTGCGTAGATGCAAGCTGTGTGCTAGAGATCTGTGATATCTTAGAACACGAGAGAAGGAAGGGGCCATGGCAGCACCTTTTTTAAGTTTGCAGCATCATGGAGTTGTCTGGAAGAAAGAGAAAACTGTTCAGAAGTTCTAGGTCGTTTAAGGAAAATACCAGCAGTGTAGAGATGATAGTCACAGGCAGGTAGGAATGAACCTCAGGAGGAAAAACTGTTAAGAATGGGATTACAGCATGATCTCCATCTTAGAGCAGTTAATTAACAAATCTTGGTTTAACTACGTCAGCTCTCCTGCAGCGATAGTGAGCATGGTACACTAAGCTGTCCATCCTTTTTCTACAGTTTCCTGGAGCAGAGTTCAAGAGGACATTAGAAAAAAAGCTCTGTTTGTAGGTAAAGTGCAGCTGATCCGTGATAAGTGAAATTGTGTCCTGTATGATTTTGGATTACCATAATGATCAAAATTTAGCGGTCTAACAGATGGAAACTTCAGCAGCCAACAGCACAACACCAAATCATTCCGCGTTTCTGTACTTTTTTCATTAGTACCTTCTTCTACTTTTAACTTGTGGTTAGGTTTTCATCCACAGTAAACAATTAGTGTATGAATTACTGCAGGGGAGGAAGAGGAAGATGTAGTTTCTCTCACTTGTTCTGTTGTAACTAAGGCTAATAAATATGAAGCTACAAGATCAGTTCCAAAGGTAAATGCATCAGTGCTGTAAGATTATAGAATCAGGTCTACATGGTGCTAACCTAACAGGGTTTTTTGAGAGTAAATTGTCGAGCAGATACAGAAAGCATCAACTGGACATTTACAGGAAAAACAGAGAAACTGTATCTGCTTTGAAAAAACCCAAACCACAAGGTAACTGATAAGGCCCCAAAGTGATGCATGAGGAACATATGCTGTGAATTGTACTTTGGGGAGTACGGGAGAATAGTTTTGAATGGGACACACGGAAGCTGCTCCATCTGTTGCCTCTTCAACTAAGACAGCGCAATAAACAGTAGGGTAGTCCATTTTAATAAGATGGAAAATCAGATGGATAAAGATATGTGGTAACACAAACAGGAGGAAAGCTGTCTTAAGTGTGCTTGACTAGGAAGGCAAATTCTTAACAGCTTTTCATCTGGTATTTGTGCAGAGGATTTTCTCAAAATGAGGTTGGACAGTATAATCCTGCAATCAGTTCAGCAGTGGAAGTGGGGGGTGCTTTATGGTGGTGTGCAAGGCAGGACATAGGCAGGTGTGGAGCAACTTGATTAGGGAATGATCAAGACTGTAAAATGTCTGTTGTTGTTTAGCCTGGTTCTTCCCGGCTGGCAGTTCAAGAACCCCCTGTTCTGAAGGAGCCGCTTACTGCTGAAACAGCCACTGCAGCTCCTCTTCTTCCTGCTTCCCAGTCAGTAATGTTGGGTTTTTTCCCCTTTGGATTGCATAGGAAAAATGCAATTAATTTGGGGATTGTCAGACTGAACTGCAGTAATAATGGTGGCTCTTTTATTGTGTGTATTAATGTACTGTATTCTGTTTTATGGTCGTGGAATAATAGAGCATAGTAAACTAGCATATAGCCTGACAACAGCCACACAATTGAATTCATTCAGTGGAGTTTTCTACCTGTCTCCTATGGGAGTTTTTCGTTTTCTTTTTGTGCTTAGCATTTCTGTCATGCCAGCAAATACAATCATATACCTGGAAAGAAATATCTGTTCCTTCAGTTGTGTTTATGCACTGCATAAATAGAGACAGAAAAAAAGAAAGGGATTTTTGTCTATCTCCAAAATGTAGAATAATACCTGCAAATTCAAATGCCTGTAAAGCTACAAGAATTTCAACTCTGTTGTGTACTAATGTTTCCAGATAACACTGCTTATAGAAGTTACATTTTTGTAAGGAAAGCTGGAAAGACTATATATATAAATATATATACATATATATATATAATATATTTCCCTTACCTGTACCTCGGTTTCATAAATGATTTAAAACTAACCTTGTAATTTTAATACATTCTGTTGCATACAGAAACTTGTTTGTTTTTTTATCGTGGTGCCCCACTCTTACATGTTGCATTTCAACCACAGGCTTTCGAATATTTGCAAAGTAAGTTATTAGCCTAACTTTACATATATGGAAAATAAGGTGCAGTATAGACAGTTCTCTCATTTCTACTAATGATAGTTTGCAGTGAGTCTGATTTGATGCTTTCATCTCATGCATTTGATGTAAAGTGTACTTTCTTTGACACCTCCTCCTTTTTTTTTAAAAAAAGAGAGATGGATTTGCAGAAAAAAATACCATTGAGAACTTAATTGATGCTCAATAGAAAGAAAGACATTGATTTTTGACCCTAATTAAAGAGCTTTAAAGGAAAATCTGGTGGATGATGAGTTCCAGGAATCAATATAAGTAACAGCAACTTAGACAACAGCTCAAACACCAGGGATGGAGGAGGAGGGGAAATAGGCTTAGTCATATAGGTCATGGCACAGACAAGAAGGTAAGTCAGGAAATAATCAAGTGCCTTAGGTGTCTTTATACTAATGGAAAAAAGGTAAGGGGTGAACAAGCAGAACTGGAAATTTTAGTGTACAGTCAAGATAGAGTTCAGTGCTCTAAAAGATCTGTCACGATAACTTGTATAACTGGTATGTGTTAAAAAAAAAGTAGCTTGTTTTGTACATAACATGCTTGCTTGTAGTTCTAGAATAAAGTAAAGACATTAAAGGCACTGGAAAATCTGGTTAAAATACATATACCACGTGTGGTGATAGCTCTACATGTGGGATTTCTACTTCAAGGTTTGCTGGTAAGCCTGATCCATGAAAGCATGGACTGTACATCCAGCTACCTACCAGCTACCTACCAGAAAAGGTTGTGAGTCTAAGAGTTTACCTGCTTAGTCCAAGTAGAGTTCTTGGTAACGAAGAGAGATCCCACACCTCAAAACCATGTCTTTTGTATAATTACAAGTGCTTTACTCCACCAAATCAGCAAGCTCAAGTAAGCCAAGCTGCTTTAAGATAACAAGTGGCATTATCCATGGCATAGAATTTGGATGATAATGTCTGCACAGTTGAAAAATTTGAATAACAAATAGGAGATAAACATCAGCTGGGAAGGCATGATACAAGCAGGAGTCTGGCAGTGACCGTGCTTCTGATGTCAAAGAGGAGATAATGGCTAGTGGGGAGACATAAATTAGCTTCAGTCAGATTGGAAAAAATCAGCTGAGGATATTAAAGAAATCTTTTGGAGATAGTGACTGTGAAATGATCCTGAATGCATGTGTTGGGTTAATGGTTGGACTCAAAGGCCTTTTCCACCCTAAATTATTTTATGATTCTTTGCTTAGGAGGGGAATAGAAAGACAAACTGAAAAATGGAGATGTTGCTGACCTCAGATGATCTGTGAGTAAGATCTGATGAAGAAGAGTATAATGAAATAAAGGAATTGGCTGGAAAGAGCACTGAGGTCTCAAAGCACTGTATTAAATGTCCAGTTCAGTGAAACTGAGCTCCTCGTTGCCATGTGTTAAACACTAGGAGGAAGGTGGCAGAAAGGAAGTAGAGCAGCCACTAAAGGTGAAAGTGAAAGAGTAATGTAAAAATGAGGTCAAGACGGCGAGTTCAAGGTGCGTTGATCAAGTTTCCTGTGAGGTGTGGTTTACAAGAAATGACTCCTTACATAGGTTAGCAGAAAGAAGACAGTATCCACCAAGTCCTGGCCTGCTGTTCCTTGGGGATGAAAAACTGATAGCAGCAGGAAAGCTAAAATTTCAATGCTCGTGTTTGTTGCCCTTTCTTAAAAAACAGTCATTTTGCAGTCAGCTAACATATGTAGTGAGAAAGAGGTAAGAGCAAAGAGAAACATAGCCCAGACCAAAAACCCCAAACAGATACCCAATACAGAATAGGTGACGTGTTCTCAAACTGTTACTGATTGTCTTCAAAGGACAGGTTGTCTTTATCAGGATTGCTGAAAATTCAGAGTTGAAAGAAAAATTTTTGTATGTAGTGCCCTGATTTAAGAAGGGATAAAAAAGGCATGGGAAATTAGAAGCGTGTCAGTCAAAATGAAAAATGCCAGAAGAAATAATCCGACAAACTATTTGCAAGCAGCTGGGAGATAACAAAGAGGTGAAAAACAACTAACAGGGTATGACATGGTTTGGTTTTGATAAATTTAATCTAACTTCTGTTTGGAAGAGTCACAGGATGAGTGGATAGGGGCCATCTTGACTGCAGGAAGGCTTTGCTTGCGTGTGACTGGTGCAGACAGGCTACGTTCAAGGCAGGACTGTATTTGGCTACATGGAATAAGAGATTAGTAACTGTACTTAATTATCAGTACTTCACTTTCAGACTGACGCGGCACATCATGTTGGTTTCATAGGGGTCTGCCCTGAGTTTTTCTTCTTTTCAGCCTGTTCCTTAATGTTGTCAGCTGACTGGAGGGAAGTGGTTATAAATTTTGGGTACAGCTGGCTTCCTTGTAATGACCCTGGTGTTACCTGTGGGACAGAAGTTATAGGGCAGGAAGTACAAGGTTTGAATTGCAGGAAAGCATGTAAAGGTTAGACACACGAAGGGAAGGAGAAAACTTCCCATTTTCAAGAATACTGAAGCACTGTAATGCTTAGGGAGACAGTACTGATTGGTGCAAATCTTCAGGAATGCCTAGGCTTGTATCTCGGGGATGACAGATGTAGAGCTGATCCTGCTGTAGGTGCGGGAGTGGACTAGGTGACCTCTCCATCGCTATAAAACAGAACTGTGAGAGTTTGTGTAGAATGCATTGCCCTTTTTTATATTACATGTTTGGGGAAAATGTTTGCATGTCTTCTGTACTCTCCCCCACTTTGCCTTTGGGGACACAGCTTCTTGTATGTCAGACTCAGAGTAATTTAGAATATATTGTATATGTTAGCACATATAGCAAGTGTATTCCATTTCAAGTACAGTCAGCCTGCTCCTGGTAACAGTTGTGAATGGTTTTCAGCCACAGTTGTCTGTCCTCTAATAGCCAACTTGTTTGCAAACTGTTTTGGGCAGTCGACTATTACACCAAAATATTTACTCTTAAGGTTTCTATTTTCCGAGGTTTCAAGTAAATCCACAAGTAGATCTGCTGGCAGTGCTTTGTAGCCAAAAATCACCTCTGTGTTAGTGTGAGACAGTAGGAGGTCTCTAATCAATACCCAGGGTCCGGGCCTGTTTCTGTGGCACCAGTGGCGCTGGTTCCACCATAAACTCGGCTTTTGTCTGGCCTGATGCCCTAGAGCTGGCTTTTGTGCTCTCCTGGTGGGGCTGCAAGTCTGCCTTACAATTGCAGATAAAATCCAGGTTGCTACAAGACATTGCAAAATCAGGTATTGAGTTGCACAAGACTTGCCTGCTGTTTCTAATTCACCCATTCTGAAAAGGCCAGACCCTTGATTTACATCTGTGTACTTCACCTAGAGCTTTCCCAATAGGTGATTCGCAGGGTCGGCTTTGGGTTTTGTTTGGGTTTTTTTTTTTTCTGCTTTCTGTCCCTTCCTTCATAAGATCAACCATGGTTGGGTAGAATTGTTAGAGCCAGTTTGTCTTCCTGTGCAGCCTGCAAATAAATAATTTACTGGAAACAATAATCGGTAATATAGTGTAGCCCAGGAGTGTGTCTTAATGCCAGTGTTACACTTAGAAAATCATAATCAGCTGCTGTGCGCTTTATCTTGTTGAGAAAGTACAGAACAAGCACCTCGATAACCAGATCAGATCTGTCGGTGTGTATACAGGTGTGCACACTTCCAACTGGGTCACTTCACTTCTGCCTTACGGGTTACATTTTGCAGCTTTTCAAAGTGTGGAATTGTTCTGTGCTTCACAGCCCTCGTCTTTCATAAATACTCCCAGTTAGTTAAGGGTCCCGTGTGTCTGTTTTTCAGGATGTTATTACCACTATGAGCAGCTGGGCAATTAGTAAGAAGGAAAGGCCTGTATTCCACATGTATGTAGTGCCAAGACTTGGGGTGGTAACTGTACAGAAAGCAGCTATTGATTTGATCATTAATTTCCCTTTTAATCATTAGCCAGAATGCGTTATAAGGCAGGTAAATAAACTGTTTACTGTAAGTCATCCATAAGACGTAAATGCCTTGTCACAGGACAAAATAAAACTCACTCACTCCTCTACAAACAGTGCTATGAGCAATTTGTAAAGATGCTCTGGTTTTTCTTTCTGTGTGAATACAGCTGCTAAAAGTACTTGGAAAGAGGGTAATATTTCATCAGCTGAACAGCAGGCATTGTCAATTTTGTTAGAAGTTAAATTCACCTTTTCTTTTTTTATTGTGACCTGTGCCCCAAATGCAGTTTGGAAAACAAAAGAGAAAAATGCAGCTACTGGTGCAAGTCCGTCTTTGCTGAAGCTTCTAGCAGTCTTTAACAACTTTATCTTCACTGGCTCCGTGCTTTTAAATGCAAATTGGGAACTGGGGGTGGTGGGGACAGACAGCTTTAATGGATTATACTGCCTGCTAACCAACCCCTGGATTATTACAATATACAAATGAGCATGTGTCTGTAAGCATATGAGGAACAAAGTCTGGAGTTTGCTGTCACTTGTGAGAATTTTTCAAGTAGAGGTGATTAAAAATATCTGGAGTTCAGCATTTTGTTTTCTCTTCTTAGGCACTTAGAAGCTCTTACATTTCCTCCATGAGCAGTGGAAGTAGTGAAAACCCTATTGTTTAGATTTGTGCCCTTGGGTACCTCTGTCCTTAGGTATCCTGCAATGGCCTGAGCTCCCCTCTGTAGTGTCTGTACAGCATAATTCCTTCCCCTTTCCCTGGCATGCAGCTCCTCCAGCTCTTGACTCCCCTGCAGAGCCTTCTTCTTCCCTGCCTGTTCCCCAGCAGTGGGACAGTGGAGCTTCTGCTACATCTGATTTAGAGCTGGAAGAGGCAGCAGCATCAGGTTTCCACTTAGTGGTTAGGATTTTTGCTGGGTCTCAGTGTGTGATTTTTAGGCAAAAATCCCGCTGCTTCTTATGTTGCTGGCAAAAA
Source organism: Struthidea cinerea (assembly GCA_013397865.1). NCBI lineage: Eukaryota > Metazoa > Chordata > Aves > Passeriformes > Corcoracidae > Struthidea > Struthidea cinerea. The sequence goes on from VZTI01004870.1 coordinate 781,490, forward strand.
TTACTACAACATTATGTAAATATAGTTGGCTTATTTACAGTCTCACTGTGCACTTCATTTCCCGTATTTGCCGATACAACATAAATGGAAATAAGTGTCTTAAAAATTACATTGTAAAGGGCTGTGGTATATCATGTTGTAAACCTCTTATAAGAAGGAAGATGCTTGTTTGCTTTTCTGAAGGTTGAGATGAGTGCTTGGAGAATTATTTGTCATACACTAGGTGTTGTTAAACTCTTTATATATAAAATACATATACACAAAGACATTGATCCAATATATATATACAGGCATATTCCTGATCAATATGCAGGGTTTAGGAATATGACAAATAGCTGGTGAATTTCCTCAAGGAATGTGGTGTAGAAACGTGGGAAAAAGCAAGAGGAGACTCTGTGTGGAATAACGATGTTGTCTGCTTTTCTACAAACTTTCTTTGGAAAGAACAGAGTTTGTAAATTCTTGATGCAGACCTCTGGGATGGTGCTTCTTGGGAATACAGGATCCTGGGAATACTGAGATATAATCTCATGGGAGGAGGTGTCTCAAAAAGCAGTTTGTTACAGCATTGTTACACTGTTTAGAAAAAGAAAGGCAAGAGCTCAGTAGTAGTAGTAAAGCAGATTTCCAAATATGTCGTTTCCGTCATGAAATTTGAAGTGTGTCATGCTTTGCTAAAAGTAGCAGCTCTTGGAGTCTGGCAAGTCAGGGGTAGTGGTTGTGTTTTTCTTTGTTTTTTTTTTTTTCCCCTGCTGCTTCTGGTCTGTTTAGGAGATGATTTTTATACACCTGTTCTGTGTGTTTGTCAGTAGTGAATGCTGGCAGCTGGGTAGAGAAACAGGAGCCCTTTTGGGGGTAAGCTACACTCCCAATTTAAGCGGGGGCATAGCTGAATTTTTTATACACCAGAGACAGTCAAATATGAGGAACACATTATGATTTGTGTTGCCCCTAGAGCCACTCATTAATTGCTATTTTGAATGTAGGTGTTTATTTTTTTTTTCTTATTTAAATAAGCATGTGCACTCCACTGTGACTCTTTTCAGCCTTTGTGGACAACACCGCTTTCTTTCTGCTCTGTTCTGTTGTGTCTTTGTGTTTTTTGTGGATCCAATCTAAAAATCTCAAGGACAACCATAAGCAGAACTTCAGCATAGCCTGTATATATTCCTTCCATGTGTGGAAAATCATGTTTGCATGGGTTCAGTCAACTCAGTAGCAATCCTGAAGAATTCTGTGGGATGGCTCATTGTTCTGAGGAATTCTTATTTTGCTGCAGAGCATGTAAAACATCTTTGCTCTGCATAAGTAAGTCATTAGCTTGCCATTAAAATGAATTCCATCATTTAAAATACCTAATTGTGCTGTTTTCTCTGGAGATTATGTATTTTTACTGACTAGTTAGCTTTGCTGTTTTTAATGATAACCACTTTTTTACCTGTATTAAATATAAAAGTTGTAAAGATAAAGCTGTTACCCTTTCAGAAGGTAAAGAAAATCAACTTCCAATCTTTTGAGAGGCACTCTGCACATTAAGCAATCTGTTAAAACGATCTGTAGATGAATCACCCTTGAGGGAAGTGCTTTAAAGACATTGTTAATTCCATGTTGATTTATGTTATTTTCCTATGTAATCAAGAAATGGTAGGGGAGTGGAATTACTAAGTCATGTTTTGGAGTAAACACAGACTCCTAGGATGGTGTAGGTTGGAAAAGACCTTTGAGATCATCGGCCCAGCACTGCCAAGTCCACCACTAAACCATGTCTTGGCAGAAGAGATTGACTTAGTGGGGGTTCACTTGGTGCCCCCATCCAGATCAACAAAGATACTAGACATGACTGGCCCCAATACTGAGCCCAGGAAATACCACTTGTGACCTGCCACCAGCTGGATTTAACTCCCTTCCCTACCTTTCTTTAGACTGGACCATCCAGCCAGTTTGTCCAGGAGGGTGATGTGGGAAACGCTGGCAGAGGCTTTACTGAAGTCTAGGTAAATAACATCCACAGCCTTCCCCTCATCCACTGTCATGGAAGGAGATCAGGTTGGTCAGGCAGGACCTGCCTTTCATAACCCTGTGCTGTCTGGGGCTGATCCCCTGGCTGTCACATAATGTGACTTCTGGCAAATTAGCACAGCACTTCCCGAAAAGTTTCACTGTTATGTTCCTTGGCATCGACTCTGAACTCGTGACGTGAAGTGTCTTGGAAGAACAGAATTTTATCAAACAGTTTCAAAGGGCACTTAGAGAGAAAGCCTGATCAATATCTTGTTAATGCCACACTTGTATTAATATTGCTGTAGGCTGGAAGAAGTCATTGTGCCTCATTTCTTACGTGCATACATTTTTCCTAGTGGAATTTAAATTATGTTAAGATTCAGAGCTACAAGTACTGTGAAGTGGAAAGAAGCAGAGCACAGGGGAGACAAGGGGCTGTGGAATAGCATTTTGTGGAGCAGCTTCAATATGCTGGGATTCTTCTGCCTGGGAAAAAATAGCACAGAGAGGCTGTGGCACAAATGGCATAGATAGTGGGAATATGACATTGCTGCTCACTGTCCCTTCCAGTCAGAAGTTGAAGGACATCAAATGGAACAAGGACACTTTGGCTTTTAAACTACAAAAGGAAGGGTTGTTTCATGCAGTGTGTAGCTAAGCTGCAGACGGCTTTGCTGTTCTGGATGCCAGAGCCTTAAATCAGTTCATACAAGACTTGGACAAACGTGTGGAAGTGTGGTCAGTTAAGGGATGTTAAGTGCAAAGTCTGAATCTCTGGTTCAGAAAGTTCCTGGAAGCAGCGATTGCTGAGAGCACTGGGAAAATTTGGTCTTCTAGTGCTTGCCCAGTGCTTACATTATTCCTTAGACATCTGCTTCCAGCCCTTTTTAGAGGCAGAGTGATTTGGGAATCTTTCCCAGACGTGACTGTTCGCTTTTCTTGGTGGTGTTCCCAACAGGTAAAAACTGGCACAAGAATGCTTCTGGACATTCCTAAGGTATTCTGTAGACATTTTGTTAGGGTCACACAGATTTGAAGTGAGATTTTAATTTAAAATACCATTACCATTTCTTCATATCTCATAGTAACATTCATTCTCAAAAAGTAATTTCATACAGAGAACTATGTGAGAAGAAAATTAGTTTTGATAGGGAAAGAAATGTTGCAGGAAAAATGCCTTGACACAAATAGCTGAGGGGGCAAGGCAGCATTGTGGTGGGGGAAGGGATGGAAAATGTGGTAATTTCCAACCGTCTCCTTTTCATTGTGGGATTGGCATCACTTGGGAAAATAATTTTAACCTCATGGCTACTTTAATTTCCTGTTCTGTAAATTGGTAGCTGCTTAACTCCCCAGCTTAGTGAGCAGTGATTTCAGTTGGACTTCAGATGTCCTCTGAAGGAGTACCTAGCTGGGGAACTACCAAAGAGTTGTCAGAAGTCTTGTGCTTCTGGGCAAAAAAAAAAAGGTGTGGGGGGGAAGGCTGTGTTTTAAAATCCATGTAAGACTGAACACTTTCAGATCACAAGTATTCTGTACTTCCTTTTTATACCTCTGAGACAATTTCCTCCTCGTCTGTTCTGCTAGTTTCTGCTGTTATTGCCAGACATGAAAAGTGTGCCACCATTTCCATTTTGCATTTTTCTCAGTCAGAAAACCAGAAAATAACAAACCTCCCCCTAACAAGGCTTATGAATAATTTCTGAAGTGGGTTAAATTCTTGCATTAACAGGCAAGATTTGCCTATATTCCCATTTGAATGCTTGGTAGGTGATAATGTGTTGACCAAAGTCTTCTGAAGGTAAATTTGTTCAGTAAAATAAATGAAAAAAGGTTATTATGGTCCTGAGTAAAACAAAAAAATACTTCTGATGTGCATGCCTTCTGGACATGTGCAAACAGCAATTTTACAAGAGAGTAAACTGTCAGTTATGTATTTTTGTCACCTCGTTTCGTTTTCTGAATCTGTGTACTATAAAGTCAAAGTTTACTTGCCAAGTGAATTTAAAGATAATTTAGTCAGTGAAACTTACAGACCTAAATCACTATGAAGTTTCCCAAAAAATAGTAGTGGTGTGTGGAAATACTGAACAGATGCATGATGGTTATGTAGTACTATTTAAAGATACATGTAAATGCAGTTAGGTATATTTTTAAGAAACGCCCTTAAAGAGAGCAACAGTAGATGCAAATTTGAAATTTTTAGCCATACAATCTGATGTGTTGTTAGAGCTGCATCCCAAGGATGCAGATAATCCTTTCCCAGCAATAGGAGCTTGGCAACTTCAATATAAATAAAAGCTAATACATCAAAGTCACTACCAAATGCCTCGGTCTGCTACTAATTTGCATTTTATTTGTGAAGGTATGGCAGAAATTCTGTTCTTTGTAATACTGTTATTCATTCAGACTTGAACTCTTTGAGCTTTGATATTTCATGTGTCTTTTAGATTTTTGTTCCATGACCAACCATTGTTCGCTATTAGTTGCTGATAAGCAATAGCAACAGCTTTGGCGGAGACAACAGCAGTGAACTTCTTAAGCTTTAGGCCAAGTAGCTTCTTAGTGAAGCAATGTTTTTCCAAGTCTTCTAATTAGCCTTGAACACTATTACATAATTTTAAAGTATTGCTATGAATTAGAAATTAATAAAAAAGTAGTGGTGCCTAAACAAGAATTACATCACTACCTGTTCAAAGTATTTCTGTTAGTTCAGTCTACTTCCATATTTTCTGTGGTAACTATTTTTAAAAAGTAACTTTGTGTTTTAAGTTGATCATAGCTTCATCTTGGATGCCCTATATGACAGCCAAGGTATTGTTAAATGTATTTAAAATACTGATTTTGTGTCATGTTCCTTCCAGGTGCATTCTGCTCCCTCTCTTGGGAATGAAGCCCCCTCAGCAGAGCCTCTTCGTGCTGGTGGATTCGGTGGACGAGGGCTGTAACGTTGCCGAGGGTGAACAGACTTCCACGAGTTTATCTGGGACAATAGCAGAGATTTTAGCCAGCCACTTCGAGTTCTTCCCTCCCTGGCTGCTCCTCCTGTGTTCTGCCCGCAAGCAGAGTAAAGCTGTTACAAAAATGTTTACAGGTGAGCACAGAGCACAGGAATTGTTTGGGACCTGTACCTAGGACATTGCATTTATCAGGCCCTGGGAGATGGTGGAAAGCACTGCTGCATGCTTAGTTCTGAAAAATGACAATAGCAAAAATGGTAATTCTAAAAAACACACATCCCAGTTTACCCAGGACTATGGAAAGCTTCAATCGGCCAAGCATTTTAGAGTTAAATTATATCTTCGCAAAGCGTCCATGTTCTCTGCAGTGTTCTCGCTTTGCTCATTTTATAAAGCTTAAAACAGTCTAGGTGATGTGTAAGTGTACAGGTATTTCAGCTGCATACACCCATTCCTTACAACCTCAGGTTTTCCTTTCATCTCCCATTAAAATCTCTCCCCGTGTTTGCAGAAAGTGGGTAATAATCTCTGAAGGTGAAACTGGAGAGAGGAACAATGTAGATGTGGATTCTTGGACTGTGCTTTTGGCAAACGTTGCACAGTAAAAAAAAATTTTTACAGCTTCATCCAGGCTTTACTGTGTCATGAGAACATTTCTTCACTGTAATGACATTGTTACTGGAAGTTCTCTGAAATTTAATAAAAGGCAATATCTGGACTGGATTGCAGGCCTGTGTATAAAGCCTGTGTGTATTAAGGACACAATTAGGACAAAAATGTGATTATGGAATTTAGACCCATAGGCTTGCTCGTTTCCACAGTGGCAAAAGGTCAATGGGATAATTGCATTTTGGAATGAAGTACTGTATTAATCACTGGCAGACATGAAGACTGGTATTTGGGAGTATGTGAGAACTAAAAGAAACTTTGGGGTAGCTTCACAGGGTTCCTTCAGGCATTCATATGGGAATAGTTGTGTCAAAGCTTGGCTGATTAGATACCTTGTCATTACCAAAAAAACAGACAAATCTTTTTCACAACAGTTCTATTTCCTTTCCGTGAAATCATACAGTATTTCAGACTAGTCCTAAAAAATTGCTGTTGTCTTCTAAGTATATTTCCAGATGGAATTCCTGACAGGAAAAATCAGCAGAAGTAATGGATATGCCTTTAAAATAAATTTAATTCCAGAGAGTTAATTTTTCATTTCCACAGAGTATGACTTGATGAATAGCATGAAGGAAATTGGTGTGTGATACTATAATCCCATCTTCACTGTGGAAAAGGTAGAGCAAAGAAAGAATTGGATACAAACTGGGACCAAATTTTAGGGTCTATTCGGAGGAAGTGGTAGTTTAGCCACTATGAAAGGAAAATGTGACATTACAGCCAATGTGATGGCTGCCCATTTAATACACTGTTGGAGGATTTTCCTGTTACCAGCCAATGTTCAAGTTTACAGAAGGTGTAGTGAGGATATGAGGAGCATGGCTGAAGCTTCTGTTAGCTTCAAAAACTATGCAACTTTGTGTTGTAAAACTGCAAATAATGTGGATTTCTTTTTGGGTTCTGGCCTGAAAAGGATTGACTGACATTAACTCTTCTACTGGGGTAAACTCTTCTTCTTTGTGGTATTTGAATATTTACTTTTAGCTGAGCCCATTCTTAAAGCTATTTATTTTTAGTTGGTGGGCAGGCAGAATTGAAGATCAATAATGAGTATTTGGACCAAAGCAAAATCAGTTGCACTGTAACTTGGTAAGAGAGATTGGGATCCTTTTAGGATTGATTAGGAAAATGTGTCCCATCTGTAGTTTTTTTCTGTTAAAAAAGTTTTGGGGTATGGTATGAAATATACATTAACCAATATTAATTTGTTTGCAGTGAGTTTATATCTGTTTTCACTTAAAATTGTCATGCAGTGGAAACTTACTCCGGATTTGCCTGACAAATAGGTTTAGCGCTCATTTCAGCAACGTGTACCCAATGACTGGAAGCAGTATTGCTGCAGTGGCCTTATCCTGATGATGCTCTTTTTTGGGTGTGCAGTACAGACGGGAGTTCTGCAAGCAGCTCCCGAGCCAAAAACAGTGATGACATGGAAGAGAGAGTCCAGTCTTTCTCACCCACTGTCATCCTGACGCTGCCAGTGGTGAATAATCATCCCTAGGACGCTTAAGAATGAGAAAAGGAGGAGGGGTGTTTGTTCTGATCCTCTTTGTTCTTTCACTTCTGGTGGCGACTTATTTATGAAAACTGAATAGTTGTGCCTGCATCTGCTGCAGCTTGTGCTCTGGGCCCTTCTGTATTCCCAGATTCTGTAGTAGCACAATGTGCTGTGGATTTTTTCCCCTTACTCAGATTCTCAGCTTTCATTAATTTAAAAAAAAAAAAAGGAAAAAAAAAAATTTGCCTCTTGTGGCTACAGAGAAACCCTCAAAAATATGAACCAAATGTGAGATGATGCCTGGCTGAGTCTGTGGTCACCCTCCACAGTGAGCTAATGCCAAATGAGGTAGGAAAGGAGGGGGACAGATAACTGCCTTCTCTTCATGTGCTCTGTCACCAACTGCCACATGCTGCCTGCTTGCTTTTCCTAATGGCTTTTCCCCTAAATTTAACAATTCTGTCCTGCACCCATGGTTATCCACGTTGTCTCCCACGTCATCATTTGTTGTCGTTTGGCTCCAAGTATGGGCACTCAAGCAGCTGCATCAACACAGCCTTTCCAATGTGAAAGTGGCACGGAACACACAGTTTATTTCTTTGTTGTGTTCTAGCTAATGAACTTATTCTAATGATTCTTCTGAAATGAGACTAAATCTTGAAAGCGTAGGAGTCACGCTTACAAAACTAATTTCCTGTCTTGAAAATCCGTCATATTAGTTGGAAAACTTGAGGCATTTCAAAAGCGGGCAGTTTTACATAGATGGAGTGAACAGCAGATAACTTCTCATTAACAGTATAAAGGTAGGCAGACAGAAGTGCATATGTACAAATGGTTTAAGAAGGCTTTTTTTTTGATAGGCATTTACCTAATTTCTTCTTTTTTGCTAGACACATAAATCAAGTATCTGTGGCATCTGGCTTGATTATACCCCTCAATTAAACACTGGCATTCTTCCAAGGAATTCCTTCTCATGCATGAGGCATGAGTGCACCAGTGCAGCACAACCTGTGCAGATGCCACATCCCAGGGAGCCGTAGTTCTCATAAAGTTAGTGGCAAATACCAAAAAGATACTGGAAACTTCAGTAAAAAGACCCAAAAGTGGAGGTGAAAGGGTTCAGTTTAGCCTCAGAGGCAGCTTAAGTGCCATTCACCCACTTGTACATAGGCAGAAACAGACAATGTCATCCATTTTACACTCATCCTTTTATTTGTCATTCAGTTCCAGACAAGTACTTTTAAGAGTTGATATTTGCCCAAATTTATTCTTGATTGGAAATCTTGGGAACATGTCTTTCTCATGTTTCTTCTATTTACTGGCCTGAATAGATGTGGAGAGTTGTTTTCCTTACAGCCTTTCCAAAAAAATTTAAAAATAAGCAAAAATGCAAAAAGTGTAGAGAAATACAGTAAAAAATGATAACCCAGCTTCTCTCAAAAACCTCACTGTTTGGTGATTAAAGCTACTCAGGTAGTTCTTCTTGCTGAATCCCCAAATCAAATCAGTTGCCAGATTTGGAGCTGAACCTTTCTCATTAGCTGCCATTCCAGAAGGTAAATGGCATGAGACTACTTCAGGAGGGATTGCTTCCAAAATAAAAAATCTAAGTTGTCCTTTAATTTTTCATTGTAGGTTGGAATTTATTTGGATGACTTCATGTTTCTTTGAAGTCTTCATGGGAGTTGAATTTTTACTATGAAAGATAAACTGTATATATTAATGTGGTTGTAAAATTCACTTTTATAATGTTGAAGCTTTGAAAAAGTTTATTTCTTGTTTAGGTTCGGGGTTTGGAAAGAAAAATTCTTTAGGATGCTTGGGAAATACATAAAGAGCTTTTAATTACTATGTCCTTTCTTTTCACTACTGCTTTGAAAACGCCATACTAGGGAATTTCGTATTTCCTTGTAAAAAGTTGCGTGTGAACTCGGAACTTAATTGCCTTGTAATTAAAGAGGGAAGACAAAACTGTTTTAAATGGATTATTACCTGTAGATCTAATTAAATAAACTTCTGTGCAGTGACACGGACCAGTGAGAGCAGCAGATTTCAGCCTCAGTGTCTCATAGCACCTGTAGAAGAGGCAGAGAAATTTGTAATGCACAGTGTACTGCAAATGCACTAAAACCTAAGTGTGCTGCCTGAGTCTCCAGGTGCCCTTTACTCTGCTGGATAAGTTACTCTTTTTGAAAAGGTGTGCATAAATAGCCAAGAAGTACCTAATTTAATACATATTTAGATCAGCAGTGTAAATTATTAATGCCAAATTACTGCCATGTTTGTAATCATTTGGATTACTCTAAAGCTAACTATGTAGTTAAATACATTAAAATGTATTTAAAACCTCTGTTATGTGCTGATGTAAATCCATTTAAAGATATGAAAGTAGAAGGATATTTTTAAGTATTGAGACTTGCTAGTTAATAGCTTTTTTACTATTGAAGTATGAAAAGGTGGACATGCTATAAAAGTATTTATAACCAAGATACTTTTTTTTCCCCTTTTGAATGACCCTAGATCTTGCCAAGGAATACATTTGGAACAGATTTGTTTACAGAGCTGCCAGAAATGTAATAAATCAGAACAATCCATATTGGAGCTCCCATTGGGTTGAAAGTGATGTGTTGTAAGAAAAATTTTAACAATGCAAAAAGCAGGGTCGTGGGACTGCAAGTTCTGTCTACTGTAACTTCTGTTTTGCTGAGCTTAAAGTAGTTCATGGGAATGCATCTGAAACAAAATGAGCTTTCTCTTAATATTTTGGTGCTTCTTGTCCTTGAAAGTGACTTATTGTATGGGGCAGGGTTGAAAAGCAAGTTTGCAGGATCTTTGTTTGGAAATGTAAAATGACCTCATTTAGACAGATATTTGGGGGAAAAAAATGCGGCTTTGTTTTCCTTCTTCAATCTAGCAACAAAAATCGCAGACTTAAAAAAATACAGCTCTATCTATAAGGCATCTTTTGAATTATTTGCTTATTATAGTATGGCCTAGTGCAGTGGTTAAAATTAACATCCTGTTTATGTCCAAAAGTCTGTTACAATGGCAGTTTGTTAATCCCAGCCCTTAAAGGATGTTTCATCCCTGGGATATGTGGAGGTCTGCGTGAGTGTGGTGTGCTCCTTGCTCTCCAAGCTTATTTTCAGATACACTGCATAGGATCTCATTAACAAGGAACGTATGGAAATACTGCGGAAAAGAAAAAAAGGGGGGAAAAAAAGGCAATTTTTGGCTTCTATAAACATACAGCCAATCAAATAGTTTAAAACTGCTCTGAAGCCTTCTGAAATTTATTTACTTGTCTGAACTGCTTAGATATTGGGAGTATCTCAGGTAGGTACTGATCAGGGTAATATTTTTAGCCATAATATGGAGCAAAGTAATCAGAGCATCATAGAGTATTTTGTGTTGGAAGAGACCTTAAAGACCATCTCATTCCAATCCCCTGCCATGGGCAAGGACACCTTCCACTATCCCAGGTTCCTCAGAGTCCCATCCAACCTGGCCTTGAACACTTCCAGGAATGGAGCATCCATTGGGCACTGATACCTCATAAAAAGGGAAAAAAACCCACCAAAACACACAAACCTTTCCTTATTTACTTTTTTATTTGGAGGGCTTATGGTTTGGGTTTTTTTGTTATCACATCCAAAATTATTTTGTTCACTTTCCCACCCATTTTGGGCAGCAAAATGAAAATTGTTTTTCAAAGAACACTCACAAGACAAGCAAGAGTCTTTTGGTTTTGAAGCAGAGATACAGAGACTGAGGCGCTTAAACAGTTATCACTGCAAGTTTTCCTGGGAAGGCTGGGAGTCAGAGGAGGTGAAGTGTAGTCATTAGTCAGGCAACACTGAACATCAGCTGAAATCCTAGGATTGCTGTTGTGCCAGTCCATCGGGGATTTTCTCGTGGCAGGGAAAAGAAATCCACTACTGAAAAAACACTTGAGCGATGTAAAAATAAAACCAGCTTGCTTTGGCAGGTATATATCCGAAGGAAGGATGTGGGCACGGGATTAATGTGAGAGGTTGGGGCTTTTGTGAGGAGGGTCACTTAGGTCGAAAGACATAGAGAATGAGTTTGCAGAGCTCTCTGCCAGTTCTCGTTCAGCCAAGTGATAGGGACAGATCTGTACGAGGAGAGGCAGAGCAGTTTAAAGGAAGGTGAGTGAACAGGGTGGTTGTGTTTGCTCCAAATTGAGCAAAACAGAGCTGTTCCCTCTGCACACATGAGCCAAGCAAAGGGACACTTGTCTCTAATTACAGCTCCTTGTACGCGTGTGACCGTGAGTCCATGCACCAAGCAATGCCCTGGTTTTGGTGTTACTTCTTCACTTCTGTATCTTCTGAAGGATCCTGACCTAGAAACAGCCTTTCACTTCAAGTGGGAGCTTGGGATCTGCAGAATCACAGGGCACTGTCTGTTCTTACTCAGCAAAGTTTTTTATTTGGGTTATGTGCAAGAATTAAGGGCTTCACAAAGTTACATACAGAATATTTTAATAAAATGCATAGTAAATCAATGAATTATGCCATCCTACAGGTCAGGTTAGGACATTACTTGAATTTGTGGCACATTATGGTGGATAAAGCTGGTTCTGTGTTTCCTTTTAGAGCCAAAAAAAGAAAAAAAGAAGAAGCCTCTGGAATGGAGAAAGATTATTTCCTTCCCTCTGGCCTTCTCATTCAAAAATCTTCAAGTAGTCAATCTTACTTGTGTAGTCTTACCCTCTGAACTGACTGTGCAAAAGTGTCCTCTCCAGTGATTTCATTTTGTGGAGAAGCATCATTTTGTTTTAGGTATTCTATTAGTTTAGTCCTGTTTGTAGTGCTTCCAAAATTAGTAAGAGAAGCAGAAGTATTTTAGTAACACTTCCATAGTTGGCCTCTCAGTTCTGATCTGTCGTGTTTGTACAGTGCTCATGTAGACTAAACAATTAAGAGAGTGATCTTAACGGGCCATTCAGAACCTCTGCTGAAGCCTCTGGGGAACAAAAACCACAGCTCTGTTATCAGCCTGAACTTGCTGTCAGAACAAGCTCACAGACTGAGCAGTTTGATCCACAGAGTGTTTAAATACAATAAAAACATAGTTCTAGAAGCACCATCCTTCACAGGCTCACTTAAAATTATTTGTTCCGTGGAGATGGGGCCAGAATTGAATTGAACACGTTGATCTATGGTTGCTTTTCCTTCGGTATAATTTAGAGTTTAGTAACTTTGGTTTGAAGAGCAGAGCTGGTTTTGTTTCTGACTAGCTGAGCTAGCTGTAAGGAAGGGATTACAACCTGTCCCTGGAGAAGCGAGGTGCAGTTCTGGCCTGAAACACAGTCACTGAAGCTGCTGTGTCTGTGACCTCTGTGGTTTTCCCGTAACTTCCGCAAGATCAGCGTTCAAACAGCGCAATGTGTCATTAATCAGAGAGGGTAGGTCCTCATCAAGTGCTTACCTTGGCCCTACCAGAGCAAATGTTTGAAATGACAGAGGCAGCCCTGTATCCACACAGCTCTGCCTTCGCTCAGCCCCTTTCCTGAGGGTCTTACAGGCCACTGAGGCGGCGCAGGGAACTTCCTTGCACGTGCTGCTGGGAACAGTGTCCTTTTCCTTGAGTGGGGGGGGGGGCAGACACAGTCTGTGTGAATGAAATAATGTCCCTTTTTCCTCTAAAGAGTAAACAGGCTGGAAAAACAATGAGATCATATGACTACGAGAAAACCTGTTTCTTTATACAATGAGTCACCTACCACAGAACCAGGGTTTTTATCTAAAACTCAGTTCTCACCTGCAAAAAGTAGGTAATTTTCAGTGCAGAGAGGTCTAGATGTTTAAAACTATTTTTGAGTGTCTCTCCTGTATCATAAAAGCTTTTAAAAGAAACAGTGGTGGTCAAATTAGTGATTTATATACATTTAATCATGCATATGCAGCAGGTGTGAATACCCTCTTCTGTAATTAAATAAACATAATAGTTGTCGTAATCTAAGTAGCTGAAAATTACTTGGAATTCCATCGTTAACCACACTGTATAATTATAAAAATCAATAATAATAAATGATTATAATAATCATCTTATTTTGACAGTTTTGACGGGTTTGCTTAGGTGTTTAGTATTGTCCAAGGCAGGCACACAATGCCTAATTCAGGGTGATTTTCAATATCTTTTTGTTAATAGCACATATTTTTTCTTATAGTACATGATGATAACAGTGCATCTAATTATCAAAGTTTTCTGCTATTATTATTAATTTATATTCATTGTGTTTACAGGGGAAAATATTTTATTGTGGTCGTTCCCCACCCAAAAATGTCTTGGCTTTTATTTACTCGTCTTTCAACATTGAGTTAAGCAGAACTGGATCAGAAATAATTACAACTTTCTTCCCTCTCAACAGGTTTTCGAAAAATCAGTCTGGACGACCTCCGAAAGGCTTACATTGTGAAAGATGTGCAGCAATATATTCTGCATCGTTTGGACCAGGAAGAAGCCCTGAGACAACACCTCACGAAAGAAACGGCAGAAATGCTGAATCAGCTTCACATCAAAAGCAGCGGTTGCTTTCTGTATCTGGAACGTGTCCTAGATGGAGTTGTGGAGAATTTTATTATGTTACGGGAGATCCGTGATATTCCAGGAACATTAAATGGCCTCTACCTTTGGCTCTGTCAGAGACTTTTTGTGAGAAAACAGTTTGCAAAGGTCCAGCCTATCCTTAATGTAATTCTTGCAGCCTGCAGGCCCTTAACCACCACAGAATTGTATCACGCGGTGTGGACCAAAAATATGACACTGACGATGGAAGACTTTCAACGCAAATTGGATGTCCTGTCGAAAGTCCTTATCGATGGCCTTGGAAATACAAAAATCTTGTTTCATTACAGTTTTGCAGAGTGGTTGCTGGATGTAAAGCACTGTACGCAGAAATACTTGTGTAACGCCGCAGAGGGACACAGAATGCTGGCGATGAGTTACACCTGCCGGGCAAAGGATTTAATGCCGTTAGAAGCTCAAGAGTTTGCATTGCATCTCATTAATTCTAATTTGCAGTTGGAGACTTCAGAGCTGGCTTTGTGGATGATATGGAATGGCACACCTGTCAAAGACTCCCTGTCAACCTTAATTCCTAAAGAGCAAGAGGTATTACAGCTGCTGGTAAAGGCTGGTGCTCACGTCAACAGTGAAGATGACCGCACGTCCTGCATCGTTCGGCAGGCCCTGGAGAGGGAGGACTCCATCCGCACCTTGTTGGACAACGGGGCGTCCGTAAACCAATGCGATTCCAACGGGAGAACGCTCCTGGCCAACGCGGCCTACAGCGGCAACCTCGATGTGGTCAACTTGCTGATGTCAAGGGGAGCCGATCTGGAGATTGAAGACACCCACGGGCAAACAGCGCTGACCTTGGCTTCTCGGCAGGGGCACACCAAGGTGGTCAACTGCCTCATCGGCTGTGGGGCCAACGTCAACCACACGGACCACGACGGCTGGACGGCGCTGCGGTCAGCGGCGTGGGGAGGGCACACAGAGGTGGTGTCCGCGCTCCTGTACGCCGGGGTCAAAGTGGACTGTGCGGATGCCGACAGTCGGACGGCGCTGAGAGCGGCAGCGTGGGGAGGGCATGAAGATATTGTGCTGAATCTGCTCCAGCACGGTGCTGAAGTTAATAAAGCTGACAACGAGGGCAGAACGGCTCTGATCGCAGCTGCGTACATGGGGCACAAAGAGATCGTGGAGCACCTGCTGGACCACGGTGCGGAGGTGAATCACGAGGACGTGGACGGGAGAACGGCGCTGTCTGTGGCTGCGCTCTGTGTGCCGGCCAGTAAGGGACACGCCTCGGTGGTCAGCCTCCTCATCGACCGCGGTGCTGAAGTTGACCACTGTGACAAGGATGGCATGACTCCACTGCTGGTAGCTGCCTATGAAGGACACGTGGACGTGGTTGATCTGCTTCTGGAAGGAGGAGCTGATGTTGATCACACGGACAACAACAGCCGGACACCGCTTCTGGCAGCAGCCTCCATGGGCCATGCCTCAGTCGTGAATACTCTCTTGTTTTGGGGTGCAGCTGTTGATAGCATTGACAGTGAAGGTAGAACAGTTCTGAGCATAGCATCTGCACAGGGCAACGTTGAAGTAGTACGGACTCTGCTGGACAGGGGGCTAGATGAAAATCACAGAGACGATGCAGGCTGGACACCTTTGCACATGGCAGCTTTTGAAGGTCACAGGTTGATCTGTGAAGCTCTTATAGAACAAGGTGCTAGAACAAATGAAATTGATAATGATGGACGGATACCTTTCATATTAGCTGCACAAGAAGGTCACTATGATTGTGTGCAGATGTTGCTGGAAAATAAATCCAACATTGATCAGAGAGGCTATGATGGGAGAAATGCTCTCCGGGTTGCTGCCTTAGAAGGTCACAGAGATATAGTTGAGCTACTACTCAGCCACGGAGCAGATGTGAACTACAAAGATGCTGATGGCCGGCCAACACTTTATATCTTAGCATTAGAAAACCAGCTTACAATGGCTGAGTACTTTTTAGAAAATGGTGCAAACGTCGAAGCAAGCGATGCTGAAGGAAGAACAGCACTCCATGTTTCCTGCTGGCAGGGCCATTTGGAGATGGTGCAGGTGCTGATAACGTACCATGCTGATGTGAATGCTGCAGATAACGAGAAGAGATCCGCTTTGCAGTCTGCTGCGTGGCAAGGCCACGTGAAGGTCGTGCAGCTTCTCATCGAGCATGGTGCTCTGGTTGACCACACATGTAATCAAGGTGCTACTGGACTCTGCATTGCAGCCCAAGAGGGGCACATTGACGTTGTCCAGATATTACTGGAGCATGGTGCTGATCCCAATCACGCCGACCAATTTGGGCGCACTGCTATGCGAGTTGCAGCCAAAAATGGACACTCCCAGATTATTAAATTACTGGAAAAATACGGTGCATCGACTCTGAACGGTTGCACTCCGTCTCCAGTCCACACAATGGAGCAGAAACCTTTACAATCGGTCTCCTCTAAAATGCAGTCCTTAACAATGAAGTCCAATAGTTCAGGGAGTACTGGAGGAGACGTGCAGCCTGGAATGCGGGGATTATCCAACGGGCCTGCGCACGCCTTCAGTTCTCCTTCGGAGTCGCCCGATTCCACAGTTGACCGTCAAAAGTCGTCTTTATCAAATAATTCCCTGAAAAGCTCCAAAAATTCCTCTCTCCGCACCACGTCCTCGACAGCCACTGCTCAGACGGTGCCCATTGATAGTTTCCACAGCCTGTCGTTCACGGAGCAAATCCAGCAGCATTCCCTGCCACGCAGCAGAAGCAGGCAGTCCATTGTTTCCCCTTCTTCCACAACTCATTCCCTAAGTCAAAATCATAATTCACCGAGTAGCGAGTTTGAGTGGAGCCAAGTGAAACCTAGTTTGAAATCGACTAAAGCGAACAAAGGAGGCAAAACAGACAACTCCAGCAGGTCTGGGTCAGCTGGAAAAAAAATAAAGCAGAGTAGTTCCTCCCAACCCAAAGTGCTAGAGTATGAAATGACTCAGTTTGATAAACGAGTACCTATTGCCAAATCTGGGACAAACATGCCAGTGAAATCAATGCCGCCAGACCCACAGTGCAAAATTTTGGTCCCTCCAGCTCAGCAAGAAGTTGGTCGATCTCAGCAGCAGTTCCTGATTCACCAACAGAGTGGGGAGCAGAAGAAGAGAAATGGCATTATGACAAATCCAAATTACCATCTTCAGAGCAATCAGGTTTTTCTCGGCAGGGTTTCTGTCCCACGAACAGTGCAGGACAGAGGGCATCAGGACGTGTTGGAAGGCTATCCCTCCGCAGAGACAGAACTCAGCCTTAAGCAAGCCTTAAAACTTCAGATTGAAGGTAGCGACCCAAGCTTCAACTACAAGAAGGAAACACCATTGTAAAAGGTAACTTGCCCAGTCACAAAGGAACCAAATGCCTGCATTTCACCATGTGCATTTAAAATGTGCTAAAATTACGTTTTATTATCGTTTACCATCATAATTGCTTATGTGATGAACGTTAAAATCTTAACCTGGCAAGTATTTCCTTCGCTGTCATTTAAAAGCATCAGCCACAGAGGAATTGGGTTGCTGTCATGTTGTCTGTTGAATTTGGTTGCTCCAATTGTGCCCGTCTTTGATAAGTGACCGCATAAAAGAGCAAGTTTCACATAGCATTGGTTTGGAATTTCATTTTCAAACATAAGAACAGATGACAATTTTAATATATGATATTTTCAGGTAGTCTTTATTTCATTATTTACAAAAATGCTCCTCAGGAAGTTTCTGAAGGTTCTTATAAGTTATAGGCAACCACTCTTCTGAATGTGGATTTCAAGGGTGAAGCATAAGTATTTATAAATTAGAAAGTTAAAATACTATTCTAAAGCTTTGATTTTATATTTCTGTTACTGTAAAGGTAATCCTCCTATAAAAGAGGTGGTCTTTCTCAGAGCAAGATTATAATCTATGTTATGGTACCAATTTTCTGACCAGTCTGTTGTTCTTAATCAGGGGAGGTCATTTAGATATCTCACCTCCTGTCCAATATTGAATTTTAAGCCGAAAAAGTAGTTTTAAGTCTCTTTTTCAGACCTGAATTGTCAGTGAGTCAGCTAAAACAGTTCTATTTTTCTCCCTGTTCCTGTGGAGGTGTATGTTTTTTAGGGTTTTTGGAATGTGTTAATATATTTTCTGTTTGAATTTCAGAGAAGCAGCATCTTTATGAAATGTGTGCCCACCTCTTATTGCTTGGTCGCTTATTTTTGAAAACATTTTTTCGTGTGTGAATGCAGCATTTCGGACAGCTCAGGCTGCTGCTCCTTAGAACGAGAATGTTCTTGCCAGTTCTGACTCAGTTCTGCTGCAGGTCACCAAAGACAGCATGTTTCTAGGACAGTTGCAGGTGGTGCAGAACCCACAGATGGAAGGTTTACAGCTGTCAAAAACACATAAGCAGGCGTTTTCCCAAAATGTCCTGGAAATTGATTTTAGTGGAAATACATCTGTAGATGTAGCTGAAGTCCCTCGAGAATTGCAGAGCAATAGAATATTGTGCAGGACCCCGTTGGGTTGGCATTTTGGTTAAATTAAAATGTTTGAAACAATAAAGGGTTTCAAAAATATCTGTGCTAGAGCCTGCACATTTGTAAAATACAAATATTAGCAAAGGGTCAGATGAGCTGTGGGACAGCACAGCAGGAGCAGGCATAGAGAGGAATCATCAGCTGGGAGAGAAAAGGCCTTAAATCTTCGTAAAAGTTACAAGGATTTCAGATTCCCACAGGAGTACTTCATGCCCAAACAGGATTAGAATTTATTTGTAATTTTTTCCTGCTTGCATTAAACTTTAAAACGTGTAATTAAGGATTTTATTTCCTAACTCTTATGTGCCTGCACCTGATGTTCATCGCTTGCTTTCATGTTACACTTTATTGTAAATCCATTGTGTGGTTCTGACGTAGAATGTGTTCATCTGACCTGACCTGTCATCAAAAGACTGGTTTGGGTGAATGTTTCCATCTTTTTTTATTTTGAAATATAAACAGCATGTAAAGAAACCTGAACATTCCACATATAATACTAAAATTTGGCTTTGCTTTATCTGGAACAAATGGTGTGTTACTGAAAATTCAGGGTTTCTCTCATTGAAGTTCTTGGTTATGCAAATGGCTAAAAAAATGAGGTGTGGATAACCAAATGGTTCTTTTTGCTTTTCTCTTAACACTTTCCAGGGCGTCATTTTAAAGATGGGAGTTTAGAACACTTTTGTGTGGATTATGAATAGCTTGGCACAGGCTGTAATTTACCTCCTCTTTTGCCAAGTCTCAAGCACAGAAAAAACGGTAATTTCCCTGACCGGTGGATAAATGAGTCACCTGTGGGGAATCACTTGAGAAACACTCCATGGGAGCACCACAGGAATGGCTTTCCTTCCCTGGCTGCTGCTTCCCAGCCTATCCAGGAAGCTCTCCTGCTGTGGGGACCTTGGAGCTGCTCGGGATGGCAGAGAGCACAGGGAATCAATCACAGGATTCGGGTTAGGCAGGAAACTCTTTTCCTCATCAGGTTGTTGGTGTGTGTGCTTTTAACTTTAACTAGGGGTGATACAGCTCCCTTTCTGACAATACTGTTTGTGTTACAGGCTATTTCAAAGCCTAATGTTTTTATTTTGTACTTCCAGGCCAATTCCATGATGCTGTGAACAGAAGCGCTTCTGCTCCCAATGATTTATCAGCTGGCTGGGATGAAAGCAAACAATGCTTGTTTAGTCCACCTAGAAATTCAAGAATGTGATTCCTACAGTACAGTTACCTTAATTACTGTAACGTGCCTACATTTTCAGGCTGCCTTCTCAGTATAACCCTCTGTGCTTCAAAATTTTATTTTGTGTACTTCGTATTTAATACACAGAATGAGCACTTTTTCTAATTGCAGAAAGATATATGCTGTATTTCCCTGACCACAGCTGAAAATGGTAAGAACCAGGAATTATGATTTCCTATTCCAGATCGCTTGGTAGAGGTGCATGTGCCACAGTGAACTGTGTAATGGAAAAGGCAGTGCTTTTTGTATTTATTTTTCTGTGGCTAAAGAAAATAAGCAAAGAGTTTGTCACATTTGCATTGTCGTCATGTATTGTCAGTTCCCTGTGTACTTCAAAAAGCTCCCTCCAGAATTACAAGTCTTGTAACAGTATTTTATAAATACTGTACTTGTGTGTTCTGTCTGTGTAATTGCTGTTCAGTGGTGGCAAAGAAGCCGGACTGCAACCACCTGCAGTATCTTTGGGATTTTTAAGAGGCAAAAATCTACTCTCTGGTACTACAGCACCAAATCTGGATGGCAGACTGGGACCACTGAAAGCAGTAGGCTAATTTTGGACACTTGGTCTTCAACAGCCTCTGTTATTGCTACGGTGATGAGGTAACTAATATGGGTGTGTCTGAGGTGCTAAAAGGTCTGATCCTGCTTTCATGTATATCTCTACACATTAGAAACAGCTCTTTCTTCTTTTCCAAGGTAAAGGACTATTATTGGGAATGTCAGTAAAGCAAACCGTGGAAAACACAGACACTTTGTGAGTGAGGCCGAGAGAATATGCAGCGAGAGGGCAGTGGAAAAGCACAGTGACAGCGTTGCCTGGGGAGTACAGAGATTACTGAGTGAGCCCTGTCCTGAGACAATAACTCCTTAAAGCACAAACTTGAATGAATGTGGTTACTGCTTCCAGGGGGATTAGGTAGAGCCAGTGTGTCTCTGTACCTGGAGCATGGTTAATCAGCAGTCGGGAGAGTCCATCTATGGATTATGGAAAGCTGGTTTCCTGCTCGTACAGCAGAAAAATTTTACTTGTATGAAAGAGAGCAAAGTCAAGGTCATTGTTGTGAAAGTGAGCAGTGTGAGTTTTTCCTTTGAATGTGCACATCTTACTTGCACAGTTCTGCAAGTGATAAAGTGAAGCAGGTGGATTATTTTCTCCTACAAATGCAAGTTATATTCTACTATTCACCATTACACAGCCTTGCTCTTTAGAAAATAAGCCTATTTTTGTATGCAAGTATTTCTTCTAAAGGCTTGGGTTTCATCTTTTTCGTACTCTAATTCTGATCATTCCAGAAATAAGAGGATAGAGAACTGAGGTTATTTTTCATAGCTGATTAATTAGATCCTTAAACTTTGATGAATGGCCCCTGGATGTAGATGTAGTGCATATTCTGAGGCACTAAAGGGCTCCATGTCTGGTTATTATGATCAAGCATCATCAGAATACTTTTTTTTTTTTTTTTAAATCTTGCACCTCCATTCTTATTTGCTTGTTCCTAAATGTAAAAAAAGGATCTTTTATAGTCAGGCATTCAGCATATAGTAAAATTAGATGTTAGAAGCTGACACACGGCAATATGGATTATTCTGAATGTTTCATGTATTGAATTTCTTGTCCCCGTGGGACAATTATAAAATAAACATAACAGGAGTCTGGCAGAATGGCCTTAAGAGGGTTAGTGGCTTAGAAAAGAGAAAGTACCAAAATGTTCTCAGAGAAGCAAGCTTGTTCCAAACCTCAAGTATAGTACATTTGCAATACTGTGCAAGGATATGACTTTTCTTAGTTATTAGATGTATGTTTTGTTCTGTAGAAAGGGATCCCTGAATGCCAACATTTTTTCTACTGACCTTGACTGTCATTGGGATATATTTATTTAATTTTATTGTGTTGTTATTAATTGCACCTTGTGGACAGAGGACGTAAAAATATGGCCAATTTCACAAGGGGCCACAACTTAGAGATAGTCTGGTGGGTTTTGTGTGAATAGTATTTACATTTGAAACAGTCACTGGGGAAACCCTCTCTCCCAATCAGCAGAAAGTAGACCTGTCAAAAATGTTTTCAGAATGACAATTCTGCCACATTTTGAATATCCCTTTGGAACGGAGCATGAATTACTTTAAATCATCTATTTTCTCAGAAGGTCTGTGTAATTCCACATTGCTGTTGCGTGTGATTTTTAGCATCACCATTTGTGAGGGGTTTGTGTGCCAAGCAAAGTTCCCGTTCCCCCCGTTGCTCCCTCTACTCTGCCCTTTCCCATCTGTAAATGGAGGGGAAGCGAGCAGAGGGGTGTAGCTGTGACTCTGCACAGCTCCTTCTGCCAGGGCAGCAGTTCTCACCACCCAAAAAACCTGAACCAAACAGGAATCCTGTTTCTCTTCATCCCATTTCGCTGGTCCTTCCAAGGTCATCTCCACAAGACAGCCAAAATTCTTGATGGGAGAGCTGGGGAAAAAGACTGTTTTGTGGACACGGCTATCAATACTGTGTGCATGTGGAAAAACTCATCTGGAGAGAAATGCATTAAGAGATACCGAGGCACAACTGATGCATTTTTGTCTTCTCTGTGATCAGTATTGAAAACCTTGCCATTTCTTTAAAACTAAAAAGGTGTTTTCCCTCCTCAGTTACTCTGCTATGCAAATGTCTGTTATGCTTAATATTCCCCATCTGAACTCCTCAGTTAACTTGGTTTGCAGATAGACTGTTTTTTTCCTGGAGTGGGTTGTAAATAGCCTTTAATGTACATTGAATGAATTTCACATTGTAAAATTTTTATTTTATTCCTTGTATTATATTAAGCGAAAATCCCTGTGTATATTAAAGTGCATAATAAATATATTTGCTTTTCAGCAGACATCTAACTGTTTTAATTTTTCTACCTCATTTCCTGGGACATTTCAGGAAAAGGTTATTAAACTTGATTGACTTTTCTGTAGTACTAAATGAAGCGT
Organism: Struthidea cinerea; assembly: GCA_013397865.1. Taxonomy (NCBI): domain Eukaryota; kingdom Metazoa; phylum Chordata; class Aves; order Passeriformes; family Corcoracidae; genus Struthidea; species Struthidea cinerea. The sequence continues at coordinate 803,945 of VZTI01004870.1, forward strand.
GATGTGTGTGTCCAGTAAGCAGCCCAGGCTAGCAAACCTCAGACCCTGGCATTAATTCCTGTGGCCCTGAGCATTTGCAGGAGAAAATTTGCTGCATGTCCTTCTGTTTTAAATGACCATTTTATACTGTAAACACGCTGAGGGCCAATAAATTCACTATTTCAGTTGCTGTAAGTTCTTTACCAGTTCAAATGGATTTTGTTAATTATTGCCTTGATGAGTGTTTCTCAGTAGTATTTTCAGTTTAAGCAAAAGCTCTCTCACTGATGGGAGCCTCTCATTTTTCTTGAATTTGTTATTAGAAAAGATAGAGAAGTTTTCTGGTCCTTGCAATAATCCCCTTTGGCCTTGTGATCTTGTCCCACTCCTTCAGAGCATAAAGCTACCCTGATTTCTCTTGAGTGTGAAGGAGGAGTTTGGCTGTGCCTTCTGCAGATGATGCTTCAGGTTTACCCCCGGGTATTCTACTTCACACAGATTCCAGCAGCTGGTGCATGTGGGTTGGCTGATTGCTAAGATGAGGTGAATGGCAAAATTCTGCTGACTTGTTTTCTGTGTATTTCTGTTGTTTCTCACAGCAATTATTGACCCTCTTTTGTTAAGTTCTCCGTGTCTGAAATAACAAAGTATGAGATGCATTAATTCAGTGGCTATTTTTCGTTGAAGCAAAGAATTTTCACTGAATTAATCTTTGAGTAAGTTCTATGGCATTCCAGAGACAGACATTTTCTTCAGATAAGCACTGTAATAGTATTTAAATAAAATTATTCAACACCTGTTTTAAATCTTTTATTCTATGGAATATACACAATCACATTAAATAATGCTCCACATCTGTGAGATCTTTACAACAGTTTGGCTTGTGTGTTACATGTATTTTCCAAAGAAGGCTGAGATTGGTTGGCACAGTAAACTAAAGCTTTTCAGTTGGAGGCCCTTGGAGAGACAGCAACGAGAATTTGCCATTGATCTAAATCCTAATCGTTTTGGGCTACAAAGAGTCACAGAAATAAGGTATGGGACTGAGAAATCTAGTTGGCAAATCACTTTGATAAAGAAGTCTCCAAATGTGTATGTAGATAATATAAACAGATTGACCTTTAGAATTAAAATGTAATTTGCTGGTTGAGGGGACAGAATAAGGTGTTGGGGTCGGGGTGTTGGTTTTGGATTTTTATTTCCCTCAATAACTTTTTTGATGTAACTTAACTTTTAAGTCTGCATCTCCTAGGGAAAAAGGTTTTTTGAAATACTAAGGTGAGTAATAAAATTCTCACCTCTTTTAGTTAAGGCTGTGAGCAGAGCTGTTGTGTGCTTGTTGTGTCAACTTGGTGAACATTAGGCAATCTCATAGGGAGACTGTTTAAAATTCAAAGCTTTATTAATAAATTACAAAGAGTGGACCCTTATTATGATGTATTCTGTCATTTTCCATTATGCTGGCTATCCAGTTCACCATTGTATTTTCCCCAAGAACAAAACATTCCAGTCTTGCTCCAGCTTTAATAATAGTGTGATAGTTCTGCTGCTGTTTTTTCATACTGCTCTCAGGAAAGGTGTTGCTATTCGCCAGTAAATCCCAAAGCACTTCACAGAAAGCACAGGAGAAATACTGAGACAAAGATACATTTGCTCTGTCAGTCGCTTAACAGGCTCAGAACAACGTCAGGAAAAGCCCCTGGGCCTCTCCCAGCACTGGGCAGTTCTGCCGCCGTGAATAACCTGTTGTCTGGCATTAACTCATCTCCTGCTTTCTTTTTTTTTTTTTTAAGTTGCTTTTTTTAGTTGCTTTTTGTGCATTTGCAGTGCAGCTCGCTGGAGGCTGTCCATGCAGCTGGGTGCCGCCAGCTCCAGCTCCTGGCTGGCTGCTGGAGCTGCGGGAGAGGAGTCAGCTCCGCTTTGGAGGCTGCTCTGCCAGTGGATTCCTGTGGGGTTGGGCAGGGGACCACCTCGCTGCGTCTGGCCCATGCTGAGCAGCGTGGCACGGGGGGGAGCTTGCCAAGCTCTCTCTGGAGTTGTGCTCATTTTTCCTACTGCAATCAGAGCTTTCAGAAGCCCTCTTGGAAAAAAAAAATAGAAAAAGAATAGGCTTATCCAGGAGCCTCGTTGACAGGTGAGAGCTTTGCGGGAAGCAGTATGGAGCATGCATCCAAACCGTGTCCCGGTGCCAGTTGTCTGCTAATGTAACACTCAGAACTGAATGGGAGATAAAGCACTCTGAATGTTTCTGTCTCCCCTGTGCCTTGGTTAGCTGTCAGCCTGCTGACAAATTAATGAGGGTGCGTGTTTCTGAAGGCTGTCATTTGATTGTATTCGTGGTGTGGAGAGACAAGATCCTTTTACAGGCACAGTCCTCAAAGCAGAGACATTTTTCAGAAGCTGGGTAGGACCAAGTTGCATACTTTCCCTTCCAGCTGGACTTTTCCATACAGGAGCAGGAGCAAAAAGCACCTGGACCGGTGATGTACAAGGTTTAGTTGCATGAGAAGAAAGCAGGGAGGATAGGTTCACGTCATCTCTGAAGTCTTCAAAACGCAGCTCACTCTTTGCCACGTCTAAAAACTTTACTGCTAAAGCAAATCTTGAGATGATTAGAGGGTGCATAATTAAGAGTCCTCATTTGGCTGCCGGAACTGTTCACTGCAGACCGGGAACAAGGCAGAAGCGCATTCACTCCGACTCTGTTGCAGTGTTGGCCCTCGCAACACCGTGGTTAATTCACTCTATTTGTGTTCTGCTGAGATTTCCCACAGGAACACTGGATGGAGTTGGTTTTGAAATGCTTTTGCTAATTACCTTTTTTAACATGTGAAACTAATGAACAGAATTATTCAGGGACATTCTTATTTACATGGGGTCGAGACTCCCTCCTTGAGCAGTTGCGATCCACTTCCACAGCAGTATTTGAAGAGTGTGGTTTCCTTCACCTGAGGACAGGTAGCAAAATAAAATTGCCTAAATTGATACTGAAGTGCTTTTTGGCTCACCCTGCCGGCTCATTTATATGCAGCCTATTTTCTATAAAGGGTAAGTCCTTCCTCTTTGCCAGGATGGCATGATGGATTGAAGAACAGCCATTTCAGGACACACCAGAAATTCATCCAGCCCTGCAATCTGTCATTAGCAATGACCAATATCAGATGTGAATAGAAAAGTACAACAGGGTAAATTTTCAATGATTTTTCCTCTAAATGTTCTCCAGCTGTCTGTGGCTCAGGGATTTCCAAAGCCAGAGTCAATATCTTTATCATTAATATTTCCTGTGTCAGTTAATGTTAACTAAACCAGGAACAAGTGGCTGAGATTGAAAAAGCACATTGTAAATTTATAAATTATATTTATAAATTATATTTAATTATTAATTGTATTATATTTAATTATTAAGTTATATTTAATTTATAAATTATATTTAATATTTGTTCTTTAAGGGTGAGACCACTGGACAATCAGCTACTGAACACAAGTTTTAAACCATGAGTAGATTTATACCAGGTCTCTATATGTCCAAAAGAATTTGGTCTGGAATAAATGTGGAGCAGTTCATGTTAGCATTACACAATAAAGAAAATAAAGGTATTATTTGAAGCATAAGGATTTCCCTGCATCTGCTGAAAACCTGTTTTGCAACAAACTAGAAGGAACATTGCTGTGCCCCAGGTCCATGTAGGGAAGTTGATCTTTTTGCATAGAGACAAGACAGTCCCAGGAACATCAGAGTTATTCTTCCCTTATTAACAACACGAACAAACTTGAATATTGATTCATAGCCTCTCCAGCTCTTAGCCAAAGCCATCAGATGCTGGTAATAGGGAATGTATGCTCTCAAAAGTGAGTGTTTTCCAGATTAACAGTGGGCACAAAGGGGAGCACAGGTGCAGGAGCGTATTTCCATGGCGCTGCTCAGCAGTGCCGCTGTGCAGCACGGCAGGAACCAGGTGAAAAGGAAAATTACTCTAGCAGATGTACTCCCTCCTGTATTTCCTAAGCTCCCAGTTTGCCAAGCCGTATCCCCAGGATCAAGCACTTTCCCTGCAGAAATAATGACTGTGTTTGCCTTTTCAATCTGTTTTCATTTAACTCTGGGATTTTCACAGATCACATGGACAGTGACTAGAAGTTGCCAAGTAGTGTCGAGCTGCTTTAAACTTGATATTCTCCACACTCCTGATCTACTCCTTCAGAAACAAAGCAGGTTTCCACAACTTCGATAACACCACGGTCGAAGTAATCCTTGGCTCCTCCAGTTTTCCCGCTCTGCCAGGACCACTAGGTTGTGGGCACTGTGCCTCACATGGAAAAAGCAGTCTCAATTAAAGCTGCTCTGTTCTCATTTAGGCCTCCTAATTATTAGGGGGCAGGGTGGTGCTGAGCATGGAGATGGACAGAGAGAGGACGGATGTGGAAGAGAGGCTTGGTCTTTACGTGGATGTTTGTCACTGCCCAGGGGGAAGCGTGGAATACCTTGTTTGAACATGCAGCTCCACAGTGGCCAGCACAGGCTGAGCAGAGAGCTGCCCTTCGGTAACAAATGAGAGGTCAGGCTGGGAATCAAAGCCTTCAAAAACACACCAGGGGTTCATTTTTAACACGTCAGAGGAGGGGCTGCCAGTGCAGAGCAAGGGGGCATAGCAAGAGCCATGCCGGGAAGGTTGTCCTCGGGCTGGATATAGTTGAGGATGTGAGGTGTGGGAGCTTCCCCTTGTGAGAAGAGAGCACTGTTCATCTGTCCGAGAGGTTGCTGAGACTGATAGAAGAGGCCCTGAAAAGTGAGGTGTGATTTGAAGGCCAAGTTAGCAACAGAATGTCTTCATCCTCCTCCTAATGTAGTCTGGGCTGTCCCCTGCTTGGGAACAGCTGGTGGGAGGACTTTGTTTGGATATCAGGGCGCTGCCATAGCCTTAGGTTAGAAAGCAGGCTAGCACAGCGTGGCCTCTCCCTTCGGAGGAGGATTTTAATCCATGCATTCATTAGTTTGGAAATTACATAAGGCTATTTAAGCGTGTTTCTTCCATTTTGGAGACGCTCGCCTGAGCTTTTTGTGCAATTACGACCAGCAATAGCTGTTTGTGTGCAGCGGTGCTGGGGCTGCGGTGTGGTCACTGCATCCAGAGCTGGAGCACAGCAGCTTTCGTGGGGATAATTCCCAGCCACCCCCCGGAATGACGGCTGCCAGCAGGGTTGGCTCCCTGGGAACAAGCTCAGGGCTCTTCAAAGAGCTTGAATCGCTCTCTAAACATGAAATGCAGCCAGTTTATGACACAGTTCATTCTCTGTCAGTTGAGATTAATCAGGGAGTCTCCAGGTACACTCCCTCAAGCATTAGCTCTGCGGGATGTGCGTGGGAATGCCGTGGGCACACATCCTCACGGAGGCCAGCAGGTTTATTGGCCCCAGGGCAGCGCTGGCTTTCCCTGACCTGTGCTGGCTCCTACGGGGCGCATTCATGCCGGCACTGGGCAGGCAGGAGGAGGTGGTTATAGCCAGGGCTGCTCCTGAGCTCGCACAACATCCTCAGAGACAGGACCGAGCTGAGGGACCCCACGCGTCTCAGCCCACCCCAGGGCTGCCATCAGCACAGTGCCCGTCCCCACTTTCTTCCCCAGGGAGGCGGGTACCAGCTTCTCGGCAGGACTTCCCCTCTAGCACCAGGCTGCTTAGGAGAAACCAGAACAACGCATCTGCTCATTTTCCATAACCACTTTAATCCCCAAATACCTGTTCAGACTGAAGTTTACAGTAAAGTGAGAACTGGTTTAGTTTAAGGTAATCCAAATGGAGCATGATGGAATAAATACTGCTTCACTCACTGTTACTATTGCATCTGGCAGTGGGTGAAGGATCTTTAGGAATGGTTGACTAAAAAAGGAAAGCTACTTCACACCGCAAGAATTTCCATATTGCTTTTGAAAATTAGACAAATAAAAGGAAAGAAGCCAACCCTGAGTCCCTTTCCTCCCAGCAGACTCAGTATCTCTGAAAGAACAATGCAATATCGTGTGTGAAAACGCAGGCATAACTCCCAAATGTTTTCCCTATCTCTGTTTTTATTGCTTCAATAGCAGCTTATGAAACGTGAGCGTAAAAAGACTCAAAGCATGAGTCTGAAAAGACACAGAAAACAATAAAGTTAATCCCTCAGGAACAACTGTCACTGTCCTTCAGCGTTCCATTGTTCAATGTATAGGAGCAGAATGTCAGTCATTTATCACTTATTGATCACTTCATTGCTAGGCATTACTATGGGAGTTCTGTAACTGCAATTCCACTGAAAGAACAGTGTTTTATTGCTGAGTTCAAAACCCATGAAAAAATACTTCGAGAAACATCTATGATTGCATTTAATCTGTGACAAATCACAACGGAATACGGTTTGGCCAGTCCTTGGCATTAACCAGATGCAGAGGAATTCAGGCTTCTCCATTGTATAAGAAAATGACTCACATATTCCTCTTTCATCCTAGGGGACGGATGAAAACTGATTGCAGGCTCTCTTGCCACTATCCTTTTTTGCTCTTGGAGCAGTCCTGTGCTCAAGCTGGGTTTAAGGAGAATAAAAGATGTTTATGTCTAAGAGATTAAATATGCTCTGGCTGTAGCCATGAGTTAGTCCCAGCTGTGGCACTGTGCTAAATTTGTGCTCTATCCCAAGCCTGAGGCATGGTGACAGGAGAAAACCTTGAGTATTTGCCCCATCCCATTTTTATGCTGTTTTTTTCTGCACTGGTTTTGCAGACTTTCATATCCACATGGCATTGGAGACTATGCCGGCAAATTGCAATCTAGATTTAAAAAATATCTACATATACACACTTTTGTCAAGGGCCTTACATCCACTGGAAGTTTGGCCCCATGAAATGATGTTTATAGTACAGTATTTTGATAACTCTAAATGCTGTTGAGACTCGGAGCCCAATACAACTGCAGTCATTACAGACCCAGAGAAATTGTTTTCAGGCTCGTGCCAACAAATTGAGATTAATTTCTTTGTTGTGGTGCAAGCTGGTTTCTGAACATGTTCCCCATTAGCTCTGTGAGCAGCCAGTGCAGCCACTGGCACTCTCCACAGGACTCATCCATCCTCCCTTCCGCATCACTGCCTGCAGAGTGCAGTGTGCAAAGCTCTGCGTGGCTTCCTTCCCTCTGTCTTTACCTCCAAACTAGAAAATGCTGCTTTTTGAACTGCTCTGGGGAGGCATTTGGGACCAGCAAAGACGAGGGCACTGCCGTCTTTTATAGCAATTGCATACATAGTTATATATATTATATATATATATATATATTTTATTACACATTGCTATATATAGATATGAAAATAGTAGCAATTCATCTAAATTGAAACTCTTCTGTGGAAAGAAGACTCAGAGTCGGCTCCAATTTTCATTTTCTGCAAAGTTTGAAATCATCGAAGCGTTTTCTTTTGTAATTCTGTTACCTCCGTTTTTTAAAGTAAAACTTACAGAAGTAAAAGGCAGGCATAAAAATGGAGGGCTTGAGACGAGCAGTCAGCATTTTTTAGCTGATTTGATGCAGTTTCCTCCCCTTTAGATCTCTGGGTCAGGGTAGCTTTCAGATGTTGAGCCTGAAGTCTTTAAACACAAAAAGTTTAATCTCCACCCAGCTTTAATTATCCATTCTTTTCACCATGAGCTTGTAAATCTACCATGTGCCGGGTTTTCCAAAGTGTAGGGTTTTGCCTGCTTTTAGCTTGTTTTATTGGTTGAAATCACTCGGAAGTATGAGCAAGCATATTCCAGTCTCTCTTTGCTCTGCTCCCCGGCTCCCCTCTGGCTGCCGTCCATCAGGGACATGGAAAGAGGCACAGACACGGCTTGGCTTTGTGGGGAGCAGTGGTGAGGCTTAAAAGCAGGTGAGACGGCACCAGAGAGTGTGGAGGGAGGAAACTCATTTCCTCCTCTGGCATATTTTTCCCTTGATTTAATCATTCCAAGCACCCTATGGATCTAAAAGCTGAGCACGGGCCTCTTGTCTGCTCAGGTGTAACGTTTCAGAGCTTCTGCTCAGAATAAACAAAATGAGGCAAGTGTGCTTTCACAGAATACATTAGTTGATATATTTTGAGCATTTTTGGTCAGACTGAGGGGAGTCAGGTTCATGTTCATAAAAAAACATAGTCCTAGAGCCTGGCCTGTCCAACAGGCAGGGATTATAAAGCCTGATGCTTTGTCCAGGGACAAAGCCACATGGGGAGGTCATATATATGAAAGGGAGAGTTTTTTAGGGTGAGCATGGTGAAACAGGTTGCCCAGAGAGATGGTGGAGGCCTCATCCCTGGAAACATTTAAGGCCGGGTTGGATGGAGCCCTGAGTAACCTGACCTAATTGAGGATGTTCCAGCTCATTGTGGGCGGGGTTGGTCCTTTCCAACCCACACCATTCTGTGATTCTTTCATCTCAGATTGCCCAGAAAACCCATCGGTTTTATAATACTCAAGTATAACCAAATTTACACCTAGAGTAGCTTCATTGAAGTTAACTTTAGATTGGTGCAGTTGGAACCATCAGTGGTAAGGAAAATAAAGGTAATCTCTGTTTGTAGGAAAATGATATGGTGAACTCGGCTGACTTGATTTATAAGGACAGAAATAATGCCTTTGTTCCTCTACAAGAATGGATAATTATGCTCATTTTAATCACAGCAAACTGTTTGGAGCTGACTACAGAAGATGAAGTAGCTGCTGTGTGATCTCACCCTCCACGGTTCAGGAGTTACATTCTTTTGTCCTAAAGACTCCATCAATACCAGCCTCCGAGCAGTTAACGTGTCTGGTAGACGATCATACAAATTCAGCATCTAAGGCAGCTTTAATCTGACTGAAAGTCATGCTCTACAGAGCTTCTGGTGCTGTTATTTACTGTACCACAATCGTTTCTCCCCCTAACTTAGAGCCACAACTCTGCCTTAAGCCATATCACCTACTGCTGTGATCAGATTTCACAAGTTAAGCAGAGTCACACCAGATCTGTGCTTGATGGGAGCCCTTAAAAATACATCCAGTGCTGCAGGCAAAGGCATCTGAGTCTCAGCTGGATGCTTGTGCTGCTTCTTGGGGGTCTCTCGAGATGGATTAAAAGTTATTTTTGGCACACAGCACTACTGCAATATGAAGGAAGAAGGGCGCAGGGCATGCTCCTTCTCTTTTCTGTCTCTTTAATCCCTTTTTACCTTTGTCCTCCTGTTCTCCCCATGCCTTGTGAACGAAAACCTTCCCCTGCAACGCTCTGTAACTTCATCTTGGGGCAGGGGCTTTTTGTGCTGCCTATCCAGAACTGATAAGGAGTGTCTCTACCTCCCTGCAGGTGCTCCTTCATTCCTCACCACCAGCTTTTTGACAGACAGACACAAATGTCACTACCAAAGCAAACCTAGTTGCTAATGATGTTTTTGTCATTATCATTATTATTATTCCTATTATTATTATTATTATTATTTTAGTTAGGGGCACAAAAGTGTCCTTCTTCCTAGCGGAAGGAACCTAGCAGAGGTTCCTTGAGTACTCAAGACCTGCAGAAAATGATGGTTCACATCCTCCTGTATCCCTCTTCTATTAAAGAAAATGTTAAAGCTAATTATATAGACTCCGGGGCAATTACCGGCTCCGTTCAGACACAATGAGTGTTAATGAGAACGCTGCCTTTTTTTTTTAGTTCACCATAAAACAAGGCCTGTTGCCTCCAGCTCTCTGCTGCATAAACCCTGGGATGTATTTTTATATCTTTCCGTTTGGTTTAGCATTGTCTTGCAGAGAGTGTTTGACAATAACCTTTAATTTGAGGAGATGCTGCTGCAGACTGTAATTAAGGCAGCCAGTTGGGTGTTGGGGTTTTTTTTTTAAATAAAGGCAATCAACCATCAGCAGAATCTTTTTAAAGACCAGGAGACCTCCTCCTTGTTAAGTTGTTTAGAGAGGATGTAACCTAGAGCTTTTTTCCTTGAGAAAATAACCTTCTTTTTAAATATATTAAATATATCAAGGTATTCTATAGATTATCTTCTTAAAGGTGACTTCTTAAGGTTTTGCTGATGTAGCAAAAACAAAATTGGGAAGTGTTTTGATTGTAGCTGGGCTCAAATTTCATTTTGAAGGGGAAAAAGCCTTTTAATTATTTCTGAAATAATTGCTTGTGATAATACAATCTGCTTTGTAATGTTTAGACAGAAATAGTTCCTCTGTAAATAGAGACATTTAATGCAAGAGTAACCTAATCTTTGTTTTGAGCACTATGATACTTCAAGCCCTATTATAGGATCAAAAGGTTTTCATATCAGCAGATAGCTGTTAAAAAAACAATTTTAATGATAATTGAAGGCCTAATTAGTTAGTTTGTAATACTTAACCAAATCTTCACTACTGCAAGGCTTGCTAAGAAAGAGAGACAATAGCTCTGCCAATTTAAGCTAAAGGAACTGATAAAATATGAATTTGAAAGGGCTGCTTAAAAACAAAAAGTAAAGGTTCTCTTATTTTAAAAAAATCTTTTTAAATTGAGCTAAATTAGAACATACTTTCAGCTTTAAAGAGGTTCTGAGAGTAGCAGTAACTGCATCACTGGATTTCCACACAAACCACGGAGGAGGGCAGTAATTGTGGCTCTTGTTTTACAGGGAGGAGAGTTAAAGTGTGGAGGAGGAGGTGCTGCAGAGGGCATCCCATCCAGATGCCAAGGAATGGCCAAGTTCTCACCCAGTCAGCATGAAAAAGAGGGCATCAGAGTGATATTTCTACTTCTTCTGCAACCATGGGCTTGTTCCATCGGTGAGGATTATCAGTGATTCTGACGAGAGCAGGGGATTTCACAGCAATCGAATAAAAGGGATTACATTTGCTGTTGCTAGGTTTGTTTCTGGGTGGAGAACAAGGGAAGATGTGAGATTTATGGTGTGGAAACCAATATCCAGGCAAGGTTTTCAGCTTTGTTTTATCAATGCTGCTCAACATTACACTCTCTACTGTGCATACAGTATTCCTTGGATGGAAAAATAAAAGATAATATCACCTGCTTTCTCCAAAACAAGCTCATCCTCGTCATGGAGATACGGACTTGTGCAAAAACACACTTTTTCTGAAAACATTTTTATTTGTAGGGTTCTAAAACAGAATCATGGAATGTTTTGGGTTGGAAGGGACCTTAAACATCATCCAGTTCCAACCCCCTGCCATGGGCAGGGAATGTGAGCTACATAAGTACCAGATGAAAAAATAAAACGTGTAAATGTGCTTCAAGAGGGCTTTCCGACCTGCTAGGAAACTGCTTTAAAGCCTTAAAACTTCAGCTATCTTCAGAATTATACAAGTTGAACATCTCTGGAGGGACTTCTGGTCAGTGGCTTAATGGTTTCAGTGCACTGTGTCAGGAATTGTGAACTCCCACGTGTGCGGCGCTAAATTGCTTGTGCCTTAGTTTAGCAGAGGACAAAAGCTCTGACATTGCACCCACTGCTTTTGATAGAGTCATAACAGTTCATGCCAGCCAACTGAGAGCCATTGTGCAGGAAAAATGGAAAACAGGATGGTTTCGATGGGATGGCAGAGCGCTGGAGAGAACTAGGCACAGCAATTATGATATATGTATTTTTAATTAAATGTCATAGATTTTAAATGTCGTTCCAAGCGGGGAGAATTCCCAAGGCTACCAATCATTTTGCACCACTTATAATATCCATAAAGTGCTGCTACCTTTCATCAAGTCACTGAAAAAAAGAAAAAAAAAAAAAGAAAAGAAAATCCTTGAGCATAATGTGGAAGATTTATAGCACTGGAAAAGTTTGCAAGAATGACAATGTTGATACCCAAACTTCAATTTTGGCATGGGTTGCTGTTCATTTAATCTTTCTGCTTTAATCTCAGCAAATGAAATTGACTTAAAACCTCTGATTTTTGTTACTCTCCAAGCTAATTCTAGGGCCAAAAAGATCTGTGATGAATATGCCTAAAGGATAATGGAAATTGCTGTGCTTGGTGTTCGCATTAGTGTAGGGTGTGCTTTGTACTATATATGCAAAACTGCTGCTGCTTTATCATATGTGATCTTCTGCTATAATACTTCCCTAGTGTTTCTGTTTGTGTTTAATTTCTCCTTGATATCTGTAGAATACAACTTTCCAGTAGCAATATCCAGTCAGCCTGGTAAAGAAAAGCCCAGGGATATATTTCTACCGAGCAAAACCTGTGAAAAGAAAGGGACAACAGATAAAGTACCCCCACAAGAAACAAGTCCTCTAGAAGATTCTGCTATTGGAAATACATAATTACCTAATCGCTCCCACCCTGGTATGAAGCATATAATTAGCTGACATCCTCCCTCCTCTTGAAAGGGAACAAATGCTGCATGGATTCAATTAGAAAATGATTAAATAAAGTGTTGCTGGAGCTCAGTGCAAGGAGGAACCTGAAGGACTGGGATATTTCCTCTCAGTATCTCAGCATCTAAGACAATCACATCCATTGTATCTTCTGAGTTGCTCAAAGCAAGGGCCCCAGCAATCCAGGGAGGCAAAAGGTGAATCAGGAAAAACTGTTGTGTAAATAAACTGGCAGAAAACGTCTGCAGACTACATTTTACATAATAAAGGTAGGAATGACTCTGGTTCACCTCTGAACTTGAGCTTTTCTTTAACATGGCCAAGAAAAACTACCTGAGCAAGTTCCATGACCTCTTTAACAATCGTCATTAGACAGTATTGTTTATATCCCTTTGAATGGAATTATGAGAGCATCGTGGGAAGGCTACAGCAATTTTTAAAAGCCAATAATGCATATGGTATATGATCAATTGTTAAATTTATGAATCATTATATACCTCAGATATACAGTAACTGTGACTCTGGCAAGTATCAATTTATAACTTAACTGCAGCAAGACTGAACTTAATGGAAAAACTATTAAAGAAAGAATGTGAAATCTTCCAGAAAATAATGCTACCATGTGCAGTGAAGTCTGCAGAGCCTCTAGCTTCTAATCTCTTCCCTGGCTTCCACATATCTGAAGCAGATCTTTTGTTAAGTCAATTAATGTAATTAAATTATAATTTAAAGAGAACTGCAGGAGAAAATATTCTTCATAAGTCATTTATATATATGTGATAGATAAAAAGATGAAAATACTCGAGCAGCTATAATTCCATGCACTTTGCTAAACAGTTGCAGCTGCAGTGAGCTTTCATTCACTTATGGAGGTACAACTAGTTAAAATGCCAGCTCCACACTTCATTTCCATAAATGAGCAATCCCAGCACTGGGGGTTTGTGCACAGCCAATCCATATCTGTAGTGTGGAGTCAGCCATGGAGGCTGCAGGAGTAGTTTTTCCACAATCGCAGTTACTTTTTCCAGCACATGAGCCCTGAATCTGGTTCCAATTTTCCTGGCTGTGTGCATCAAGTATTATTCCTGACAAATGTTGTCTCTCTGGATGGTTTGGGGCTCACCATGTGTCGGCAAGACCCCCGTGGCCAACTGCAGGCTCCATCCCTGGCCCAGTGGAGTACAACCCTTGGCACTGTACAGGCTCTTTGGAAAATGCCAATTATTTCTACACAAACAGATATGGAGATTTACAGAAATATGTGCATTTATCTGTGAGGTTAGGTCTGTGTGGTACACAGTAAGAAAGGAAGCTGGGAAAGAATCTGAGAACTCAGACTTTCCTCCAAACTCAGGGATGCACCAGCCTGGCAGCGCTGCGCGATACGTGTTTATGGTGAGAACTGTGGGATTTCTGCTGGCATTATGCTGATTTACTGGAAAAAACTGCCCGTAGTCTTTAAGATGGGCCTGTATTAACCCTAAACTTCAAAGAACTTGTTTCTAAGTTGGTAAAAAGAGTTTACTGGGTTAGGTCATGGGATTTCTGTAAACAGCATCCCATGCTGGCACAATGCTATCTGTTCTGCTGTGAGTTTAAAACAGATTTTGTCCTGCTGTAATTCCTGATTTTTCTTTGCTAGCATCCAGATTTTTTACTTACGGCTGTACACATAGGAGAGGTAGAGGAATATTAGCAGGAATGGAGTTTTATGACAGCTGTAAAAATAGTTGATTCCATATACCTTTGTGCCTTGCAAAGCATTAGTAACTGGATCCTGGCTACAGCATGTAATTACATTGCTTGCTGCATTGTTGGGCATTAGTAGGATTCCTTCCATCTGTGTGATATTTCCCATCCAAGAATACTATCACATTTTATTACAGCCATTTAAAAATTCCTGATCCTTTTCCAGGCTCACTCTGGGTGTGATGATACAAAATTTCACCCAAAATATTTTAAAGGCAAACTAAGCATTAAGAAGCAGGCGTGGATAGTAATTTTTTTATTACTAATGTCTCAAATTTATGCTTTTGTGGGTGTAAAATAATTTTGGGCTCATTAAATATGACCCATCCTTTTATTATTATTTTTATATTCACAAAATCATCAGTCAAATACAAAAATGCTTATCACAGAGACCAAGAACTTCACAAAATAAAAAATTAATGAATCCATGTTCTCTTACGTTAATTATCTATTAAATTAGCTTGCTCCATTGGCAAATAACTTAAAATCAGACCTGAAGAGGTGTCAGTTGTATCAAGTATGAATTAATTTACCAGAGGGAGGCAAAAGCGCAGCCCCAGATCGCTCACACTCCCTCATCCTTTGCTCCTCAGGCAGCAGCTGGAGGTACCACACGTACATGAGATAAAAAGGAAACATCCAGCCTTTGCTGCTGGTGTTTGAGACACCACTGTACTTTTCAGGGCAAATACAGCTTGGATTGGCCTCTAGGGCTGAAAGGCTCTGCACTGTTCCCCCTTTGGCACCACTTCCCACAGAGACGGCAGCAACTCCTCCTCTGCAGGTGCCTCCGAGCCCTCTCTGTGCCGCTCGCCCTGGCCCTGTGCCTCTGGCAGGGGTGGCAAACGTGCAGCGTGCTTGGGGCTTGCCTGCTGCCAGCCTCAGGAAAGCGTGGGAGCTCCTGGGCAGGGGATGCCAGGGCTGGATCTGTGCCCTCCCTCGGGGAAATGGCTGCATCCCCTTCCCTCCCTGCCAGTCGCCAGTGCCATAAAGGTATTATTGGTGTTGCCCTGATAAAAGCCTGCAGTGGTTTGGTCCGAGCTACAAATGGTCTCAGATGTTTTTGTAAAAAAGTCGAAGGTGTGGTCTTTGCCACCGTTTGTGTTTTAAATGTAATTATCGAATGTAAAGGAAAGAAACCCCAGAGCCTATTGGCATTTTGTTGATCTGTAGGAGATATGACTCCTTAAAGAAAACCACATGTAGGCTCTTTACCTTCTCACTTTTGGGATAAACCATTTTAAAATTATACATGACATCCCAATGCTAATTAATTTCAGGGTCAAATTCTTTTTTTTCATAATACACCCTCCCACTTTTAAACTGATGGCCCAGTTGAGAGAAATAAGCAAAACACATTCCCTGTGCATTTTTGCCCTACCTGGACAAAAAATGGCAAATATCCACAGACTGAAGGATTAGGCAGCATAGTAAATTCTCTAATTGCAATCGGCTGAAAAAACCCTCAAGAAATTGCAAGACAGAATCTGTTTGTGGTCTGCAGTTGGTTTGCATATGAAGATTTCATGAACATATTAAAGTGGCACCTTTCTGCCCCGGATCAGGGAAAGTTGGAGTAAGAACTATCTGTTGCTATCTTTATGCACAGATTAGCCAGAAAAATTTCTTATTAGCTGACAGAAGAGGATATTGCATGTATACAGTGGTTTAGGGAGATGGAGGTGCTAAATTTCCTGCACACCATCCTTTTTATGGACACACATCTAGAAGTATCATTGTGTGGCTCCATTGAAATCTGAGCAGGAATACTATTTCCTGTCCTTCTCCTCAGTACTTTTCCCATTGTTTCAGCTGTTTCCAGCATCTTGCTTTGAATCGTTGATTATAAATGACCTAAATTCTCAAATTACCATTTTTGTATTTTCTGCAGGAAGCTTCTGTCAGATTCCAGGACAGAATATTTTAGGATGAGGAGCTTAAAATAGACACATATGATTTTGATAAATAGAAGAAAAACCCTGCAGTCTGCAAAGCCATCTGAATATAAAAGTGGTTTGTCTTTTGCCCACTCTAATTAGGCTATCAAAAATAGAAATATTGAGCCAGGCACATCCAATTAAGTTTGCCATTCACCAAGCTTGAGGCTTTCTTATGGAGACTTCTACCATAATGATAAGGAGATGGAAAAAGAAAGCAGTCATTAGCAACGCTCAGGGAATTTGGTTTTCTTGATGTGAACCGCAGCCGTGGTAGATCTGGGAGGTGGCAGGACTTAGCGGCTTTTTCTTAGACAGTTCTCCTGGTGCTGCAGAGTATAATGATGGTCTTCCTGTGGCATCAAAGTGTGTTGGTGCTGCTACTGAAATGGGTTTGCAGACTTTAGCAATCAGCACCCTCCCATTCACTAGCCTGTGTAGGACTACATCGCTGGGAGGGTCCACTTAATTTTGATGGCTCCCAAAGAGGAAGGGTCTGAGGTCCTGGAGCAGCTCAGAAGCCTTCCAAGGGCTTGGATTTTATGTTTACATCGAGATGAGAGAAGTAGGGTTGACCAAATTCGCTCACAAGGTCCCTTCCAGCCTAAATTTTCCTGTGGTATTTCTGTGAGGTCTTGAGCTGATAAGGATCGCTTGGAGATAAGGTTGGAGGATTGCTTGGGCTTCATAATCATCCTCTCATTCCTGTAAGACCTTTTTGCCCAGTGGGGTTCACTCAGCACCACTTTAAGTGAGCAAGTGTTGCTTTCTGAATGGTGCTGGCTCGTGCCAGAGAGCTGTCGCTGCCTGGTGGAACCACGGCTTTCTGAACAGGATGGTTCCTACAGTCACCATCTTTGAAGAAAGAAAACCGGTGCAACCTGTGGGTGAGTGAATGAAACGTTGTCACCTGTTAGACAGGCTGAGAATCGTTTTCTAGCAAGTGTCAGGAGGTTTTGGAAGACAACACGTCGCTGAGAGATTATTACACAGAGCCAAAAAAAAAAGCAGAAATTGGGAAGAAATTGGGAGGCCAGTGTACACACACTCTGGTAAGAACTCACCTGAAGCAACCTTGTTAAGCTTCAAGACTAAACAATTCATCAGTGCTCATTTGCTGAAGGAAATTGGTGAATTGGTAAACTATTGGGGTAATTTCTATCTACAGAAGTAGTTCACCAGTTCACAAAGAAAAATATATCATACTAAGGGCTGGCTCACATTTCCAGCTGTGGATTAATAACAACTGAGTGCATGCTGGCACATAATTTAGATTCCAGCCATGAAGTCTCTGAATTGTGGGCTGGAAGCTACAATAATGTATTTCATAAATACAGCTATTGTTTTTGCTGGCATCGTGTTGCACGTAGCAGTTAAGAGAGCACAGCGCAACATTTAGCAAACTTAAAGGCCAGGGAACTGTCTGAAAATCAAGTTTGCATTATTTGGGGGATCAAAAATCCCCCAAATTCCAAATTTGATCTAAAACGCACAGATCGAGTTGCTAAAATGGAAAGTGTGCGTCTAGGGGTTTGAAGTTTTCCCTAATTTGAAACTTTTACTTATAAGGGAATATGTTATTTTAAAAGTTATTCTTAAGATTGAATATTTATATAGCTATCAGGCTGTAGTTCCTCCCCACCCCCAAAAGAAACATTTGCGTTCTTGAATATTTAGTGACAAGGACAAATTCAAAAGGAATCAAAACATACCACTGAAGTGAGCAATTGCTGAACCCAGGCAACTTCATTTCCCTCCTCCAATGATATTATCATGCACCTCCTTACCAAATCACAGCTTTTAGAAATTAAATAAATTTGCTTTAGTTTGGGTTAGAGATTTTTTAGATCTGGGAACAAAATCACTGCCACTGAGCCTTACAGCAAATTTGAGTCTAAACACCATAAATTCCCATTTAAATGTAGGTTTTGTAGGTGTAATTCTCTGTTCAGATTAATGCATTTTCATTTTTGGTCTGAGATATATCTGAAGACTTAGATAAATAAGTGCTCTTCTTTTGTCAGAAATTTTTGGAGCATGTTGTTCTTAGACTTTAAATCACATAAAATAATGAGGAGCTTGAAATTCACTTTTTTCACAGCATGATTCTCTATGGTTAAACTTTTGCTTATTTATGTGAATCTAAAATGGGGTTTGAAAAAATTTATGTTTCGGTTTTACTCATCCATATTCTAAAGCTGATGAAGGATCTTAGGAGTGAATCAGATGTGCTTAATTCAGGGAAAACAGAGACAAGGAGGAGCAGCAGTTCTGTCCCCTGACTAGAGATTAAATCAAGATTAGCTGAGTAGGTGTCGTCTGTCGCACTCAAAAAGTTTCTATTGATTTCTGAGGGATCCCATGCTGAGTTTTTTTCCAAAAGAAAACAACACATGCTGCAGGAATAGTGCCTTGACACCCATGAAGGGTATTAGGAGCTTAGTGTCTCAAATAAAACACAGACTATTTGAGCAGCCACACTGCGGGCCAAGATTCACCCAGCATTTATGTTACCAGTGGTTTTACCAAGAAACTTTGACCTAAGTGGGTTCAACTCACACAAAAAGAAGCTCTTAAATTCACATGGTCTGTAAGTCAGGCTCAGGGATGTAACACGTCCTGCAGCAGGAACACGTAGAACTCCCCACTCCTGGAGTCGGTAGGTTCCGTGTATGGCCTACCACACGTGGGAAGAGTCCGATATCCGACAAGGAATTTGAGAGAAGACTGAGCAGGAAAGGCCAAGATGGAAGTTTTTGCTTGCAGTCCATCTATCAAAGACGCTCGGAAACCTCGTCCCAGACTAAGGAGATGCTTTTAACCCCAAAATGGACTGACAGCTGTGAATCCTTCTCTGCAGTTAATCACCGCGACGGAGATGGCCTTTCTCAGCATCCACATCAATATTCCAGCAGGGAGGTGCCCCCTGTTCAGCAGGGTTTTCCCTTGGGTTTAGATGCTGACTGATAAGAACACAACAGCAAAATTAAAACAGTTTTGTGTTTTCGTTTGGACATTCAACATGAGCAGATGCAGTCTCCCATGGCCATTCCAAAACTGTTAAATTTCCCCAGTTTGTCAGGGGGATTCCTGGCACAAGTCAGAACCGTAACTTAAAGCAAGTTAGTTATTTACGCTTGAATACTCGAATGAACGACTGATAAACACATCTGGATATATTTATCTTTCAGTAACCACTGATCTGCTCCTCCCAAGTATAAAACAATATTTGTTGCACTCTTGTTTATTGAGGTTTCTTACCAAATTCACATCATTGAGTCATGGGAGTAAAGTACTCAAGTATAAACTTCATTGCCTGTGAAAAGCCACATTTAATTCACTGATCTTTCCAATTGCTTGGAAATTTAATTAATTGCAATTAATCCGGGGCAGGATTAATGGAGCAGTGCTTAGGAACTTCTCAAAATCACTTTGAGATTGTTTTCCCTTTGTTTCAGTTAAAAACAGGAGTATTAACTTTCTCAATAGGAGTATTGATTTCCAGATGATTTACAGGTGGAACCTGCACATTATGAATGCATCTATAATGAAACATGAGAACCATTCAGAGAAGCTGTCTGGAATTAACAGCCAATACACTGTTGGGAATCCAGCCGCTTCAGCTCAAATCTGGGAAATTTAAAGTCTTTTATCAGTGATATAATCTCTCTCAGGAGGCACGCTCCTCCCATAGGATGTTGTGGCAGCAGGGCTCCCTACCTGCTGCCCCTCCTCTCTTATTTCCACAGAGAAGGCTACTTCTGTACATGCTCTTCCCATCTGTCCTCCAGACCACATACATGCATTTCATCCACAAGAAATGATGCATGAAGCCGAGTGCTTGCAGCTCTTGAAGTCGGGGGGCTGAGTTCTCTGGTGTGTTCTTGTTTAGTCTTGTTTACTAAACACATCATCGCACCAGGCTGCGGCTTAAACACTGATTCTTCACGGGCCAGGGAGCACTCCCAGCTCTTCTGTGACATTTGGACAAAACCAGAGTGGTTGAAATTTGTGGTGTCAGGCTGCAGATCTGTGATTGATCAAATAGCATCCATCTAGCCGAGCGCAGGGAGAGAAGGAAGGACACATAACAAATAATAGACATTGTAAAGCATGCTGGGAATTGAGCTGTAAATGTAAATCCCTTTCTCCCTCTGTATGGAACTCCAAAAGCAACCAGTAATTGGAATTATCTGATGAATGTTATTAAAGTGAAGAAATGTTACAGCTTTTAGTGCCGAAGTCTCCCAGAGCACATTCTCTGTGGGCTTACTCAGGCCTGGAGAGGTCAATAACCTTTAATGCAATCCGTTGGGGAAATAGAAATGTCAGAACCATAAAGTAGCCTGAATCAATTTCCAAATAACTGGTTTGACCTATGGATCTAAATACTGGAAATAAATGGGAGTCTTGAGCCACAGAGATGCCAACCACCTCCCCACTGCTCGGACTGCAGCAGAAATGACCATTTTGGTCAGGATGCCAGTTATCATTCCATAGTGATGAGGGACCATTTTTCATTCTTATTGCTTTTTCAACATTGCAGGACTGCTGTGCTGCCCTCAGTCAGTGACACATAAGTCATTTGGCTGACATTTTAATAAACATCTGTTTTTTTCAGAGCAAGACACAACAGTCATCTTTGTTAGGGTTTTCTGGCATTCTGATGTTGTCTCCATGGATATTTGCAGACTGTTCCTGCAGAAACAAAACAAATATAAAACCAACCAGCCCCTTCAGAGCTCGCAGTGGGATGGAAAGTCCTCGAGAGCTTTCATCCCTCTCCATCCATGCTTCTCACCCGCGGCTCTGCCGTGGTAAGAGCTCACAAGAGGTTAGCACTTGCTTCCTCAAGTGGTGATGCTTTCCTGATGTAGAGCAAGGTTTCTGGACTCTCCAGGGTGAGAAAACTTGGGAAGAGTGACATTATTCCTCACGATTATTGATGAGTTTCCAGCAGCCTGAGGGGCTTAAAGGGGATGCCTCAGGAAAAGAAAGGGCTTAGTTTTAAGGTAGTTACATTATGATGTCCATATTAACTTGTGTTCAGGGTTTAAATGGGTGCAATTCTCTTGCCCTAAAAATGCACATATTTTTCATAGTGCGGGATGGTGGGAGTAACACTGTTTGAGGTGGTGCAAGAGAGAGAGAGAGGGAGAATGCTTTCCCATAAATTGCCCGCTTAAGCAAATAGTGAGAGTGCCAGACAACCAAACCTGTAAAAATAGTTTTGTTTCACTGCTTCGTAATCCCTCCTGGCCAGGAAATATTGAGAGAGTTCAGCAGTGAGAGCTGTGTTGTGCTGTGGAAATATGCTGTTATGACTTAGAGTTCCTGTCAGAGAAACTGAAGTGTTTTCTGAGGTCACAAGGTGAGAAATTGTAGAAAGTGAGAAACTCTCTTATTTATGAAAGGATATGGGCTCACATTAAATGTTTTCATCTGATAACAAGTATCATTAAAAAACTGGGTTTGGAAACCTCAGCATATTTTTTTTGTATTAAAGGGCAAAAATGCACACTGAAAAACCTAAGCAGACTATTTAATCACTGAGCATGTGTGAATTCACGTTGTCTTTGCTTTTATCAGAAGTTATAGAGGACAGGGGTAACAGCAACAAGAGTGTCTGGACCAAGAAATCTCAAAATATAATGCAGTCAACAGTGGGCCTTGAGAATTGTAAATAACCTCCTACATGCACATACAGAGCAGAAACTAACCACAATATATGATATGAAATTTCTTAGTTTTACTCCAGCACTAACCATGATCATCACAGAAGGTCCTGCAGATTTTTGCCTGAAGCAGAAAATCAGGCAAGACACTGAACTCACTTTCTAAGGTTCAGCTAGATTCCTAAAGAAGGTCTAAAGTGGCTTTTTGTTTTGTTGTGCTGGGGGATTTTATTTATGCTAATTTTTAGGATATACCACTTGGCAGCTGCCTCATAGAGCTGAGTGCCTTGGAGCTGGGCTGGGTTTTATGGCAGATTCAGGAAGGAATAGAAATAGGCCACAACTCTTAAGGCAGCTGGAAGGTTACATACTTCAAGGAAAGGAGAATCATTTAAAAAAAGTCAGAAAGAAGGCAGCGCCCCAGGTTATCCTGAGAGTAATTAAAAAATAATAGTGCATAGGACTTACAGGTAACTTCTTGGCAGCGGACTGAAATGTGCCTGAGGAAGAAGTGCAAAACTTTATCCGCGTTTTTTTCAGATGGAGAAGCTGGCATGGCGAGCGGCAGGGGATTTGCACCATCCGTGGGCAGTCACGGTGCCTGTGCAGTCTCACAGGCCCTCGCTGGGTGGTGTTACAGATGCTGCACTTCACTGCTAGGGCAGCACCCCGCTCCAGAGACAGGTAAGGGCGGCTCGGGGCCAGTGAAACACAAACACCTCCGCCAATGGCACTGCCGAGCTTAGAGGAAAATTAATGGCGGTGCGTTAATTGCTACTTTGGCACAAGTTTAATCTGGAGCTCTCCTCCAACTCCCACCAGTGCTCTGGGCAAGCTTTCCCTGCCTCCTCACGTCTGCGCTGAGCCCTTGAGCTGCACTTCGCACGGTGCAGTAGCCGAATCCAAGACTCCTATCCATCCCCTAGGAATGCCATTGCTCATCCCTATCTCCTCACCTGGCAAACTACGAGGTTACTGTGAAAGCTGCCATGTTTTCGGTGCCCCTCAGGCTCTCTATCCACTTGGCAGCTTTCCATGATATCCACCAAGATCCAAGGAAAGGTGGATGCATGGCAGCAGTAACAGCCCAGCTAGAACCCCTCAGCCAGCCCCGATGCACACAGCTCTGCCTCCCAAGCATCCCCTTTCTCACTGGGTCCTCCTCCAACGGAGGAGAAATTGAAGGCAGGGGGGTTGGAACTAAGTGATCTTTAATGTTCTTTCCAACCCAAACCATTCTGTGGTGATTCTGTGATTTTGTGCATTGCCCCTGGTACTGCAGGAAAGATTATCTTCGGAAGTCGGTGTCAGCAGGCACAGACTGTGCCCCGGCTCCTGGAGGAGAGGTAAAGAGAATAGACACAGAGAAGCTCTTCCCACGTGTGCTGATCAGACAGAAAACAGAAATACTGCCGATCTAACCTCTGATTCTTTGAAGAAATAAAAAACTCTTGCTGTAAAGAGTTGGCTTAAAAACAGTTTAGGGCAGAGGAAGGGTACTAATGGGGTAAAAATAACTGGATGAGTTAGCACTACCTGACACCCTTTCCTCAGCAATAATTTCTGCCTTACAGTGCAAGTACACCTAACAGCTTAGAGCTGGTCAATTACTGCAAAAGCAGGTATTCCTGATCCCTCATCTCAGCCCAGAGAGTGGCTCAGCTCCACCACATGCCTGTAGTGAGGAATGCCTACACCATTAGAGTTTTGGAAGAGAAATAACTGGCAGCAGTACCATTCCCCATTTGTTGAGCTATTACTCTGCATTCGGCCAGGAAGCACAAAAATACTGCACAACCCCAGTGTCCACGTGGCACGAAGGGAGAATAACTGGAGCAAACAGCTTGGGAACTGACTATGCACTGAAAAAATATTTTCCTGTGCTGTGCAGAGAGAGTTTGTGAATAGCAAACAGATTTTGCCTCATCTCAGCAGCCTGAAATTACTTTCTGATGCAGAAATAGCATACACATTTCAGATAATTTAGATGTAATAAATTAACCAATAGCTCTGCTTCTCTGCATGTAAGGAGTAGCAGGCCCCTTACAGATCCAGGGTAACAGCAGGGAGTGATAATTTCAGATAACCTACTTATATTGTGCTTATTATAACCAGAATATGGTCATAATATAATAAGTTTGAAGGTGACAGACAGAAGTTTGGGAAGATACAGGTCCAAAGTAATTTTTCAGTCTGGAGATACCTGTCCTTCTGCCCACCAAGCTTCTAAAAATACTGAATTTTATTGTCACAATTTGTGAGCTGCTTTCTCCTTTTCAGAGTGCCCCTTGGGCTAAACGTGCACTTTTGTCAAGTGGTAAACAGAGCAGCACCGAGCTCTGAGGACCATTCATTGCTTAATTTCTCAGCGCACTGGTGATTCCACCCTCATCTGCTCAGATGGGTCTGAACATGATCCAGGCTCCACTGAATCCCCGGCAGGAGATTTTAGGTCAGGCTTCACATACAGCTGGTTCCCAAGACGGAAAGAGCATTTTTGACCCGTGCTCTTAAAGGTGTTAATGTGATGTAATTGCAGCTGCCCTGAGACAGAGTTTAAGAAGGTGAAAAAGATCTAGTTCTGTGGCTCAATTCCAAACTGAACTGCACAAATATGGTGTTATATTAAGATATGAACACTGCACAGTGAATCTGCTCTGCCGAATTAAAACCAGCTGCAGGGCCTTGTGAAAATCATTGGTTAACATAATGACAAAAATTTGAGTGTTCTCACTGCATTGTTTAAAAGTTATTGACATTTTTCCAGAGATCCTCATTTCTATCATGCTTAGATATCCCCATTAACATGTTTTAACATGGCCTCTCTTACCCATGTACTGATAGATAGGTGATGAACTTAACATTTGATGAGTCTGGCAAAATGATGATATTCCTGGAAGACAAATGACTTTTGATGGGGTTTTTTTGTTCCAAAACCTCACAACAAATAGCTGCATTACCATTTATATTCTCAATATAGTCAAAATGGACATCTGAGGATTCAGAGCAGAAGTGAATTTGGCCTGGTCTGCAGCTGAGCTTTGAATTTTGCCAATTAGTCTCTCAAGCAGAATTCAAAGTTTACAGAGTAATCTGGAAATTATCAAAGAAACAAATGTGCTGTATTTTTGGGACTGGACAAAACACATTTAGGTTTCATTTTTATTTAAAAAAATCATGTATCTTCATAAAAAATAAAATTGTACATGGAGAATTAATTAACTCCTTTTTTTCAGTGTCGCTGTTAGAATTCTATATTTCTTAATCATCCCCCAGCATTAAGAATGCTACTTCTTTGGGACTGGCAGGAAGCACATTGTGTTCAACATTTTCCCATTGCCGTGCCTGGAGTCTGGCAGGTTTCACACTGTGGCTTTCCCTCCCTGGTGCTGTTTTTGGGGTGTGCCTTCTGCGGGACAAGGCAGAAATGCAGAATGAATCCACTGAATGGAAAAACTGGGCGGGCAAGCCTGACATTTCTGTGGCTTACATTACCTGTTAGTCAAAACAAATACGCAAACCCCAACCACACAATAGAGGGAGAGAGAATAATTTATGCATGAATTTTCAGTCTTTCAGCATTTTCAGTTATCCAGGTTTTGTTCCTCACTTCTCATTTTCCTAGACAGAAAAAGCACACATTCATGATCTCTGCTAAAGACAACTACAACCCCTCTAATGGTTTTGCGTTTGTTGTGATGGCATCAATTATTTATGGATTGCTATTCCTGAGTAGAAATAAGGAAACCTTTCATTGTGCTTTTGTATCAATCCCCTTCTGCCACGTGTTTCAGTATATCCTTGCAGCCGGTGTAGTAGGAGGAATGCTTTAGCACTCGTTTCTGACATCCTGGTTCTATTGATCTGAAGGCTGCACTCCTGGAATTAAGTGGATCCTTGTTTTTTGGAAGAGGGAACATTGCCAACTGATAAATAAGGGGCTGACTGTAATACCTCAGCAATGTTAATTTTTTGTCAGAATCTCAAAGTCAACATCTGAAAGGCAAACACTGCAATATACAACCTGCAGCTCAGAAAACATGTTCATAGCAAATCCCCTGCTAACCCATACCAAATCATACCCAATAAGTACTCTCACTTTGTGATCTTGGCAGCTTTAAGACTTCAGAAATTATGGTTTACTATGGGAAATGCCTCATGTTTTCACACATGAAAGCCAATTTAGACACAGTGGCATTTAATACATGGGGTCATTCAAATATGAGAGATGGGTTTTTTTCCCTTCTTGAGAGAAGTGAAATGCAAATGCATTCTGTATTTATTTATATTTTTCATTTGTAGTTTGTTTCTACCTGTCTAGCTCTAAAATGTCCTTCAAATACACTCATTTAAGTGTTCCTTTGGAAAACAAATGAGGGCAGGACTTCAAACCTTTATGGAAAAAAAAAAAATATTATAGCATGTACAAGTAGAAAATAAAAAGGGTTTCTGTGATGCAGAAAGCTTGGCCAAGATCCTTGCCTTGGGTGGAGGAGCCCTTGGCTCCTACCAGTGATGGTGGGGTTGTGTGGTGAGGTGTGTAGGTATGTCCAGGGCCACTGTCATTGGTGCAGACAGAGGGAATAGAAATTAAGCGTGTTTTTGGAGTGTCAGCAACAGAACTGCATCACCATGGCAAATAACAAATGTTTCTCCAGATGTGTCAGGTTCAACGCCTCGCCCCGGCCAAGTTTAGAGCCTTTTGCAGCCGAGGAAACGCCACGTAAAGCCAGTGCCACACACAGCAGCTGCCCCCAGAAAAGGTGCCTGCAGGCTCCATCCAGGGCTCCCAAGGTGGGACAGGGCAAAGACAGCTGGCAGCTCCAGGCAGCTTTCCCTAGGGACAGCAGGGAGCTCTTCCCAGGCGCCGGGACCAGGAGTCATCCTCCACCCCTTCTAGGGGGATGGCCACAGTTAGGGTGGGTACCATGGCAGGGGAGAGAGAAATAGTAGCTTCACTGCTAATTCCGAAGCTCATATCCCATTTTTTCCCAGTAAAATTGCCTTTTAGTTGTACAAAATATTTGCTGTCAGTGCAATGGAAGCAGCTCCACCTTGGAGAGGGGAGAATTCATTTTCCCAGACTCTGGGAGCTGGATTTGTTGTTTGTCCTGGCTTCAGGAGGAACCTGACCCGACTGCTGCTTTGCTGAGCAGAGAAGATAATTTCTTCTGAAAACTGCCCTTATCATGAAACCCGCCTCCAGTGTTGATCCAATCTGTGTCAGGCAATTCCTACAGTGCAGAAGTAAAACTGGAAAGTTATCTACAGAGCTCCATCATTTGGAGAAACTGCCATGACCTTCTTTTTTGCAGAAATATTTGTTCCACTGGACAAGCATTTTATGCTACAGTCCACCATGTCCTCCAATTCTTGTATAAACCATAGGGATAACGTATTTTCACCTTGTCAGAATATTGTAACTACATCTCTCAGCTTTAATTTCTGTGGTAACTTTTGTTTTCAACCCAAAGTGCTTTTAATTAGATTTAGATTAATTTAGATAGCGTAAACAAAACCTAAACAGGGGAGACAGCTGCTCTGTCTGCTGTGATAAGCAAACTAAAGAGGTCATGTTTGCATTCATCATAGCCCAGGATCAGCTGGCAGGGATAGATTGCAAAGGTAGGATGGCTTCCTCCCTGGCAGATGCAGACCATGAACATGGAAGGGTGCCATTAAAGTGGTGAACCTTAGTGACAGCACAGAGTTCCTTGGCACAGGGGAGCTGTCGCCCAGTGGTGCTGGCAGCAGGAAATGTACATGCCAGCAAGGAGGAGGTCTTTGAGCCTTGCTTGCCAGTACAGAGGTGGAAGCTGAGCATAAAGTACCTGAGGCAACTGCTTGGTGGGTTACCTCAGGGAGAGTAGAGGGGTTTTGGGGGAAAGGCATGGAGAAATTCATAAAAACGATGACATTCTTATTGGGCCTGGAAACCAGGACATAGGCCCTCATCCACGGTTTGATTTGTACCCAGCCCTGGAGGGGTTTCCACCCAGGGCTTTGGTTTGGTCCCATGTTGTCTAGGTTACACTATAGATGTATTTAAGTATTCTATTACCACCAGCTGTGGGCCATTAGCTGTTATCACCTGCTAATGACCCACCCCTGATAACAGACAATGGGCCATCAAGAAACCACCACGTGACTCATGGATTTATCTCATCCTATTGTGAGATGCTCCACCCAGGAGCCAAGCATTCCCACCTGGATTTAACCTGCCCTTAGAACTGCCTAACTCAGCCCTGTCTACTGGGTTACCAGAGGACAAGAGCTACCACTGGACCTTCAGCTAGAGACCAGACCTTCCACAGGATCATCGCTTCAACTGAACTACTTCATTTTGGACTGCTACCACCACCCTAACAGGGTGTCAGGTTGTATCTGACTTTGTCAGTGCTTTTCCTTATATTATTTCACTTATTTCTAAATTTTTTTTCCTATTAATTTTAATCCTGACTTGTGATCTCCCAGTGGTTTGTTTTCAAACCAATACACATGTGCAGATCTGCCTCCAAATTGTCAGTCTTAACCTGGATTCACTGTGTGCGCAGCCCGTTTCTCCACGTCACACTAGAAGCTTCAATTTGAACTGTTCCTCGCATTTGCATCTTCTTTCTGATTGTAACAGCAAGACTGGGGATTTTTTCAGGTTCAGTTTTTACTGACAAAATAGACTGCAAAAATCAAAAAGCTTTGTTTTCATCTTTTGGAGCAAGGAAGTTGAAGGTTCCGATGCTGCCACTGCTCCTAAAGCTGGGGTGCAGCTCTACCTTTTTTTACTATTGCTCTGCCTTTTTAACTCTTGCATCCTGCAGATGTCATTAAGCTGGCTGTGAGCTTGAGATTTCTAAAAAGCAGGTCTGGCTGACTCCTCCAGTGCCAGGAGAAGCTGTTGTATCATTGAGTCTCGCTCTGATGGTGCATATCCGTGTAAGGAATCCGTGGCTATCGTGGATGGGCATGTGCTGTCTTGCACTGCTTGCATGGCTCTGGGTCCCTTTTGAGATCTCTTTTATTAAAAAAAAAAAATTTTAAAGCCCCCAAAAAACTTACTTCCTTCCGTGCCACACATTATGAACAATGGCTCTGTCTAATTTAAAAGGGTTTTCTTTGTTAGATGCTGAAGAGAAGATAATATAATGAGGAAAAGAAGTACTAAAAGAAGACAATTTCTCATTTATTTCTACATGCAATAAAGCCATAACTGTTTCCTGAGAACTGAATTTTCTCTTCTGGTGAAAAGAACTCTCAAGAATGTTTGAGTATAGATGTTTTAAATGTACTTCCTCTATTATTCTATAAAACCCCTCTAAAAATGGGGGCAGTAGCTATGACTGTACAGCATCTTCTTCTGTATTATTTCAGTACTTCCCTCCTTAGGATTTGGAAAAAAAAATTGCATCCCTGTCATAATGCAATCTCCTGACAGCATTGGCAGCGGGAAACTTTAGAAATGTACAAAAACTGTGTCTTCATATTGTGGATGGTGCAGAAGGTGATAAGAAGCTTAGAGGATAAAATAGCTTGGGGGAAAGGAGGATTAACCTCTCTTACCGAGAGTGGTACAGATACCAAGAAATTTTATTTTGCCTGAATTCTGTTCCTAGTTTGAATGCATTCAGATTTGGAGGAGGATGTTCTGGGGGAGGGTGTGTGGGAAGGAACTGTAGTTCTTGAATTTTGCACTCTGGCTGCATTGGCGGAGCAGAGTTGGGAGCTGATACCGAGATCTTTTGCTTAAGTAATGTGTTTTTCTTACTGGGAAGGGTAATTTATTAAAAAAAAAAAGGTTAAAAAGGCACCTCCATTCCTGGCAACTTTTCCCTCCTGATCTGCCCTGTCTTTCCTTGGGCTGTTCCTCAGAATCAGCTCTTGGCCCGGGTGAATCCACCAGCGAACACCCCAGGCAGCCACGGCTGACTCCCAGCTGTTGATCTTGGATGGGACCAAGAAACACAATCCTCTTTTGTGGGGGATTTCGAGTCTGATCATTTTGGTGCTGCTCCAATCCAAACCAAAACTCAAACATTTTGGAATTCTGCATGAAAGGGAGCAGCGCCTTAGGGGAAGGGAGCTTTTCTGGCTGTCCTGGAGCTGTCTTCAAAGTTTACAAGTGTCTGAAGGGAGGGTGTCAACGGGATGGAGCCAGGCTCTTCTTGGTGCTGCTGAGCAATAGGACAAGAGGCAAGGGGCAGAGACTGATGCACAGGGTGTTCCACCTGGTCATGAGGAAGAATTTCTTTGCTGTGCAGGTGACCAAACAGTGGAACAGGTTGACCAGAGAGGGTGTGGAGTCTCCTTTTCCAGACATATCCCAAAGGCAGCTGGACACAATCCTGAGCGACACGGGTGCTCTAGGGGACCCTGCTTGAGCAGGTGGTTTGGACTAGATGACCCCCAGTGGCTCTTCCAACTTTCCCCTTCCTGTGATCCTGTGATTCTGAGCTCTCCAAGGCCATGTGAAGTAGGCAGGCAGGGAGCCAGGCAGATCCCCAACAGACCTCTAATTTCCATGGAATCTGCAGTGGGAGATGCATAGTGCTGAGAGCATCTGTGCCAGGGTTGGTCTGATTGATAAAACTATTGAAACAAAGAGGAGGCTCTGAACTGACACCTGCACCCAGGATTCCAGTGCAAAGTTGGGAATTTCAGGCATTTCAGCTGGAGCTCCCCAGACACCTGACCCCAGCCCTCCTCCACCTGGGCAGGAGGCCAGGCTCTCCAAAGGGGTGACTGGGAGAGCACAGTCCCCTTCAGGCTCTGAGAGCCCAGCCTTGTCCTTGCTCGAGATGGTCAGCATTCTCCTCTTGCTTCTACTCAAGACTTTTTATGCCACCCATGGCACAGCTCCGGTTGCCCTACTGAATGTTTTCGAAAACATCACTTCAAATAAAATCTCCAAGGCTTAACTTAGACAAGAATATTTAAACTTTTCCATAGACATGAAGTCACCAGTTGGCACTAATCTGTGTTTATAGAAATAAAATCTGCTGGTTATTATTTGCTCTTCTGTTGATTAAGCTCCTTTAACCTGTGCTGCTTCCACGCCAGCCTCTGTTCAGAGGTAGCCTGACAGGTGGTGAATTTCTAAAAGGGTTGGTATTTCAGAGGCTGAATGAGTTCCACTGCTAAATAGCTTAAAATTTGTCAAAGTCAGAGCTGAATGATACTTAATGTGCTTGGCTTTTAGATTAGACATCTCTGGCTATGCCTGAATCCCTCTCCTGTGGGAATGCCTTTCCTCGGCATCTCAATTTTAGAGAAGAAATGGCTGGAATTCAAAGCAAATATTACAGAATAATTGTGGGGGAAAAAAAAGATTGGGTTCATAATAATTTATTGTATCAAGAAAATTATTTGGGAGTGGTATTTAATCGGTCAGCAAAGAGAATTCTATCTTGGGCCCCTTTTACCCATTGGTACAAGTCACGTTTCAGAGGCTTGAGCAGAGGATATGATCTGTTCATGGAGGAACTCTGGTTCAACAGTTAAATGTGGAAAATACTTGGAAGATATTTGTGAGAATTGGCAATCAATTTGTGATACAGAAACAGAAAGCTGGAGAAAAATTGAGATTACAATGCAAATGATTTTTCATTTTTCACCTAATAGATTTCTAGATATTTGTGACAATGCAACTAGAGAGGGTAATTAAAAGAAAAGGTATTATTGAAAAATGATCAAAAGCTAATATACCAAACTGCTATTCCAAAAGAAGATGATAATCATGAAAACTGACCCTTCAAAAAAATCATTGAATACAAAGACCAATCTTGAATGGGTGTCTTAAATTGCATATTATTTCTGTCACATTCAGGAACATCAAAATGGTCCTGTTTTTTTTTTTTTTTTAACGATGTCCAAAGGCGAGTGAAAGGATTTCATTGTTAATGTTTGTGGTGTGAATGTTTCTAAGCATTAAATGGCAGCCTGTGTTGTTTATATTGGATTTAGATCCAAAGCAGCTCTTGAAGCTGTTTTGTCAGGTGTTAAACTGCACAGCAAGACACCACTTTACTGACTGTTGCAATTGTACCATAAATTATCAGGTTATAAGGAGAGGACAATACCCTATTGTTGTAGGAATCTTCTACAGTTGCCAATGACAGTCACAAAATAAAAGTCTGGGTATTTTTAGGTTGTCTGTGAATTTACCTCAGATGTATTTTCTCCTTTGTGAGTTGTTGAGGTGTGCAAGTATTTACAGCCAAATGTATCTGAGGCCAAAAACATGACATGATCCAAGACCCTGAAGGTCAAAGGAAGGCATCATTTTCCTTCAGTTTACCACTAGGTTTTGAGGATGTAGATATTCATAGATGTAAGGAAGCATAAGAGTTTTTCACTATGAACTTGTCTTTTTCTAGAGGTATACAGAGTGGTTGTTTACTTTCAGATGTAAACCAGAAGGCATAAAAAAATTAGGATTCTAGCTGATAGATTCAGTAGGAGACCGAGCACCCAGGATGGGTATTTCAAAGCAGATGAAAACTTCTGATCCATATTTAGCTGCAGTTTATCTGGAAACTGCAGGTGCGTTGGTTAACAGCTGATGCAAATAGTTATGAGTGGGCAAAGGGCCCTGACTTCTCATAGCTCTCCTGAAACACAGAAAAACTCATAGAAAATACTGCTTTGTATTTTGAAGAAACCATCCTGTAGCCTTTGCTTATTTTTTGTTTTAATCTGGTTTGTATTCCTAGCCCTTAAAGGCAAATAAAGTTAAGCAAATGGGAATGTTTATAATTTTCCTCTGCAACTGATACATGGTATTTTTGGTTCTGTTGGCCTGGAAAATTAAGTCATGGCTTACATTCCTAATACCATACAAGAGACTCTTTGGACGATTGCATTTCTACTGGCTCAAAGTGCACGGATATTTCGAAGTGGCAGCATCCAGCTGCAATCTCTGTAACCAGCCAGGAGTACAGATCCCAAAGGAGCGATGTCCAAAATGAAAACATATTGTTAAATAATAAATAATATTACTGAACCTTCCACATGTCATTCTCATCTCATGGGAAACATTTAAATTTAGCTTAACACTCCATCTAGTTAGCACAATTGGCCTTGCCTTCCCCAGGCTTTGGTGGCGGAATTTTGGATCTGTAAATTATATTCCTTGTAGCTCTGATCTTTTGTTTTTCTGCGGCAGGTATGATGCAGGTATAGACTGCACAAGCCTGTGAGGCAATTAGGAAATATTCCTTGTTTTCTTTCTTGCCAGAGACTGTAGCATTATTGCTCTTAGCTCCATAGTTCTGAATGGCTAAAAACGGGAGAAACTTTTGCTTTCATGTTCAGACAAAGAGAAGTTACCTAAGTCTGACTAACAAAAGCACGTAGTTCTTATAGTTGTTCCCCCCCCCCACTACTGGGCTGTGGTCATCCTTGTTTGCAAGATGGGGTTTTTTTCCCCAGGATTTCACAAGTTCAGGGACTTGCAATTTCAGGGACTCCGCTTCTCATCCTGATTATGGTCAGGATGAACCCATGAAACTTGGGTTTTCCGGGTCAAACGGATATTCCGCATTTTGAGCGGACTCACTGCAGTGTAACAAGGCTTTGTTTGTCAGCTCCCAACGAGGAATTGCTGTCTCCAGAGAGCACGGAACGTGAGTAACCAGCTGGACGTTCCAAGCAACGTCACCTTCCACTGATACCTAAAGCACGTGGGAGTGATAATGGCCTGCTGCTGACCCACTTAGCGAGAACTTGTGTAGGTGAGGGAGCTCTGAGTCTGTTTGCAAACAAACAAAGAGATCTGCCCTCGAGGCAGGCTGCAGCCTGGGAATGAGGCATCATTATGCGCGTAGGCAGGGAAGGTATTTGCAGTGGAATCATGGCCCCATTGAAGTGAGTGGCAGCGTTCCCAATGCCTTCAGTTTGGCCAAACACTTGTCCTTCTGTTGGTACCGACCCACAACCCTTGACTGAGTTCAGTGGAGACTAAACAGCGTAAAATTCAGCACAAGCAGTGCCATGGCGCTGCCAAACGAGCTCTGAAACCAGTAAATGTATATAGGGTTTGCAGCAGTTATCACTCAGCTTTGTTTCAACCCAAATATGTGGAGATTATCTGTAAGTTCTCTGCAGGCATTCACGGTTGTCTTGCTAGACAGTTCTCTGAGTAATGAGCTTAAATGATGGAATCGTGTTATCAGGCTGGATAAAGTCCAGTAATGTGGCAAAACCCGTAAGCTTCCAGAAGAAGATGAGCTACAGATGCAGGATGGACTAAAACACATTTTTAAAGCCTCTCACTTTTATGTGTGTTTCCCATTGAATATGATTGATAGAAAGAGGAAAGCCTGATTTTCTGCATTAAGCATCTACATCCGTGCATTATGTGACGGCAGAACCTGGCTCCATGTTTTTGTGTTGATCTGAATGTGCTGAGCCTCTGCAGTGTTCAATTTCAGGCGAGGAAACACTCTCAAATGAAGTCTATGAATTATTATGACTTTATAACTGTGGGGTATAAAAATCCTGGGTATTTCCGTAATTTTTAAAAATTGCAGGGTTTTCAGCAGTGTGTAGGACTGGGTGAATCTGTGTGGTGAGGGCATACAATCTCTGGAGAGAGGACTATGTAATTATTGTCCTTAAAACGGTTCAGTAATGCTGTCCCTGCCATGACATATCCATCTCAGACTGTAAGATATATAACTGTGCTTTATCATCAAAATCTATTTCAACTGGTATGGCTTAGATCACCCTGTTTTCTCATTTGTCTCTGGTATTTCCTGGTCTTTAAATCTCCAGACCACCTGGGGCTCTTAACCCCCTTTAATAAATAGGTCCATCACATTTTCCCCGTCTTCAAAAATGTCACAGCTGCTTCCAATATGCTATGCAGGGATCATAAAAACGAGTACAGTATAAAACATTATTATAGCGCTATTTCTAAGTTTCTCTAGCACAGCTCAGTTCAAGACATCAGCCACTCTGCAAACTCTGTGATGTGATTATTCCTTCGTATCACTCTGCTTTAAGACATCCTGAAGGGATACTGGTGCCTTAGTGCCTTGGAGTAGCTGTTTCATAGCATCAAACAACTGTGCATGTTTTAGAAAGGCAGGGAGCATCCTAGTGGCAGGAAAAGGAGGAATGGCTTTAAACTGAAAGAGAGTATGTTTAGATTAGATATTAAGAAGAAATTCTTTACTGTGAGGGCAGTGGAAATGTCCGTGAGGGTTGGAGCAATGAGTTGTGGTGCGACCTGGGCTAGCAGAAGGTGTCCCTGGCCATGGCAGGGGGTTCGGAACTAGAGGATCTCTAAGGTCCCTTCCAACCCAGCCCGTTGTGTGATTCTGTCCCCAGAGTTCCCCACAGCACAAGGCAAGCTGCTGCTGCTCCTGCCTGGGAGGAGGACGCAGAGCAGTGTGTGAGCACAGCCAGGGACAGGGGGTCACCGGCTACGCCTTCGGTGGCCGTGGGCTCTGTCTCTGTGTCTGGGAGTCTCTGCCACTAATGGGTCTCGACAGAAAGGAGCCGTGGCTTTCAAGCAGCATTCCTCTGAAATACTGCCTGAACCGTGCTGCATGTGTGACCTAAGTTAACAGAGGAGCTGTCAAATGCTGATGCATGTTGTTTGGGTTTGCTATTACTAATCCTGTCATTCTTCTCACATCGACTGAGGTGATACAAATGTCTCCGCGGAGCCCAGGGTTATATTCAAACACATTTCAGGCTGTTTTCATGAATTAACAGGATCTGGGTGATGAACCTCTACTGAGGTTCAGCAGCCACACTTGCAGGGGTCAGGATTTTACCCAGCATAGTTGTACTGTACATTATTTACAAACTGCAAACAGCTTGAAGGCAAGGAGTAAACAGTTAGGATGCTCCTAATTTGTATTTAACCTGCAATACAAGCAGACATCTGCACATCATTACACAGAAAGAAGTGCATCACGTATTGGATGTACTAAGTGTAATTCTCATCTATAATTTGTTATGGTCTGATTTCTTTGGGGTTTTTTTAATCACTCCAAAGGTGCCAACACACGCACTCAAATCAACATCATGTGCTGGTGAACAATAGGGTTTTTAGTCTGTCGTGTTGATAGTTCCTCCTCCTGGAGAACAAGGTTGTATATGGGATTTAGGAATGAGAAAGTGCAACAATAGCACTTTGTTGGCTCCCTTTAAGGTCCCTTCCAATCCAAACTGTTCTGAGATTCTATGATTTTCCACCCTGACACATGCTGTTGTGCAGGCAGTTTGGAAGTTCTAGAAATGAAACATGTGTTTCCAAGAAAGAGATGGATGCCTTCTGTCACTGTAAAAGCACGAACTACATGCAAAAGCCCTATTAATAACAAATTACCGACGGCCTTTTCTGCTGAGGTAAACTTTGAAGTACATACTTCTGCAGATAATTCCATCTTCTTTTCACAGGTCATTTTTCTTTCTTGCTACATTTTCTATTTTTCAGTACCAGCCCTGTGATTAAATAACCGTCACAGCCAACCTTGCAGGGGTATCACATGGGATACCTAGATATAGTTTAATCACAGGCAGCGTGGAAAACAAAAATTATATTTTACCTCCTACAGATAATTTTCTTTCCAGCTTTGCTTCTCTGTATGGCAAACAGTTAAAATATTTCGAAAATCTGTTCTTAATCCAGTCCATTTAGGCTTAAGTATTCCTGCAAAGGAAGACCTTAACAGATGGGTGAGAAAATGGTCCCCCTTTAGAAGTACTTCTGAAAGTTTACCTTGGGAATGAAAGGGATTTCAAATTAACATCATCATCTTTAACTAAACCTTCATCATTATTTTAATGTTTCGCTTTTCTTCACACCGCTAAAAAGCACTGATTACAGATCTAATCACAGGTCAGATAGTTCAACAATATCTCCAGTGAGAAGAAATCTGTTACTTGAGCTAGAATAAAAGTTACAAGTTTGGCTCTCAAAATGATGACCGATAAATTGGCAGATGGGTGAAGTATTTTAAGAACTCTTAACAACCAGAGAGACAGATGAAGTTAATGGATTTATTGTAGACACAGCATCCACAGCCCTAGTTTGGCCAAAAATTTTCACTAGTTTTTTAATAAGATTTCCATGTTTTGTCTGAAGTTTGTTTGCAGGATACCACTTAAATACATACTCAGTAAAGAAGGGTCATCTTCTGTTCTATTTTCTACTTTAGTCCTGTTTTCTAGACTTGTGTTAAGCCTGTCTATAAAAACCCCACAACAGATGAGATTATATTATCAAACATCCTAAACATTCCGTGGTCTCTCAGAGTTTACATGGTCCCAAGGCATTTCCAGCCATATCTCCATTTTCCAGAACACGATTTCACCGGTCAGCACGAGGAGTGCAGCTCATGAGCTCATTGCAACGACCTCATGCATCCATCCAGCAAAGCTGGCCCCTTTCCATGGGCATGAATCATTCACAGCTAGGCCTGGATCTCTGTGAATGTGTACAAGCCACTTATTTTTAGCAAGCTCCTCGTCAAGAAAGCATTGACTTCTCTCCCTTGGGTTCTCCTGCTCTCGAGTGCCAGCAGAGCTCCGGTGCCACCGGCCGCGGTGCTGCTGTGGTGCCTTTCCAATTAGCAAAGGTTATGTGATGAGGAGCTGCTCAGGGGCTTGAATGCCAAGAAATCCCAAACCAAATCATCTGTGAAATCTGAGAGAGACTACTCGTTGTTGTTGTTGTTAAGCCCAGGGAGCTCTGCATCACTAGAAATGAAACTTTCCCTCACTTCCAAACATGGTAGCGAAGCTGGAAAAGAGAACGGGTTTGTTCTGATGGGATGATAAAAACGAGAGATTTTGCTATGTTTGCACATCATGCTTCTGTTCTTGAAATGGCTGGTTTGTGACCAACAGTAAGGAAGTTTAATAGGATTTGGATTTGCCCTTCAGGGTATAAACAGCTCTATTATTTACAAGGCACTTTGCATTTGACTCAGTTGTAGCAGGATTGTTAACAGCAGCTAAATTAAAGTTCTCTAAAGATTTCCATTAGCACAGGCAAGAGAGATTCGTAAGTACGTGTGTACATGGTCTTTGACTTGCACGAAAAAGTCAAATAGTTATTTGTTGTAATTTTTTCCATATTCATTTTTAGATACCTTAAAAAGAAGCTCAGACTTTTCAGTGCAGGTCAGCTTTCGGCTTCAGTCTTCTACCTTTTTTGGCTGGTTTTTTTGAGATCAGGGATTTTAAGAAATCTCTGGTGTGAGGCTTAAGCTTTGAACAGCCACAATTATATGCGGGCTTGCAGATGGCTCAGCACAGAGCACTGGGAGAAGCCCACCAGCTCCAGCCTCCTCATTCAAGAGTCTCTGCTTCTGAGTCTGAGGGTCTATTTCTATGACTTTCTATTGCCCTGTTTGTTCAGTTTGGGAGAGAAGAATGTTTTTGTCTAATCAGGAAAGTGAACATTTGTAGAGGCCATGGCTTTATCTTTGTTTTCTTTTCTTTTTTTTTTCTTAAAAAACCACTCAAAATAATTTTGAAGACTGCTAAATTTTTGACAGTGGAGATGCCGACCAGGTCAGGCTGCTGACTCCTAACCATCCTTTTTTTCTTGCAGCTGTAGACATAAACTTTCTCTAAAGTGCCTGCTGTTTTGTAATATCCCATTTTAAAATCAACTGAGCGATCCCACACATACCATGGCAGATACCAATCTATTGATTCGATGCTAGGATGTCCCCCACAATATTTTACCACCCATTAATTACAGAAATGCTCTTTGGCCCAAGATTTCTGAATGAGACACTGGTCATGTGTATATTTTTTTTTCCCTCTGTAGGTTACTGTACCCCAGTATTTTCCATTGTAGCAGCAGACACTCTGCATGTTCAATTAACATTGTGTGGCCACAAAATGGGATATGCAGTCGCTTCCCCACTGCAGGTCTTGCAGGTGCACCAGTAAACATCACCTCTCTGCAGCCCAAAGTTTCACCATAAGATTCCTTTTTCAAAAGCCAGGCTCAATTTACAAAGGAATTATGGCTTGAAATTGATATATCACTGGAAGGCCTATTTTTGAGCAAAATCAGGTTAGTCCAGGAGAGTTTATTAGGTGTATTAGCTGTGGTCCCTCTCCTCGGAGTAGTGACATGGAATGGGAACAGTATTCATGAAACACTGATGGACTTGGAGGAAATGCTGCATTTCCTTTGTTCTTTACATGTTCTATAAATACTTCATGTGTTTGTTAAAGCTCTGTTATTTCTGGAATCCTGCCTACTCTCTTGTTTAATTTTTCCTGAATCCTTCCAGGCTGCAGATAGCTTGGGATACACAGAGGCTTAACATTCCATATTTATGCTCAGTTAATAGGCAGCACATGAAGATTAGGAACGTAAATGGGTTGTGAGGGACAGAGAGGGAAGTTTTTACCATGTCTAAAAAAGGACTGGACTTAGACTTCTATCACTCATACTTGTGACTTTCCACCCTTCTCACAGGAAAAAAAAAAAGAATGGCAAAGGTCATCAGAGCATCCTAAACTTGATCAGGTATTGGAATGGTCCTGCTAACCATCATTTATCACAGCCAGTGGTTGTCTCCAGCTTGTCTTGATCATAACCAGCTTCTTCCCCTTGGGAGAAAGTATTGCCAAATATAAAAAGGTTCTCCCTTTACCTCTGAAAGTAAATGCAGTCTTTTTCTTGCCACAATACTCCTATCACACCCCCAAAGTGAGCAACTGGAATGTTCTGTCTATGGCAGTATGTGGAACTAAGGTGCTTTTTAAATATCAGAGCTATATAAAGTTTTGTGTCTGTAAATATACTTAGATCACTGAGTGAAAAAGTTGAAGTGCTTTCAGAAATGATTCAGTGCTTTTACCATCCATTTAGAGAAACACAGGTCAACTGATGAAAATTTGTTTGAATCATGTGATAGATAGATGCTATAATATTGGCTTTCTGCAAATGTTGAGTGATGGCTTTCTACAAATAAATGCTATATGTGTAAAAGTAGCTTTATTACAGATAGATGCTGTGGCTTTTTTTTTTTGGCGGTGGCTGGTGCCTTTATTTCTGTCTTTTTAACCTAAAATAGTGAAATAGCTATGCTTGTGAGCTGCCTGCTTGGTTGGATAACGTCCAACCAACACGTATTGAGGACCCCTGCTACTGACATGCCAACTATCAGCGATCACCATCTGCAGAGACCATGGACCAAAGCCCACTCCGGAGGTGATAATGGAAGCAAGCTAAAACCACAGCCAAGAAATGCGCATGCTCTAAAAAGGCGGACCCAAGGAGGAGCCATGCTAAACAGTTCCTGGAACATGTAAACTAGTTTGAAAAAAAGATTGAATATGTATAAAATTGTTTAATTGTTTATGAATATGTAATAGACTGATGTGTATGTAAAGGGGGTTTCCGAAGTAGCAGGCGTGCTCTTGGCCGAGTGCCAAAAGCACCCAGCGCTGTAACCTTTGCTTTATTTCCTTTGTCCTTTATTGTCCTTTATTAAACTGCTCAATTTTAACAGAAGAGTGAACTTCGTTTTTCACAAATCACAAGGCTAAAATTGTTGAAGATGGGTTTTAGTGCAGTCACGATGTATAAATCATTCTTTAAAGCAGAGTGTAATTCCTTAGGACCCAGGTTCCTTAGGTGCTTGTAAAACTTTTCCTCATTATGTTTCTATTTTTCATGCTTTTCTACTATTTGTTTGTTTAAAGACACGTATTTGGAAGTCAGTGAAAAATGACTCATGGATAACTCTCCTTTGATCCGTCAAACATAGCAATAACACTGTTTTGAAAGGAGTCATCCCAACAGAAGCACTCCTCTTGAGCAGCCCCATTTTACTTCAGGGCCTCGTATCTTTGCCTGGAAATTCAGCAGTGATGCTGGTTTGGTAATGTCTATTGGGAGCCACTAGAAAAACACAGAAAAACTGGGCATGAATAGATTTTCCAGTGCAACTGGAAAAAGAATGATTTCACCTTATGCTGTGTAAAGAGGTGAAGCAGCCTAAATATGTCCTGAAGCCTCAGCATCATAGGGCTTCCGAACACATTTTCTTTTATTACTGGCATCTTTAAGCTAATAATGCACAGGATGTTTCAAATGACAGCAGGTATAGGAAGGGTGAGATTTTTATGGCACCACGCGTCCTGAAAAACGCCTTTCTGCACGAGGAGTTCCACTTACAGCAAAGAAATTCCTCACAGCTGAAAATGCTGAGCAGTGCCATAGGGCTGCCAGAGTGTGGTTTCTTGTGTTTTGAGCTCCTCCTCCTCCTCCTCCTCCCACCAGGTAGTTAGAAAGGTCAGGTGTATGTAGAGAAAACAGGAGGCTGGTCGGTCGAGCAAATCGCAAGGCGCTTTTTTCCAATTCCAAGAAGTAGAGCTGGAATCCCATGCACACCTCAGAAAATAAAAACTCCCTGAAAATAGAGACCAGAACCATCTGATCTCCCCGGGGATTCAACACTTTTATTTGTAGTGATGATATCTCTCTAAGAAAGTGAGGCAGCTGCTGATTCACAAACCATAATGGGAGTTTCAAGGGTATTTGCTCAAGTGAGTGAGATCCTGAGATCATGACTACAAATCTTGGCAATTGCTCAGCTGCTTTTATTGCAGTTCTGAAGCTCATCTCTGCTATTTCCCATGTGAAAAACAAAGCCCACGCAGGTTCCTTGTGCTGCATTAGCATTCTCCCACTTGAAGTTCCAACTTCATCTTGATGTCCCCACATATCAAGATGGAAACTCCAAAGAAAAATCAGCATTCCCTGTTTTTTCTAAGGCGATAAAAAGATAGATAGATATACATAGTGATTGAAACTGAATTTAAAAAAAGCTTTTGAAGCAATCCACAGCTCTGACTCCTTCAGCAAAGCCACAGGAAACTATTCAGAGTAGACACTTTCTAGAGTCAACAAGAGGTTCTGCTGCCAACAGAGGGTGGAGGAGGATCAAGCCATAGAAGAGGGAAAACAAATTTCCTTGCACCAAGATTTGTTGGCAGTCACCGTGCTGGAGTTAGGGCCTGTTTCTCTCCTGTCACAGGTAAATGAGGCAGATGTTTAAGGTGTCAACAGTACCAACGCAGCTGTAACCTTCCTGCTGATTGCCTTTACTGCTGCAGAACAGCCCACAGGAGCACTGGCCCTTTCAATGTCATCCCCCGGGGGATTTCCTTCAGTAAATTATCTGGATACAGTAGTTCTGGGGTTTTATGTAATCTCCATGCGTTGTCTTTATGGGGGTGAATCTTTCTTGTGTTTTAAAAATTCTTCATTCATATTATCTTTGTGTATTTTGGTCTAAGGATACAATATTTTTTTATAATTTGTTTAAGGGATTGAATCAAGACCTGCTTGAATTTAACAGTCTTTTTTCATTCACTTTTAGAGACTTTCCATCATGTTCAAAACACTCTAGTCAATGCTCTCTAAGTGCATTCACTTTTTCAAAAAGAGTGTTTAAAATATAAATATTTTTTTTAAAAATTACTCACCTTGAAAGGCTGAAAGAATTACATCATTTCGGGCTCTGCCCACTCCTTTTAATTTCCACTGGGCTTTCAGAATGACTTTGGAAATATGAGACAATTTTTTTTCCTGCAAAATCTTAGGCTTTTGCAATCATTTGTATCGTTGTTTGATCTGCGAAATCTTGATTTGGACTTCCTGGCAGATTTGTACTGAACAGCATCTCTAATCCCTTTTAGGACACATTTCATAGACTGAAAGAAAGGGATTTTTTTAGTATAGGCAAAATTTTAAAAAGGGCTTTACCCAAAAGACTTTCCCCTAACCCAATCCTCTTTAAAACACGAAACCCAACACCAAGTAGACACTAATTCCAA
Source organism: Struthidea cinerea (assembly GCA_013397865.1). NCBI lineage: Eukaryota > Metazoa > Chordata > Aves > Passeriformes > Corcoracidae > Struthidea > Struthidea cinerea. Next base: position 846,451 of record VZTI01004870.1, read on the forward strand.
TTTGTAACAAAACCAGGGAAAAGGGGGAGTGCCAGTGGTTATGCATAATTCTCCATATGAGCCAGACAACTTAATAACACCACTTATTAGAGAAGCCTTAAAGGTAATCCCATTAAAGCTATTCAGCAGAACACTGATATTTTTCTGAAATCTGCTTGGAAGCAGACAGGATTACTCGAATGAAATGTGAGCAGCTTTCCAGTAAACCTCATCCCCCACCTCTCACTCCTGAAGGCTGCAGACCTTGACGCTCCACCGTTCTCTCCCCGGACGGGTGAGGCAAAATTACAACTCGGAAACGGGGAGTGATGGAGAGGTGGATGTGCAATATAGAGCTCTTCTCTTCCTGGCCGGATGTGAGACCTCGATGACACTGCCACAGCTTTCTTTCCTGGCTCTCTGTAGGGGTAATTTTGGTAAATTGGTCACACTGTGAGGCAATTAATTCCTGGCAGATAATTGGCCAAGTGTATGGGTACAGCAACAAATGTTAGGGAGACCACGACTTATTGTCCAAATGGCCTTGCATGGATATTCCTCTCCCTTATTTTCTTCAACTCTACCTGCCTTCACATCCAAGGAAATGCTACAACTTGAACATATGAGGTTCTGTGATGGTTGGTGGTGAATCCTCGCTACTGAGAACAAGCAGTGGTGGTTTGACAGAGGTACAGAGAAATTTGGAATGACAGGAAGCCACGATCTTGTTTGAACCTGAGAAAGGGTGAATTTCTGTTTTAAAGCACCTTATCTAAACAGTACTTAAGGAAGGAAACCTTGTGAACTCTTGTTAAAAACTTATAGCTATAATTTAGAAACTCCTTTCATCTAGTATGAAGGGGTTTTTTGCCTGGAAGAAACAAGGATGCAGTGTTCTCATTTGCATGGACTGTGCCAACAAAATAGGGATACTTTTGGCAGTGCTGTTCTCAGTTCTTAGTTCTACTCTTTTAAATGTCTATACTTCTCTTGGGTTTTCAGAACTCAAACATCCACATATAAATATTCCTTGAAAATGAGTGGTTTTTTCTGATTTTTATGTTAGCAATGTCTACTTTATTTGTGTTTAACAATAGGAGGAGATAACTGTACTCTGTGTAAACATTCTGCAAGTAGTTTAATCCAAACTTACAAGGATATCTGGTTTCCTTAAAGGTGTCCATAATTATATGGCAAAGCTCTGAAGAATGTAATTCATCATTTTAGAAACTGGGCTGGAATACTACACGACTCTGGTTTAGGTTTGGAAAAGGGAATGTCATGGATCCAGAGGACTCTTTTTTTAGCTCAATTTAGCTTGCTTTGGTTTGGGGTAGTGTACTGGAAGGACAGCTAGGAGGAAGTTTGTGCATCAGTGAAACCACCAGTTCAGGAACTCCCTCCAGACATTATTCAGCTGTCTCTGCCATCTCTGCAAGGCTCTGGAAGCGGAATTTTTACCTGGCATTTGGCTAGATGCTAGGACTTGTTTTTTCCATAATTAAAAGCAACTCTGCTTCTAGCAGAATGATGGCTGGATGGGTCTTTCCTTTCATGGCCTTGCTGAAATTGGCAAGGTACTGGGAAGACTGGAAAATGTTGCTAAGCCTTCGCAGAATGGTTTCTCTGCTGGTTAAAACAAATCAGAAGCTGTTTATTTAGTGGTTTGTGATTAAAAAATAAGGAAGAAATGCTGCTGTATTTCTGAATGGTACCTTTTAGTCAGGGGTTTAACGTGATTTAAAAATCACTGTTTCAGTGTATTTGTTTTGACTAACTGGATTTTCCCCACTTGGACTCATCCTGACACCAACACCACTGTGACTGTTGGCTTCCTAGATGCTTCTGTAGAACAGTCCTAATGCACGTGGGACACTCAGAGCTGCTTTTAATGCTGTAGCAGCAGCTCAGTTTTGATGAATTAGAGAGAGGGATGTGCTGATCATTTTCCCTTTTTTGCATGAAAACATGGACTTTCCATACCCTCCTGTCAATTCTGACCTGCGCCCTGGATCTGACCTGGGTATTGGGGTCTCAGGTCTCAAACCCGAGACCATGTTTGCTGATCTGTACCTCTTTCTTCTGCTTGCTGTCTCTTCCTCAGCTGAACTTTGATTTCCTTTTGGCCTGAGGGAGTTGAAGTCAAGGCAAGGAACAAAAGATGTCTTTGCCAATATGGTGAACAGAAAGGAAGGAGGGTGTTACTTGCCTTGAAAATAAATCAGCTGTGTCCGTCGACATGCTCTGCCTGGCTAAAGACAGCAGGGTTCCTCTGTTGAGCCCATCCATACTGATCATCTGTGCCATACTGGAAATATTCCCATTTTGGTGGCTTTAGTATAATTCCTACATCCCAGTTCATTGCAGACCACATCTTTTCCTCTCAGCAGAAGGATTTTACTTCTAATTTGCCCAGGAGCTGTCAATGTTTATTTGTATTTATGGCAGCATTTCCTTTGCAGTGAGCATTTCAGTTTGCCTCAATTTGGCCATCGGGTTTCTAACAGCTGGAAGTACAATGGTTCTATCTGTGCAGAATTAGGCATTCTTGGTACTGATTAATACTTGATTCAGGACCAGGTTGGATGGGCCCGTGAGCAGCCTGGTCTAATGGAAGGTGTCCCTGCCCTCGGCTGGGGTTGGAACTAAATGACCTTTAAGGCATCTTCCAACCCAAACCATTCTGTGGTTCTGTCATTCTGTTGTAGATAGAGGTGTAACTGGCCCCAGATCCAGCCCGTTATTTCTTTTTTCCTAACTGTCAAGCAGCTGGATGACCTGGAAGTGAATGCTTCTTGTCAAATAAATTGGTGTCTAAATTATTGTTCTCCAAAGCAAAGCAAGAATGTACCAGGGTTTCTGGGAAAGTTCATTTTGTTCACTGGTCACACATGGTTCCTTTCATAAATATAACAGTTCAAGTGCTGCTTAGGGATATTTTTCTCTACTTGCCTTCATGCTATGCACTTTTGATTAGAGCTGATTGAATAATTTATTGCAAATTGCTTATTGGAAAAGGTTTGCTTCATTTCCTGTCATCCAGAATAATGTATTTTGAAGTGATTATTAAAATTATTGTACAAGCGATCCTCTGAATAGTTTCAGTGCAAAATTCCCTGTCTAAAGCTTGCTTGGACAGAGGTTTGTGACACAAGGGGTAAAACCACCAAAGACCATTTTTGATAGTCAAGACTGTAGGCTGGTTTGGAGTGGATGAACAGGTCTCTTATTTTCTTCCACACCTTGACTGCCTGTTAACCAGCCTGTTGTTGGTTTTCTAATGTAAACACACTTGTGTTTTACAACATTCACTTTGTAAGTATTCTCCACAAGTCATTGAAAGTGTGCTATTTCTATAAACAGCCCTGCTACTAAATTCATTTGAAGTGATATTCACTGGTAAATAAATGTAGACCGTGCAAGAAGACATGAAAGAAAAATCCCTTGGGGAAGGAGTGGGGGTAAATTGCAGAGATAACATATCTTTTGGAAGCTTTTATATAAATAGACCTACAGATTTCCACATATTTATCATTGGAGGAGATTAAAACGTTTGATGTGCAGTTACCATTTCACATGAAAGCAAAAGGTAGTTTTTCAATTGCATTTGGTCCTTATAATTCAAGTGCTGACAATCACTGGAAACCTAATTTAATGAATGTTTTATAAGACCTTCAAGTGCTCAGTGGAAATTCCCCCCTCCCTTTGTCTGGCTGTGGTTTCATGTCCGTGGGCCCATTCCTAGCAGGCCCTTCACATGCCAGTGGCTTTCCTCTCCCCTGTTTACTCTCTGGAGCTGCTCCCATCAGCACAGGCACTCAGCATGCCTGCCGCTGCTCCGGCAGGGTGTTTGTTTAATCAGCACCATTCCCTTTGGCTTGGGCAGCCCAACAAGGTGAACATGCTGCCAGTCTCGGGGCCTGGCTCCTCGTCATCCTGTCCCTGGGGACATGCCCCTGGCACACCATGAACATCAGTGCCTTTCCAAACGTTTGTGAGGTCCCACTCAAAGGCCAGCCACAGGTCTATGCTGCCCACAGCCCCCACAATCACTTCCCTGGCAGATCCAGATGCCTGCTGCTTCTGTCCCCACCTGGCCCTGTCTCACTCCCGTCTGTTTCACAGCAGCCTTTAGAAGGGCAGATACCCTCTGCAGTCTTCTCTGTAATGCCCTGATTTCAGATGTTTTCAGCAGGTTTTACTTTGGAAAGGTGAGCCATAAGGTCCCAGTGAACTGTCACTTATCAGTATCCATCCAGTCAGAGAATCACAGAATGGTTTGGGTTGGAAAGGACCGTAAAGATCATCTTGTTTCAACTCCTCTGCCATGGGCAGGGACACCTTCCACTATCTCCAGTTGCTCAGAGCCTCATCCAACCCGGCCTTGAACACTTCCAGCAATGGGGTATCCACAGCTTTTCTGGGCATCCTCTGCCAGGGCCTCACCACCCTCACAGGGAAGAATCTCTACCTAATATCTAATCTAACCCCACCCTCTTTCAGTATAAAGCATCTTCCTCTTGTCTCTCCTGTGCACAGACTCATAACAGGCTGGAAAGGCAGGCGGTAGAAGATCACAGAAGCCATGGATCACTTTCCCTGCTGTTGGCCAGCCAGTTTCCCTCTTCCTTGCTTACCCCTCTTCTTCCTTGCACTCAGAGGGACACAGAGGTGCAATTGTGACTGTAGCAAAAAGGTTCCTAGGGAACAAATTCCTGAGAGTGCTGCTATCCCATCAGGATCGAGGAAGCAGTTCCTAGCCCTGAGCGCAGGAGGAGTTTGGCTGTGGTCAGGAAGCATGCTGCATTCAAGGGGCTAGGGGGAAGCTTCAGGAAGTTTTTATTTCTTTAGGATTTTCTGCAGCAGGAGGTTCTGAGCAGCTCACTTCCCCAAGGCTGAAATCAGGCCAGTGCATTAGGAAGAGCAGAGGAATGACAGGAAGCTGGTGAGAGGGTCAGGAGGAAAGGGAGGCTGTTGGTTTCCTGGATGACCTTAGAACAATATGATTGCTTATATTAACTTGAGCATTTGCCAAAGAAACAGTTGCAGCAGTCCACAAGCACCGCATGATATTGCAGAGAGGATGATTTAATGAGAATAACAACCTTTCCTGTGATAGCAGTCAGGAATTTTACCCCACCTCCACCACACGACAAAATCTGCTCTTGGGTTTTTCCATTTCATCACGACAAGTATGGCACTGAGAAAGCAGCAGGCCTCCAGCAGAAAAAAAAATCATGTTATAGCAGTTCTTTAGATGAAAAAGAGAAGGTTTGCTTTGCCCACTTCCTCACGCCACGCTTGTCAGCTGTGCTGGGCCCGAGCCAAGTGCGGGGTGAGGGCGCAGCGTTGTCACCAGGCAGGGTCATCTCACATACCCTCTCCCTCTTCCAGCTAAAGGAATGATGCCATAAATGCAATTAACAAGGATATTTTTTTAAATCTGGAGACAAAAAAAAGTAGGAAAAGTCCCCCTCTGAGTATTTCACAAAAGCTTCTTGGCAAAAGCGCATAAATTAAAAGACCAGAAGTTTTTCACATCTCTGCACATTTAATGAGTGCAAGATCCAGGACCTGAGCGCAGATTTTATGTGGAGATTTCAGTAATTCCTTGCAGTCATTTCAGTAGCAATTTCATGGTGCAAATTCCAGATACAGAAGGAAGAGGAAAGGACTTTAAGGACAATCACTGCTTTCCAGCATATTACAGAATCTCTCTTTTTTAGAGTGGTTTTTCTTTTTTTAAGGCACTATCCCTGTTCAGGTTTCCTTCTTTTGTTCTCTTCCTCACTCCACCCTTACCTTCAAAAATAAAGTACTTCTGTGCCTTTGTTAAAATGATATGAAACACAGGGACCAGGCTACACAGGGTGTGATAGCCGATGGTCATCTGGGGTGTGGTAGTCAGGTTGTGTACAGCGTGTTTCTAAGTTTAGCTCTGTAGCTAAGCTGAGTGGCATTTCTTCTCTTCACTCAGTTTAAAAGGGGAATATGGACTCAGGCCTGAGAAAGTAATTCCAGATTTTCCAGCTTCTCTTTTATGAAGGTACTTTATTTTCCTTAATGCAGAGAATTGATTACTATTCCTGTTTGGTTCAGTAATTTCTGGGATACATACAACCTTCTTCGCATTTATTTTTCAATCTGCATCTTCCCAGGTTGTACTCAATTCACTCAAGCTTAGTAGATTTATCTCCTGCACTGCCCCACCGATCCATTTTGTCTCAAGACTGAAAGAGGGCGTGAGACAAGAACAGCTGTGGTGACAGATTCTTTTTTTTGGCGTCTGCGCCACCAGTGGCTCTTTATTCATGTGCACCTTTTAAAGATGCACCTCATGTGAAGGTTGGATGGGGCCCTGGGCAACCTGCTCTAGTGGAAGGTGTCCCTGCCCATGGTAAGGAGGTTGAAACAAGATGGTCTTTAAGGTCCTTTCCAACCCAAACCAAACTGTGATTCTATGAATGCACAGGTTGCATGTTTCCCCCGGCAGATCCTCGTTTTATTTCAAGTCCAGCAAAGGCACTAGATCTACATGAAAGCATTGCCCAAGCCGGTTGTCAAACATAATTCCTTTTTTCTTTTTTTCTTTTGGCCTTGCAAAATACACGCGACTATGTATGACTGCACTTTCATAAAATCATTTCTAACGTTTTTTTAAACAGATGAAAGTACTTTGCTTTTTCTTCCAAGAATATTGCTCCAGTCAGAGATCAAGCACAGACATTTTCATCTCAAAAGATAAATATTTGGAAAAATAGCCCTGCATTTTGCAGAGGGGTCAGTGAACCTCACCGTCTCAGTACTTGATGACACTTGGTGACTCAAAATGGGCTGTTTTAAAAGAAAAGCAAAGATCCTGGTGAAGCATTATACAGTGAGCATCTCTCATCCCCTCCCCCCACCGTGTTCTGCTGGCTCCTTGGTTAGCTGAAAAGTGAAGGCAGCAGTGGAGCTTTTCTCCCAGTGCTTTGATTCCAGCGATGCCAAGCTGCTCTTTCCAAGGAGTAAACGTCAGCTGGTTCTTAATGAGAGCTGCAGGCGCTCGGCAGTTCTGGCTGTCGGCTCCCTTTAAAGGCTTAAATATAGTTTCAGTTAATGCTTCTGTATGTGAAGCTTTTGATTGCTATTAAAAAAAACCCCAAAGAACACATAAATAAATATATAAACAAACAGCCCCAAAGCAGGCAGTGCTCCCAGGTCTGTTCACGTTGGCCAAAACAGATGTTTTACCCAGCTTGCTAATATTTAAACTGTAGACATTCTAAATAGCTTTTCATGGTGGTGTTGTCTCTTGTGCTGGGTCAGAGTGAAGCCTCATTTCAGGCTGGGGGATGGATCAAACTGGGCTGGTTCTGGCTGCACACCAAATGGTATGAGTTGGTGGAGAAGAAGGCATCCTCCTGACTTAGACCAGTGGTCATCACCTGGGGTTAATTACCGTGTCAACTTAATTTCTGCCCGGCCAGTCAAGCCACTGCCTTTTCCACTGGTTGGGTTGTACCCTCTGTGAATGTAGCAGGTGATGCTTGGTGGAAATTTGGGCTTTTTTCTCTCTGTTGTTATGTTTTGCCTCATGAAACACCTGCAGCAAAGTAGGACCGGGGGTCATATTTATGCTTTTTTCTGATTCGAGGAACAATGACACCTGACAGAGGGGTCATTTTGTAAAGATGGTTTCTAACAAATGTCTTTCTTACATTCCTCCTGGAAGCTGGGGGGAACTTCCAGCTCCTGATGGCTCTGGATAGCCCATCCCTTCTGCATATCCTTGAAGAATTTTGGCATTAGGGCGGGTGGTGCTGTGGCTGGTGGGTGTGTGCGTTCTGTGGCCAGTCCCCGAAGCCAGGCAGCTGCTCAGCTCCTGCTGCAGCCTCTCCATCAGCCACCAGGTTTTGGGAAACTGGAAGCTACTTCATGTCCCACAGACTTCCATCCTGCTGTCAAATTTGCTTGAAACTGGGCACCAGTGCATTTTTATGGAGGCAGTGACAAGCAGGCAGACAGACAGACAACACGGTCTCACACGCCGGGTTTCCTTTGGAAACTGAGCTAAAAATAACACAGTGATGAATGGAGCTTAACTGGGAGGCATCTCACAGGAGAGAAGGGAACGAATGTGACCATCCCGCTGTTATTTCACATGTCTGGATATTAGCAACAGCCTCCCAGATTATTTCTAGTGATTTGCTCACTTGAAACAGGGCATACAGATGTACCTCCTTATCCAGAGCTCAGTGAAAATTAACATCCTGGTAATTTTAAACCCTAAAATCCCCTGAGGATTCCAGCTGGGCTCAGATAGTGTCCAAGAGTATCCTAATCCTTTTTTTTCCCTCCTTGCAACGTTATCAAAGATAATAATTATATGTTCTATTTAAATAAAAAGAAGTATTGCTCTCGGTGCTTCTGACTGCTGTCAAGGCATTCATGTGAGTTCATGATCTCTGGGCTTCCTCACTGGAGAGGTATTCAAGAGGTCTAGCAGCAAGAAAGCAGAGGAGAAACTGAAACAAGCAAAGGAAATTAGCAGCATAAATAATCCTATGCAAAAAAACAACCAAACAAACAAAAAAACAACCCTAAAAAATTAAGGACAGACATCACAAAAGAATCATTTTTACTTTGATAGCTTAGCAGAAAATTCTGGAAAGGAAGTGAATGTATATTAAAATGAAACAGCAAAGAAAACTCTGCCCAAACCATTCTGTCACTGCAAGTCAGCTTGAAATGTTCTAGCTTCCCTTATGGGCTATTCAGTCCTGTTGTTTAAATTTGAAAGAAAACAAAAGGTGGCTGTACATATTTTTTTTTTTCCAACACTGTAAATTTCTTTGCAAGCCTTTTCTCCTTCAGTATTGAGGACTATTTAAGGGTAATCAAAACAGTTTCCTAGACTTTAAATTTGGAAATTTAATGGCACAAAAGAAGTTTTACATTCCTAGAGTCCTCTAGGGTTTTGCCAAAGTACATAAACTTTGAGTTGCTTAATGGGCTAACATGAAATCTCATTCTGACTTAGTTTGGTTTTAAATTTATTAGATACCCAGTGGCAGAAGTACGAGAGACAGGATTCCCAAACCGGAGAATATGTTTATAGTCACATAGGTATTCCTAAGACAAATACACCTCCAAGAAAACCTGTTCATAGTGATGTTTTGTACTTCCATGGATCCCATCCAGAGGCTGAAAAATATGTACAGATTCTGGAGAGCTGAGCTACGCAGTCTTTCCCTGATCAAAGTAAATTACACTGCCTACATTTGACAAAAGGAGAATACAAGATCCTCTACAACAACAAACATTCACAGAACAGGCTGCTCATTGTTTGTTGACGATGCATTCAGAATGTACAAATTTGTGGAATGAATTACAGCTGAAAATAGGAAACCTCCAGTCCCCAGAAAGCTGCTCTCCTCTCCTCTCCCCTTCCAGCTCTGTCAGTCATCCCAAGTCCGTCACCAGCGGTCTCCCGGTACAAAATAAGGCAACTAACTCCATAACATTCCCTCTCTACTGAAAGCCACAGGTCAGGCACCCTTTTGAGAGTCTGAAGGGGACCTGACAGGGTGGTACCATCTAAAGCTATTTAGTTCCAAACGGGAGGAAGGTGCCTGATTTCATTTTGCTGCCCAGAAAACTCTCAGTCATGGGCTCTTATTTGCATTACCTATTGCTGTTTCCAGGTGCTAAACTGTCCATGTAAATTGTGCTCAATGAGGTGGAAAGTGAGCCTTTCGGATATGCTGGTGCTTGAACAACACAGAGAGTGGATGACATTCTCTGGGGCAAGCAGATCACCGGGGGAATCCTGGCGGGGTTGGGTTTGAGCTGTGTGTATACCACTCATTTCTGGCTCTAACTTACATTCACACAGAACCATACGTGACTGGCTCTCACACAAACATATTTTGAAAATCCCTTCTCGACGTCTGCCGACTCAGGCTCGTTTATCCAAGGAGATCTCCCTTCTTCCCATGCAGGCAGCTATTCCATATAGGAGTGTTTGTGTGCTCTGCCCAGCTGTATGTGTTTGAATACGTTGCCAGACAGAGCCATTCCAATGAAATCATTGGACTGTTATTTGGAGGGCTGAAATTTCACCCACTTCATAATTTATTTTACTCTCTCCAGAGCCAGTCCATCACTTACCCGCTGGAATGTGTTGCCAGCTGTCACAGCACACTAATACTCCTTGGCTAGAAAACTTCAAAGTCTGGTAAGCTGTCCCAATGGGGAGGGGGAAAAAGCTGGCTGATGAGTTTGGTGTTGCTCCACAACAACTCACTCAGTTGCTTACCAGGCGTGCACTAATCCCTGTTTCCCATACACTGCAGCAGCCAAACAAGAGCAGAAAACTGGCCTGCTGTCCCTCATCTCTGCCAGACAGCACCCATGAGTCTCTCACAGGACTTGACATCTGTGGGAATGGGAGCCACTTCCAGATTTTATGTCTTTGTGCTGATGTGGAGGTTTTTTTTCCCTATTAAATATAATATCCCATCTCATCTGGAGAGAGACTTAATCTGAATCAGGAGTGAGGAATCACAAATGGGAAAGACAAGGAAAGAAACTATCCCTACATCAGCCAAAAGGATAATTTTGGTGGTGGACACTTTAGTCTTTCAATCAGTTTAAGCTCTGTTTGACCCCTTGGAATGTTCCTTCCATTTTAGAGGTTGTCCTCACATCCTTGTTTTACGGTGCTTGACAGTGGGCAGCAATTGTTGTGATGATGGGGGCAGAGAGGCTTTTGTGTCTCTGTGTGTATTTTCCTCCCAGCATCATGGGAGCACAGTTTACGAGCAACAGAAGGATTTGGGAATGAATGCCACTGATGTGAAGGAATGCAGAGTTTGTAGCAAAGTTATTACCAAAGCCAGGAGGGACACAGAGGGTTTTTGTTGCAGCCTCTATGTCTGCAAGGAAGGGCAGGCTCTGGAATCTTTGTGGATCGCCCATTGCAGCCCCTGCACTGAACTTGGTGAGAAGGAGGATGGGAAGGAGGGGAAAGGAGAAGGTTTTGGAGAAGGGGCTGTGTCTTCTCAGGAGCTGGAGCCTTGGGTATGCCAACAATTCCAGGTACACTGATAGACCTGCTTAAATTTAGTCCTGTTGTTCATCCTTCACTGTCCTGCTGCTCTGGAGAGATTTGATCAAAATTGGGCATTCCTGCCATAACCCCAGAGCTTTGATCTTACCTCAACTGTATTTTCACGATGAGGTTGATAGAAAACTGTTGGCCTTCATTTGGGATTTTCAGAAGATTAATGGTAACTGGTCACCACCTCATTTATTTGCAAGTGTAGCATAAAGGGAGCACTGGTTTCATCAAAGGAATTGGCAACAGGTTATATGTTACACATAATCTCCACCAGCTGCAAGTGCAGCTATCTGATATCTTATACCTCAGTTACGTGATGATATCTGTCTTCTTCCTTTACTGTTTTTCTTAGATATTAATATTCTAACTACTTCTTTCAAAAAAAAAAAAAAAAAGAGAGAGAAAGCAAACCCGTTTCCTCCCCCACTGCCATTTCCCTCTGTGTATGAGGTCCTGTTCTTTTTCCCTTTGACCACCACTTTCTGTTTCCTTCATGCAATCCTCCCACTTAGTCCCTTCTGCAATTTGATAAAAAAGGCTCATTTCCCAGCTGCAGCTTTCTAAATGCTGTTCTTTAGTGGTTAAGCATAAATCTCTGAGCTTGCTCTGCTCTTTTCCTATGAAATATGAAATACACCTACTCTTGTCTGAGCCATCAAAGGGTGTCATCAAAACATCAAAATATTACATCAGTTGGCTGAATTTCTTCATCTTTTATTAATTTCGATATATTTGCTTTCCTTTTTATATGTTATCAAAAACTGCGTTTGCCTTTTTGTCTCTTTAAAGTTGTACACAAAGGAAGGAAGGAAGGCAGGCAGGCAGGCAGGCAGGCTGGCTTTAAGCACAGGCAAATAAGTCATGCCCTCCACCCCCAAAAAATTGTGCCAAGAAAAAGAGAGAAAACTTTCATGTCATCTAGTTATTTAATTTTATTGATTTCAACAACTTTTGGTAAAGGTTAGGGGTTCTCACACTGCAAAGAGGCCATGAATAGAGGCAGGACAACTCTTCGTTTGGGCATGACAATCCAAACTGCTGTATCTGCTCTGACAGTGGGGATTTGCACTGTTGTGTTTGCTGGAGTATCGCTCGCCCATTGGATTGTATGCGAAATAGTGGTTTTCCAAAATATTTGACAAATGCAATAATTTATTTTTACCGTGCCCCAGAAGTCATAATTACATTCCAGTCTTACAGAAGAATACGCTCTATATCCTTCTGACTCTCCCAAACATAATCTGTTCAGTATCAGGCTTTTAATTCTGTGTTGGGAGATAGCCATTTGGCTGATACAGCCCTGAGAATGTCTGGATAAATGTCTGGATAATTTCAGCTGGAAATTGCTCTGAAAGCTGTTTGCAGCCCAGTCAGAGAGATTTCAGCCTGCACCCAGATACTCTGGATGCTCAGAACACAACCAGAGCAAATGGGCCCCCGTGTCTGACAGAATGTTCCGTCACGGGGCAGCGGTCATGTGGATGATCATTTTGTGGAAACATGTTTAATGCTACATCAGAGCTATGCCATCACTGAGCTGACCCTTTTACTGCCTCCTCAGGGTCTGTCAGAGAGCAGCTTCAGGAGTTTGTTAGTTAAGGAAAACCTCAGGGATTTATTATAAAGCATACCTATCACTTTCTGTCATTCTCACATCCTCCACAAAAGGCTTACATCCTATTTGACTATTTACCTTACATGGGATACCTCTTGGAGGATGAATGCCACAGGGATATTGGATGTTTTCTATGCTTTTTTCTTTTCCTTTTAATTTTTGGAATAAGCCTTATGCACACACGGTATTTCAGATCTCATTGATTAGCAGCCGGCAAACAATTAGCTACGTGACAGTGAAAGGCTAATCAATCAGCACCACTGGAGGAAATGCATCTCACCTTACAGCTCTAAAATGTCATTTCTCTTGACATTTACAGATCAGCTTCCAAAACTCATGCACAACCACAGTCTTGGGAGGCCTTTCTCGGTGGGTTTTTTTCCGTCAGTTCTGGGGTTTAGTGGGACAATTTGCTATTTGGGTGCTTTTTACCACACTGTGATGGTCATTAAGGACCAAAAGATGGAGTGCCTGCCCCTTTCTCTGTTAGTCAGATCTGAGGGCTGGGCTTGCATTCCCACCAGAGGGAAAACTTCCCACTGCCCAGATCCGCTCCTGTCCCAGCCTGGTGTCTGTGGTTCTCCCTGTTCTGCCTGGGAACAGGAGGAGTGCTTGGTATGCCCCTGGATTAAGGGTTGCTTTGTTTTCTCAGGTTTTCACACACCCCCAGCACAGTCCTGTGAGAACTCCTGAGCCTCCCATCCCTCCTCTCAGAAGAGGTGATGGCAATGATCAATTGACTATTTTTGGTTATTATAATTAATTCTCAGTGCAGGCAGAGATATTCTGCTGACTTTGTCTTCTTCCCTCCCTATTGATTGAAGCCGGCATACAATTTACTTTAGAGTGGAGTTTTCATTTATTCTTAGCTGGAAACAGTTTGAAGGAAACAAAGAAGGTGCGAGAAGAGTGTTAATTAAGGAGACTATGGGAAGAGGGACACAATAGAGAAAAGTGCTAGCAAGAACTCTTACATAATTTAGACATAGTTAACAATTCCCTCGGGAGTCAGTTAGGAGACCATGAATAACGTGGGTTTAGCCATTTACATATCTCCTGCATGGACTACTCACATCATTTGTCGGTTTTCCCTTCTCTCCCAACATATTTTGCAGTTGCTGGTGTATGTCCCGCCTGGTTTCCGTGTTGCTTTAGACAATGTGAACATCCCCTCAGTTCTACCTAGTGCTGATGTATGAGTTGTTAGCTGCTGGTATTTATAGCTAAATTCATTAATCTCTGCAGATTTTTTTTTTCAACAGCATCTCTTGGTCCAGAACTGAAAAGAGGGAGGATGTGGGAGTATTAAACTCATCACAGAATGAAACTATTCATAATTGTGAAAACCTTACGAGTGCCATGGCTTGCTTCTCTTGTCTGCACAACTCAAAGTTCACTTCAGTGGCTTTCCTCAGAAAGAACATAAAAGATACTAAGGGAAAGAAAGAACAGTTTGCTTTGAGATGATGAGATGGAACAAAATTACAGAGAATGTAAGACAACAGAAATGTTCAAAAGTGTGTGTTAAAAAGCCAGTCTATTGAAAATGAGTTCCAGCTCAGTAGAGGATATATACATCCAAAAGAAAAGAACAATAAAAGAGGATGAAAAATATGTTCCTGCACACTTCCTTCCCTTTGCCTTCTAAAGGAGGGAGGTGAAGAGAGCAGAGAGTGAGGAGGAAGGAAACCTGAAGCGGAAACTTGACATTTTCACTTCCATACTGAAACAAAACCTTCTAAATTGTTGTTTTGATTTTTTTTTTCTTTTTAATACTAGTGACTACTATGTTTTACTTTACCTCAGAATACTCATTTGAACTAAAATCTTGATAGAGAACTTTGAAAGGGAAAACTTACAGACACCTTTAATACATTCAGTGCAGAGTTTTCATTTTTTAAATGCATTGTGACTTGTCAGTCTCCACATTTGATATGCTCAGTGTTGTGCTTGTGTTAAAAAAAAAATCCCTAAATTACATGCAACAGTGGCAGTGAATGGAGTTCAAGCTCCAGCAGAGCCATTCCTGTGTCACCAATGCTCTGACCAAGAGGAGTCCAGACAACGTTGGGGGAAATGTGTACACTATTACGTTTCATTATTTGGGTTCTGCTATGAGAGCTGGTAATTAACACCCCACTCTCTCAAAGATTTCTATAAATGCTTAACTCTATGCTGTGAGTAATCCCATTAGAACCATATTGTTCTGCTACACAGAGGAAACCTTCCCAGAAAGGCTGACTCGGTGTGAGTGCACAAATGGAAATGTCATTTCAAAGGGAATTATGCCAGCATTAAAAAAGGTTACAGTGAAAGAATCCCAGGGAAAAATTCCCATAGAACTTGAACCACTAGAATGACATTTCATTCCCATTGATTGGGTTTGTCCAAGTTTGTCCAAGGAATGTTAAAAATAATGTGTTGCTTGAAGCACTAATATTTTACACTTGACCTTTGTAGGCAGGTGGTCATCTGCTAAAGCTTTGTATTTGAGGACTAGGTCCTGAGCAGGGATTATTCCCTCACATTTATAGAATCAGAGAATGGTTTGGGTTGGAAGGGACTTTTAAAGGTTCATTCGTTCCAACCCCCCTGCCATGGGCAGGGACACCTTCCAGTAGACCAGGTTTTCCCAAGCCCCATCCAGCCTGGCCTTGAACACTTCCAGGGATGGGGCATCAGAGCTTCCTCAGGCAATCTCTACCAATGCCTCACTGCTGACTAATGTGTATGTTTCACAGATACAACAGGGGAAAAAGTTATACAAAATCTTGTATCTTTCAGTCTTTTCTCCCTTCAGTCTTTTTTTTTTTATTATACCTCCCAGTCTTTTTTTCTTCCTCCACTTCTGCAGCTTGTGCATCCAAAGCTGTAGGTAATACCAACTCTCCATATCAAATGAAAGTTAGGAATGTCAGCACATCTCTTTGTATGTGTTTCAGGGAGAGAATGAGGTGGGGAAAAGAGGTGATGACTTAAGGAAGATGGGAGCAACCTTTGCACTTTTTTTCCTACTTATTTTTATGGTCAATTGCTAAAGAATTTCTGTCTCTGAAAATATGAAGGTGTGATCCGGACCTCCACAATAAGAAGGCAAGATCATTAACTCCATTTTGACTCTGGACAGAGGAAAGCTCCACTCCGGTTCCTGCAGCCCTGAGTGCTGCTGGGTTTGCCGCTGGTCCATCAGTTTCTGGGAAACCTCAGTGTCTTTTGTCTGGAATCTGTGACAAACACAGATGCAGAGACCGGGCAGTCTGTGGCCTTAACCACATCCTCGCAGATCCGTGCTAAAAGCAGCGAGGGCATCCTGATCTCTCCCCCTGCTGTTGTGTCCTTCCTGCTCTGCAGTGACAGACACTGAGGCAGATGATCTTTTTATGAGGTAATTTCTGTTCTGAGCCTCTCGCCGCTTGCACCAAACCCTTTCATGTTATTAAAATGCAGTTGAACAGGAGCAAGCCTCATGTTGTTGGCCATTTGTCTTCTCCCCATCCAAGTGGGCAGCCCAGACTTTCGTGCCTGTTTTCGTGTCCCTGCTCACAGCCCAGCTCTGCAGCAGCATTCCCTGCTCAGTGCACAACAGAACCACATTTTCTCTTTCTCATCTTTCCCCTATGAGTATGACTGGCATTTTCTTTTCTTTACAATGCTGTTGACAGAAAAAAACTCCCTCTGCCCTTTTAATTATCCAGCCTTTCCCTTTCCTGTGCCTTCCTTCACCAGGACAGGCACTTAAAAAACTCTGGATTCTTCACTGTTTTTTTGCCTCTCTGCATCCTGAATTACCAAGAGCTGATTTACTACATATTTACTGCAGTCTGACTGAGAAGTTTTTCTTCAATTCACTTAGTTACTCTTCTTTACAGTAGAGTTACTGTGACCCTCCCAATTTGTGTGAAATCAAACATCTAATTGATTTCTGGTGCTAATGCATAGCCTTGAATTAACTGTTGAGGATTGTGGTGTGCCGGGTTTCACTGTAACATTTCACATTACATTTTGGCACATTGAAAAAAGCAAGGCAGTTTTGAAATGATTAATGCCATTAGGAATAACACTACCTGGGATTTTAAGGTTTAGGAATGGTTCTCCATGTTGTCTTCACTTACTGCATCCGTTTGCTTCCCCATCTCAGACTTTTTGTCACAAAGAGCAAAACAACCCAGGGAGAACTAGAAGTATTGTAAATACAAATTGCCTGGATGGATATTTCCCTCTTCAGATCTGAACAATGGCTTGTCAAAAGTGGAAAAAATATCACTTTTTATCAATCCAAACCAAGTGGCACTGAAGGTCACTGTAGAAGAAACAACGGCAAGAAAGCAATTCTTGTAACCTGGGAAGGAAACCTAGAGCTGTGAATTAACAGCCTGGTTGGTGTTTACAGTAAAATATAAGGATGCAATGAAGATTTCTATAAAGCTACAGTTCAGGAAAATTAGGGAAGCAACAGACAAAGGAAGGAATTTGAACAAATCGCTGCAGGCAGGTCTGGCCTCAGCTTGAGAGTTTCTGTCATTTTTTCTTGGTAATGCCTGCAGTTCAGCAATTTGACTAACTCTCTGTGACGTTTCAGCTGTCCTCCCTCTGAGATACTCACTTGCATCGGGTTATGGATAGGGGTGTGGATGCAGCTGCAGGAAAATATACCACAAGGCTAAATCTTTACACTTCTAAGTGAATTGATACTGAAAACAAGCAAATTAAAAGGAGTGAGACTGTTCTCTGGCTTCTGGCAAATTGATGTTTTTACTCTTTCAAGCAAAGTGACAAGTCAGTCAAATACCAACAAAGAAACAGTAAAGTGAACCAGAGAAAGTAAGGGCTCTCCTTAGGCAGATTAATCACTGACGATAGCGAAAATTAACTGCCTATTTACACTGCTGAACTATCTGGGAGGTGAAGCCAAGGACATTTTATCCCCCAACCTCCCGATCCTTACAAAAATAAATAATTCTATAGCTTTTAACTGCACACTCCACAGCCTCCCTGACTCCAGTGGGACTGTGAGCACATGCAAACCCGTGGATCAGATTTAAATGTATTCCAAGGGGTCAGCAATGTCCCAGCTAGCAAAGGAGCCTGTGCCCTCCTGTACAGCACACATTTTTTCCATGCTGCTTGCATTATCACTTGCTAAATTTATCACACTTCTTCCCTAACACTGCGTGTCTTTCCCGCCTGGGAATTTCAGATATAACACAGTGCATGCTCTGGTCACATTTTCAGAGAGCCTGCCACCCTCTACAGCCGCAGTCTGCCAGTGAGGGTTCTAGGAGGCAGGTTTTGGGAAACACCCACCTGCAAATTTGGAGAGTGTGGTTGCTCTGAGACAGCTGAATGCAGGGACCCACAGAGCTTAGAAATAGATATAGATGGTAGAGATAGACACATTGATAGATAGATAGATAGATTAGATATAGAATAGACATTATATCTAGAATAGATAAAGTTATAGGTTAGATGTAAGAAATAAGATTTTTACAGTGAGGGAGGTGAGGCTCTGGCGCAGGTTGCCCAGAGAAGCTGTGGATGCCCCAGCCCTAGAAACATTCAAGGCAGGCTGGATGGGGCTTTGAACAAACTGGTCTAGTTGAAGATGCCCCTGGTCATTGTAGGGGGGATAGACTAGGAGAACTTTAAAAGTCTCTTCCAGCCCAAACTATTCTGTGATTCAGTGATCTACAACAATAAATCACACTGTATCCTTCCTGCTGTGTGGCTCAGATCACCAACATCTCTTTCTACTTGTTCTGTTTTAGTTGGGAATGAGGAAGGAAGGAGGATGTTTAACAGGAAAAGGACACTTTCAGGAGTAAATGATACCCTCTTGAGTTGCAATAAGCTTTGAAAAGTAAGGTAAAAACTCCTGGCTGCAGATGAGGCCAGGGCTGCATGTAAAACATCGGCATGAGGACAAATTCATTTGAAAACAGTCAGTGACAGGAAGCCACTTGAGAGCATCCAGATGTGAGCACGTACAGCTCAGCTTAAGCAATGCTCTGTCTTTACAAAAGTATTTAATTTTTACATCTGTGTACAAAGGATCCTCGGAGTTTGATTCAAGTGAGATTTGAAACCCAGAGTGGAAAATGGGAGGCTCTTTCCTGATCCTGAGCAGTCATTAGCATGCTCCAGTCCCAGAACAGTGGGATGAACCATTGCAAAGATACAATTAAAGGTGGCTTTATCTCCTGTGTATATGTTAATGTACACCTCTTGGGCCAACAAGGTTGAGATGCAGCAGCTGCTAATTAATATATTAATTATATTTGAAGGATGGAGGTCACTGTGTATTTTCAGGGCATCTTATTCTTTCCATTCTTTAACAAGGAAGAAGAAAACCGATACGAAAACGTCCAGAGTTTAATTAAGTTTCAAACTGAAGGCAGTAGCTGTATTTCTTTCTATCTGATACCGCTTCCTCTTTTCATCCCCTTCGGTCTGTCTTTACCCATTAAAAGAAAATTAAAACTCCGCACTTATCAAGACTATAGATTTTCAACATAAATCCTTCCATATGGATGCTTCACAACAGCCTAAGAGGGAAAACAGCTCATTCTAGGATTTTTTCATTTTAGAAGTGGCTTCAATGCCTACCCCAATACAGACAGGAGGCACTGGGGAAGCTGTTTTAAGCCAGCTGCAATTATTCTTCTCATTTCACAACAGCAGCAGATAGAGCCTACCCAGCTCTCTGGTTTGCATCCTGCTTCCTTCGTTGTCATTAAAGATAAAAGCGAGCTCAGGATGACATTGGCAGCCGGAGATCAGAGATGTGATGTTGTGAAAGCCTCAGCCACCAGACACGTTACGTGCATTACCCAGAACCGTGATGTGGAGGTAGAGGTTGGGGTGAAGTTATTAAAGCCGTCTCAGCACCTCCTGGGCTGTCTGGGAAATGCCACACCAGAAATTATCTTTTGTGTCGTGACAGTTAAAATTAGAGGGGAAAAAAGATAAAAAGAGTACTACATTAAATGCTTCTTACACTGTCTGTGACTGGTAAAGCTCCTCTTGCAGCAAAAAAATTACACTTATTGACTGCAAATAATGTGTGATGCACTGTGTGCAGAGAATTAAAGGCAATTTGGATCCTTAACATTCTCTTTCAGAGGAAAGGAGAATATAAAAATGAAAGTGGTGAGTCTTCCCTGCATGCATCTTTTCTCTCTGCTACTTTATAATTAATGTGATTTTCACCTGGTCTAAGCTTTCGTTATGCTCTGTCGTCTGCACAGTGCCAATATCTCTCTCCATTGCCAGCTACCATGCAGGGTAAGAGAAAGAAAGACAAGAAAAATGGTGACTGCATTAATAGACACCTATTACTGATTTAGTTCAGCCTGGAGCTGTGGTTGTTTGAAATGGCAGCATCAGAAATGTACCCACTCGCTCATATACACAAGACTTTCCTTCAGAATGTAGCCTTATTGTGGGGTTTTTTTCCCCTGGAAAATTTCACACACACTCACATTTAATCCCACAATACAAATCCAAAAATGCAATTACCTCTGTGACTTTTACAGAAGCTTTCTGTACACAGAAAGGGGAGAATAAACGGCGAACTGGCACGAATTAGAGAGAGATAGTTCCATCGGGACTTTCTGGTGAGATTATAAACAAAATGATCCTCAAGCCACCAGAAACCTGAGCCAAAATTATAGCCCTGTGCTTCAAATAAAACCTGGTGTAAAATTAATGGACGAATGTAAAATTAACTGTGTTCTTTCTGAAAATTCTGACGCAAAGGCGCACATCCTTAAAATGCGCCTGCCTGCTTGTCCTTCCCTCAGTGTTCAGGAGGTTTTTGGTCAAAGGAATGTGCCCTGGCTTTCCTCTTGTAAAATAAAGCTGGCTGAGTGCTCTCTGATTTGGAGACACTTTTGTAAATCCTTTGAGCAGTTTCAAATTTGGTCGGGTGTCTGGCCCTCTAATCCGTGCTCTCCACATTATTTTAGGCCAGTCTGAGTTCAAGGCTGTAATCATGGGGCACCAACTGCTCTTGTGGTTGTAACACAGGTGGAAGAAGGAGATTGCACATACCCATCAGATGATTGTAGGAAAATGTGTCCATTAGAACCCCATGGGCAAATGAGGTTTTCAGATCTTTTCAGCTTTCCTTGGAAGCAGTCAAGCAAAGAGGTAGGAGACTGGACCAAGAGGGATGTGTAGCATTGAGAGAGGTGGCTGGGGATGTGCCAAGGTTTCCACCAAGATATTTCTGAGCCTGCTGCAGCTTGACCTTGCCTGAGCCTGATGCCTTATCCACAAAAGCAATGCAGTATCCCTGAGAGCCCATATTATGACTGACTCGTGTGCTTTCCCCTTTGACTGCTCACTCATGCAGCAGCCACATGCAAAGTGTTTGCTTGTCCTCAAGTAGCCTCCAAGCACTCTTTAAAAATTCATCCAGTCCAAAGTGTTGAATGGGGCTGTGCTTCTACCTCTGCAGGATAAAAACCAATGGGGAAAGAAAGAAAGAAACAATTTACCACTTTGAAGCCTAAAAAAAAAAGAAAAAAGCCATCCTTTCATCCTCTAGCATGATGTATCGTAAGTGACATGGGTTCCTTGCATTAGCATCTGCAGACTATAATTATCCATGTAATATAACAGCTGGGCAGTGTTACTGTGATGCTTTGGGTTGATGGATGCTCTGGGAGGTTAAACAGAGCTTGCTAATAATAGGATCTCTAAGATGCTACATGGCTCTCTGTAAAATGGTCCATTTTCTGCCCTGGAAGGACCACAGGACATGAAGAAACCAGTGTTCTGCTCCCGTCCTGCCCTCTGCTCTCTCCAGCTCCAGTGCCTGCAAATCCTGCTGTCCCACAGTTAACTGAGCCACTGTTTTCTGTTGTCTCAGGCAGGCCTTTTCCTATTCACGCTGGGAAGGGAAGGGAAGCCTGCTTTGTCCTTGAGTCATTTCCAGTCCTTTCCCCGGGATTGCAGAGGGGACCAGGCAGCAGGGAGGAGGGAAGTAAGGAAAACTGGACCTCCAACAGCTGACAGAATGGCAGCTACATAAGAGAAACTCTGGGGTCCACAGAGTTGTTATCCCCTAAATCGCCCCCTCTGGCTGCATGTTTACAAACAGACCACGCTGCCATTAACACAAGAATCCCACTGAATTCCAGGCTTTGCTCTCTGTGTGAAATATGAAAAAGAGGAGGAATGTAGAAGCCCCTGCTGTCCTGAGTGCCTGCCATACTGAGCAGCTATTCATCACCTCCACACTCGAAGGGCTTAACCTTTGTGAAACCTCAGCAGCACAAACTTGCCAGGATTAAACTATTTAAAGCGGAGCTTGCCAGAGCATCTGCAATTTGCACCTCTTGTCACATCCACGGGCTGCATGACAGGTTGGAGAAGGTGTAAGGAGACGTTGCAGTGACACAGCCAGAATCAGAGTAAGATTAATCGCAAGTGTCAGAAATGCCTGTCACCGTTGAGGCCACTGGAGTAACACCCTGCACATCTGCCCGCAGACGCAGAGCACAGGCATTCCCATTTCCCTGAGATTCACCCCTCACCTCTCTTTTCCCTGGAGCAGCCCATGCAGAAGACCTGACTTATGTAGTAGTGGGGAGAATGAAAAACACAACAAACACCAGCCCAGGCCAGTTGCTCTGGAGGAGGTGTCTGATATCTGCCATTTGTGCCTGATGTGCCCCCTGGATCAGAGGAGTGGTGGAAGGAAGGTCTGTCTGATGACAAAGTTGTGCAGGGAGCGTGATGAAGGGAGGACATTTCTGCCCTGGCTGATTTGTTATGGATTCTGCTTCCATGTCTTCACTCACATTAGTTATGGCTAAATCGATTCCATTGGAGTAACCTCAGCCTCAAAATCAACTCCAATGGCTGGTTTTGGTGAGCGCCGTGGAAAATTCCTCAGCCTCCCCAGCTTTCCCTGGAACTGAGCACCAGCAGTGCGTTCATCCATTTGTTGTGTCTGCTGTTGAACCACAAATGTCCTTTGTGCAGGAACAAGCAGGACAAGCGAGGATAGCTATCTGAGCACAGTTTTCCCTCCTTGGAACACCCACAGGGTGCCTGTACTATTCTGGGACAACAGTCACTCTGTGTCCTTACTCTGCACGCTGTGGCCCCGGCAAAGAAGGAGGTTTGTCTCTCGGAGGGCTGAGGAGCGAGTCAAGGACAGGCCCTGGGAGTCACACATCCCAATTTCCTTACATAGTATCCCTGAGAACTTTGAAGTCAGGGGTGCAACTTGAAACCCTGGGAAAATGAATAAGCAGGTCCTGTAATGGCCAATTTTTACAGTACTGGAATTGCAAACTGAGACCTCGGAAGACAAGAGGATCCCAGCCGAGCAGGATATCAGTTAAATTAACTTCTCCCCTCAGCCCTGCACTTGCCAAGTTCCTAGATATTTTACCAAGAAAACAAAAATTGGAGCACATGAGTGTTTTCCTTCTTGATTTTGTCTAACTTGAAGACACTAAGCAAACCTTTAGGGAAAGTTTAGAGAAAAGGAAAATTGGCTCACCCTTCCCACTTATTGCTTTAATAGGAGCATTTGCAAGGAAAGAAACTTCAGGATACAGTATTTATTCCCAAAGCCCACAGCAAGCTGTGACTCTGTTTTCCCATGGAATTGAGTAAACAGAATACCACTTGGCCTTTAATAAATGAGAAAACAAGCTCACAAAGGAGCACTTGATCAGAAGTGACAAGGGCAAGAGTAGAACAATCCAGAGGAATAAATAAAACTTGAAATTTAGTAATAATATTCCCTAAAGATATCGCAGATTCTGTTCTGACTGTTGCAGAGGTCCCCTGAATACATTGTTCCAGTGCTCAAACTCCCTTCCATCAAAATTCCCACCAGCCCTACTGTTTCAGCTTGCTCAGGATGAGGAAACCATCTTGAAATACAACAGGAAGGTGCACTAAGTAGCTGTTCTTCCCCATTTTTCTCCAAGGTGAGTAGAAATTTGTGTTTTGGGGAGTTTAATTGAAGCTAGCCACATATGGAGAAATGATGGGCTTGCTTGTTTCAGCTCTCCCTGGGGGGATGCCCTTCCCAGCTGAATTAAGTTGCCACTGTGTTTCACTAATGTGCATCTGATGCCTAATGAATTGGGGTGTTATTCCCATTGCACAGAGGTGGATTAAAATCGAGTCCAAAGCCTTTTCATTCATTTTGCTAATTATTCTCTGCATTCATTGCACGCAGATGAAATGATGAAAGCCCCCCTGTTGTGTGGGATTTGGACATTTCACACTTGGAACATAAATTGGACTGATTATCCTTGCAGCATTATTGTCACATTTGGGAGTGAGGGTGCCAGGAAGCAATAAGCTGTGCACTGCCGCATTCCCAGTCTTTCAGCCCCTTGGAATGTGAGGGAAAACCCTTTCTTTGTATGTCCTGCTTCAGATTCATATCTAGATCATTTTGGTGCACAAGGCCTAGAGCAGAGATAGATTTCCTTCAGATCATGTTTTTAAAAGTTGTCTTCCATTTCCATACTCCCATACTCACAGAAGTTTCAAACAGAAGGCAAGATGCTGAAATTCTGCAGAA
This sequence comes from Struthidea cinerea, assembly GCA_013397865.1. NCBI lineage: Eukaryota > Metazoa > Chordata > Aves > Passeriformes > Corcoracidae > Struthidea > Struthidea cinerea. The sequence continues at coordinate 870,706 of VZTI01004870.1, forward strand.
GTGTCTTCTTTTGGCAGTATCTTATGGGGAAACAGATGCAGAAATTCTCTTGAAATAGAGCATTTCTCATACAAATTACATATAGGCTGTTAAGTGACTTCCCGAGATTCCAGTTCATGGCTGATTTGCACCCAGGGAGAAAGTCGTGAGTGTTTTGGATTTCCTGTCTTTTAAGCTAACTGGGTTTGGTGGTAGTGTAGGGAAAGTCTTTGCTGTTGGGGTGCTGATCCGGTCATACTGCAAGTGCCTTGCTTCCTATTTATCTGGCACAGCTAAGTCCTTTCTCCATAGGGACAGGACCTCAGGACTATCCAGCACTGCTCCAAATGCCAGAGCAGAACTAAACAGTTAATTCTTCAGCCTGTGTTTTTCCAACTTTTTCCTGTGCGTATGCAAACAGCTGAGGATTTATAATCTCTACCTGCACTTCCATCTTACAGGTAGTACAGGCAAGCTGCTGAGGGACATTTAATTCTGACACTGCAAGGGAACAAATCAAAAAGAAATTTGCGGCTGTCATAAAACATGAGATATTTGTGTGAAATATTTCTATTTTTGGGAAAAGTTTCGGTATATTCACAATAAAAGTTATGTTGTCAAAAATCTCCCAGCTACAACAAAAGGGAAACTAATGAGGGAATGTGAGTCTGGCATAAAATCAAACAAACTGGAGGCATCTCATACATAAACTTGGAATCTGATTTTATGCATCTCCCGTGGATGTGTGAAATACATTGACAGTTTGCTTAGTCAAGTGTCTTGTCTGGCTGGTGGCTGCAGCAACAGCACATGAAAGAGACTATGTAAAATAGGGGACTAAAATTATTCCTCAGCTGTGCTCCAGTAACCAAGACAATGTTGAAAGCAACAGCATCTGTGCTGTGTGGCAGAGACAGGATAAAAAACTGCTGTTAACTTGACACACTGTGAAAAACTGGCGTGTGTTAAACAATTGCATTCCCACTTTGTGATAATGTGGCTGTGACTATATTCTTGACAGGAATAGGCTATAATTCCAGAAATAGGAAATAAGAAGCAGAAATAAGCCAAATTCCGTGGCCTCCTGGAATCTCATAACTGTTACCAGGATTGCACAAGACACTGGCTTCAGGGCAATTGCTCCTGGAAAATTTGGGGATGTCTTAAGCAAGAAAATAAATACAAATTATTTTAAAATAGCATCTTCTAATGCTGGAGTTGAGGGGCTTGCTTGAGTATCTACCCTTCAACACATCAGGACAGAGTCTTAGGGGTAGGTCTAATGTTATTTTGTCCAACTGGCAGAATTGCAGCCTGAATTTTCCCTCACACTCACCCTCATTCTTTGCCTTTTAAAAGAGGCAAAGCCACTTGGCCTCACAAGGGGCTTTAAACAAGTTTGGGAGGTAATTGGGGGAAGCAAACTTAGTGTGCCCCACATATTCTTAGCACAAGCAGAGAAGGGTGTTCCCACCAGAGCACGACTGGCCCTTGACAGCCGCGGGCGGGCACCAGATACGTCCATCCTGTTTTCAGAGTGAAGTGGCACCATCGCTAGTGAGAACAGAGACTGGCCATAGGAGCACTGAAGATTTTTTGAAAATCCTCTTTTTTCTGTGAATGCAATGAGGTTTTGCAGCCTGACTGGGTGTAAACCTGCTGGCATCAGATGTAAATGTTTCAGCTGTTGTATTAAACATGTTTGACTGGAGTGCCTGGAGTTGGAGACAAGGCCAAAGGCCTGGTGTTATTTTCCCAATCGGAGTATCCTGTGGGCATTCCTGACACACAGTTTTCAGATGCTGCTCGTGACATTACTTGACCAGGGAAAGGTTCAGTTCTCCCGGGTTGAGGCCCTCCCCGTGGGATCCCACAGCCATCCCAGCGCTCCACGGAGGAACGCAGACTTAAACGAATGTGTGCTGGTTTGTTCACCCCTAATTAGCTTGTGTCCTCTGAAGCCATAATGCACCGTAACTCATTGATCCAGCCTGAAAGGAGACAAATTGGTTAATTGAGAGAGAGCTGTGCAGTGCCTGCTCTGCCCTCAGGAGCCGGGGCTTCCGCTTTCCTGAGCAGAATCGCACCCAAAGGGCTGCTGGGTGAGCATCCAGCTGATCCTGGGCACCCTCTGGCAACAAGGACGGGAAATAGATGTTCTTGTGCCATCACCAATGCCCTTCCTCCCCCAACATCCCCTTTTTCCCCCCCCATTCTTCATCCACTCTCCCTCACACCTAAGATTTGGGGAGTGGAAAAGGGGGGGAGCAAAGGGGTTGCTTCACAGCTTGCACAGGGCTGGAGCAGCTGCTCTTTTATCCCCCAGGCTTGAAGGTTTCCTCCTGATGCCCTGATTGAAGATGCCGAGCTGTCATTTCTGCTCAGCTTGGCCCGTGCCGCTGTGAATTGCAGTGGAAAAAGCTCTTTTCTCAATTTGCTTTTCCTAACAACGCACCCAGCCCTCAGTTCAGGAGAGGCTGGGGAGATTTCTTGTCTCCCCTCCGTGCTGACCCTACACACAGCCAAGGTGGAGCCTTTGCTTTGGTTTTAAAGTAAAAGCTCCTATTTAAAATTGGCAAATATTGGAAACACATATTGCAGAAAAGAAAGATCTATCTAATAAAATAAAAAGTAAAAATAAGTATGAAAACCTTTCCTTGCTTTCAGCCTTTTCGGCGGTAAGAACATTGCTGGTTCTGTTTTATTTCATATTGGAGATCTAAGAATTTTAATACCTGTAGCGAACTCCAGCTTGTCTTTGACTCAAAACCGACTGGAATAGCAGCTGGATGACACTCAGCTGGAAATTCAGTTAGTCAGAAAGTAACACTGCCAAACCCCAGCCAAGCCTGCCCTATAGCTCTTCTCCAGCAAAGTGGAGCTGAAAGTATTTGAAGAACAGAACAATCCCATCACATTTCTCTTCAGTTTTGCTGCTGGAAATATCAGTTGCCTTTCAAATGTCTTCAAGCATTCCTGAGAACCCTGTGATGCTGAAATGCCCAGGGATTTTCCAGCAAAGCCTGGAGAAATTGAGGCTAAGGCTTAATTTACATTTGTGCCCATCTCAAAGCCCCTTCATCTTTTAATAAGGAAGAATGTTTCCTTGGCCTGTCAAAGTGTTCAAATTACGAGATCCCTTCCTTTCATTTTGATTGATACCATATACCACATTTCATATCATATTCTCTAGGTGACCCTTCCTTGGCAGGAGTGTTGGACTAGATGATTCCAGAGGTCCCTTCCAACCCTAATAACTTTGTGATTCTGTGATATAAATTCCTTTAGTTTGGGTAATGTCGAGAGTGAAAGACACATTTTTTCCCATAAAAAAGACAAGGCTTGAAGATTCTTTCCTAGTATAATGATGACAGAGTGAAAGTTGGTTTGGGTTGGTTTTTTTTTTGTTAAATAGATACTCGGTTACTTATTTTGTAGTGGGGCTTTTTTCTCCATTCCCTCATTGTGATGCCTAAATACACAGGCTTGTTTATCCACATGCTGCTGCCTCACTTGGAGGATAAATCAACCTGTACATTCTTACCAACTCATGGCAGTGCATGCCATTACCCTTCATTAATGTCCTAAATAATGAAAAATGGTGCGTATCTTCAGAATTTTTTTGCAACTTTACAGGTGTAAATAAAAGCCAGTGAGGGGGGCAGCGTGTTGGTCAGAGAATAGGCAGCACCTCACACGGTCACACGCACCCACGTACAGATTTAGAGCACAGCTGAAAGCGAGTTTATGTGGCACAACGCCGCTTTCGTGCACGCAGAGGACATTTCAGCAGCTTTTGTGTTGGTTACCACATATGCCTGGCAGCTAGATGCTGAGAGAGTGGCAAATGCAAACTGCACAGCAAAGCCATGAGGGAGTACTCAACGAGCATTTTCTAAGTGAACAGCACAAATAAAACTACAAGAAGAAACCGCAGTTGCTCCAACACAAATCCCCATCTCGCCACCACACAGAGCCCCCATCAGCCATCCTCCCTCCTCGCCTTTTCTTTCACCCCCATTTTTAATAAGAGATGAGATGCTGTGCGCTGATCCATCTCGCTGTGATTGTAATATAGACTAGATTCCAAAGGGACCTCATAAATGCACATTATATTAAAATATTCTACCCAGTACAGCTTTGTTTGTTCTGTTTCTTTTCCTGTGGAAATACACCTTATGTAAAGATGCTGTCTATCTATTTTCGTCTTGTTCCCAGATCTTAGGTTAGATTACGCACCCACTGGCAAACATGGTGTAAAGCTGTCAAAGGTAGAGCTCCAAAGGCCCATAATGTTCTCACATGTGTTGTGAAAGAAAGAGATGACAATAAAAAGAGAAGTCTAATATAGTGTAACTTCAGGTATTAGACTACACAGAGAACTCACAGTCCCAGACTGCTTTTTCTTGGACCTCAAAGTCGCTCCACCGCAAGACTCAAATCTGTTGGACAAGTGTTCACATTACTTCCATCAAACACTTGGACAGGCAAATTCAGAAACAACATGGAGCTGAAACATATAATAGAAGTCTTTCCTGAAAAGTTGGTGCTGTGCTTATCCGACCGTTTGTTTCCTATGGTGAAAGATATATGCATGCAATAGATGTTAGCAATAAACCCAAAAATTCTACTTCCATTTAATTCCTGGGGGAGCGGTAGAATGAGGCAGCAAAAAGGCTAAAATAATTTTCCATTTTCGTTGCACACCATCCACGGAACTGTTTATTGAGGTGGTGAGACTTTCAGAGAACAAGCCTCATGCAAGGCAGAGTATTTATGAAAGCTGTAATCATATAGGGGATACCTAATCATACATGATTATCTAGCCTGGGTGGGGAATTGAGGAAGGTCAGGGAAGAACATCTGAGTTGTCACCATTGGAATTAACTTTAGATCAAGCCATGATATATTTTTCAGTCTAAATTAAACTGAACTAAATCATAACAGGTTTGGGAGTTTAGACAGAAAGCAAGGGCATGGGTCAGCAAAAACACCTGGACAGGAAAACTCAATTTAATTATATCACTGCTTGGAAAACTATCAGGATATTTGGGGATGGGAGCGGGAAATCAAAGCAGGATTTCAAGATAAATCACCTGCATAAAGAAAACAGAAAGCCATAAAACCTTGTAGAAATATAGACTCCAGAATTCTGTCTTGAAATGTATGGATCTATTACTGGTTTTCACACCCATCAAAGACAAAGGAGGCTCTTTGGCTGTTGGATGGAAGATGGAGCATGTGAGGTTTTATGCATGGATTCTCTCTTTTTTTGTCCCTAACCGTCCTCAAAGATAAGCTCTAGCAAATGAGGGTCTCTATGCTGGTCCTTTTCAAGCTTGATCAGGACTTTTGAATATTTGTGAGATGTGTAGAATTATCTGCAAGAAGGCTTGAGTAGAGTAAAAATAACAGTCAAAGAAGTAGCAGTAAATTTAGGGAAAAAAACCCTTTAATTTAAACTCACAGTGAATGTGATTCGTTTTCAGGCTTTGCTCTGCCAGCTTGGATTTATGTTTGCTTGATAAATATATTCCTCCTTCTGGAGCATTTGGTAAATGCTTGTTTCCTTAAAGTTTTCTCTGTCCAAGAACTGTAATGGTTTGAAAAAGGCTGAGATGAACTGAACTGTGTAAAGTGACTTGTGAGTGATAACTGAAGTCTCCTTTAGACAGCTGAAAATAATTTCTTAAAGTGTAATATTAAAAAAATTAAAATGTGGATGCCCTTCAAGACATTTCTAAGGCACTTTGAAAGATAACTCAGTGATCCTAAGCGTAAATCTAGGTTATTTTTATAGCTGGTGGGAAACAATCCAAGGGTTGCTTGCTCTGTAGTTCTCCCACAGGTAAAACTGAGGCTTTGTTTTCATCCAAAGCCTGGTTCCAGCTGCTCTTGGTACACACATCTCGGTTCAAGCAGCATGCTAACTGATGTGCCTGGGTGGAATGGGTGTGATAAGTAAGATGGACAGATATGGAATTCCTGAATTGCAGTTACCGAGAGGAATTTTATCAGTGCCCCCCGAAGCATGTCACTTGTAGCAGTGTGCCTACAAGGTTATCTGGTGGAAATGCTGATACCCCTCTGAAGTGCATTGCTCTGTGGTGCTGCTGTGGAGGGAGGTGGATTTTATCTGCACTGGTTGCTGCAGTGCCTCCCTTCCTGTGGGCCAGCTCGGGTCAGGCTGCTGTGACCACCAGCGACCTCTGTCCCTGCTTTCTTGGGGAAAACTGGAGTTTGGGGGCAGAGAAAGGGAAATCCTGACTGATACCCTGTGTCTTGTGTGCTGCAGTGTCCGCACCTCTCAAGGGAAAGCCACAGCTCAGTGTAAGGCCTTGGCTCTGCAATTAAATCCCTGAGAAAAGGAGGGGAGAGGGGACAGGGAGATGCTGAAAACGCAGGATGTTTCTTACAGTCTGTAAATCATAAAACAAGCATAATGCCAAAAGCCTAATGAGGCTCAAAAGACACAAAACTGTGAGTTCAACTAAAATAAAAAGAAGAATCTGAGAATGGGGAGAGATTGATGATAGTGATAACCTCATCTTATGAGGATACTCGTAAGTGTATATTTCAGAAGGGCAAAGGGAAGGTACTGCACTGTAGTGCCCAATTTATGAGCTGCAAGCATAAGAAGCCAGGGACACAAACATCTTGGTGAGAATCAAGGAGCACCCGCCACGCTGCAGGTACCTGTGCATCACACAGACACCTTCTGCCAAGGCAGGTGGGAAGGAAAGCCCGATAGTAAACCAAAATTTGTTTCATACGCTTCCCCACAAGGATCAAGGAGAAAGCCAGCTCCTCAGTTTGGAGCCTTGCATAGCCATTCATACTCCCTGCATAGCAGAGATGTGCTGACAGATGGATCAAGAGAAATGGAATATATTATAGCGCTGAATAAGCTCATGGGCTGAGCATTGGGTTCGATCTGATGAATGCAAGATCAGCTCTTAATGCAGATGAGAATACTGATTATACTGTGATTACCATGCTTCAGTGTTTCAGAGCACATATATATCTGCATCCAGCTGAAGTCTGAAATAAATAATGAAACTCAAAGGGCTTTCGGCCTTCTGTAAGGGATGTCCATGTTTTACTTTTCAGAGCTAGAATCCTGCTATAAAAGGAGGCAAAAATCAAGACATAAATGCCTTGATTCAGTTAAAAGCCATTTACTTTCTTCCACTCTTGTTAAGTCTTCCTGGAACTAATGTTTCCTTCCCTCCAACAGCGAAGCACTCCAAATGTGTTCTGCTTTTTGTATGTTAATGGCTGGAGTTTAAGTTGGAAATTGCTCCACTATCAATTATGTGAGCTGACTTGAGCAAGGAGACAAAGGCACTGAATACCAAATAACTGCCTGGCTGGAAAGGGGGAGGAGGGGTGGGAGCAGCCTTTGGAAAGCAGGGAGCACTTATGGAAGTACACCTTTCTTTTTTTTTTTTTTTTTTTTTTTTTTTTTACTTTTATGGACT
>VZTI01004870.1:878193-948086 GCA_013397865.1 Struthidea cinerea
TTGTATTATTGAATGAGTCAGATTGGTTTTGGAGAGCAGGAGTGGTCCTGAGCCATTCTGGGGGCACTGCTGCCTCGCAGGAGGAGCTCAAATAGGGATGCTGCAAATCCAGGTGCTTTGTCCTTGCTGTGTGCTGGCTACCCCTGCCTGCCTTCAGAGGGGCCAGGTGAGAGCAGCTCTTGCTCCATTTAACATATTTAGTGACAAAATGGGGAAAACCTCTTGCTTCAGTAATTTATTCGTACTTTGCGAAGAGATTGCTTTACTCTGAGATGCTCTCAGGCACAGGGATCAGGAGGCCTGGCACAAATTGCCTTCACCTTGTGCAGAAAGCTGCACGTGTGGGTGGCATGGGTGCTGTGATTTAAACGCCCTGCATCGCCAGGGTGACAGGACTGATATGCTGATGGGTGTCTTTAAGCTGTTATGGTGTCTGAAAGCCACAGACCATTAGCCAGGTGACACTTCGTGCCTAGATACTGCTGTGATTGATGCTCTAATAAAGACCTGAGAGGGAAGGGTGGGAGGGAGGGAGGGGATGGGCTCAGGGAAATTACCTTATCCCAAGAGTGGCCAAATACCCACGATGGCCATAAAAACTAAGGACAGTAAAGAAGAAAAATTAATTTGTATTCAGCTGAGAATTCAGCACAGTAAAAAGTGGAATTAATAAAGTAGAAGCTCCCTATTTTCCATTTTAACATCAATATATTAAGCAGTTGATAAAATCCAGTATAGAAGGCAATGCATATGGAGTGCCTTCAGTATAAAAAGGGGAAATTCTGTCTGGGGCTTAAGGTGTTAGCATGGGACTCTGGATGCTATTAACTCCTCCCTGTGGGCTTTTTATGTCACCCTGGTAGAGTCATAAATCCTCTCTGTTGCCCTTTCTAAAAGTAATTTACCCATTATAGAGGGACTGAGAGTAGAAATGTCATTATTCATGCTAGAAGTGCATTGGCCACCATAACGAATTCAAGTACTGTACGAGCAGAAGACACTTGAGTTACTCAGCTAGGAGGACAAAACAGTGTTTGTCTCTGTCATGCTGGTTCTGTGCAAGGAATTTGATGTTAATTGCCACCTGGCACCCAAAAAAATGTCATTTGTTACCAGGAATGCAAGGACAGGGTTTCTGCTGACTTCCTTTACACTAGTGTGTCCTTGCTGTGAGGAAACAGCCCGGGACTGAAGGGATTTCAACAGCTTCTCCCTAAAAAATTATAAATGCTTGACTCCTCTTTTCTCCCACAGCCTGGGAAGGGAAACTTTAGAAATGGGTTTGCAAGGAAACAGCAGGGTGTTGCTCAGCACACATGGTTAGTCTCAGCTTGAGAACAGAGGATTTGGCCTGTCTCAACTCTCAATAATGAAATGGAATTGAGGAGCACACTGAGGCTGTCTGCCACAAGCACCTAAATTGAACGTCGTGGCTCCTCTTCTGCCAAACTCCAGAGAAATGAACAACTGAGGCCAGGGCTGGCCAGACCAGCTTGTCTTTAGTGATAAGAGGTCATGAATTCAGTGTTTATTCTTCACCCTGCCCTTTCCAGACCATCTATCCAACGGGGCAAAAAATACCTGTCTTTAATAAAAAGTTCTTCTAAACTTTCAGTGATGGATAAAGGCAAGTATTGTTGACACACCGTGTCACAGGAACTCTGTGTATCCAGGGGAATGTGGTGCTTTTTATCAAGCAAAAAAAGCTTCACTGTTGTGGTATCCTTGCCAAAATATGCCATTTTAAGGATGGCTTGCTGCCACTGAACAGCTGGGAATACTGGGAAGCCAAATCACCTGTTCCACTCTTGGCTGCTCTGTTGCGTGTTGTTACCAGACACGTGTGCTCAGAAGTGACTTGATTTGCTTCAGGTGTCGTTTGTGGGGAAGAGGAATGTGAAAGGGCTCATGTTTCCAAAACTGTTACTTTATAATAGAAAAAAATAGAGTAATACATAATTCATGACACTGCTTTGGGACTTGTTTTTTAGGCATATATTTTTATCCTGACTATCTGACTTTTAAAATTGCTGCGTGTTTCTGTGAAAGAAATTCGTGTTCTGCGTTTTGTGACAAGTGCCTTTCACCAAGCTTTGTGTTTCTATTCTGAACAATTCTACCCTACCTTCACAAGTGGCTTTCTTTACCATGTCCACATGACAGTCTCAATTGTAAAATAGAGTTTTGGGGGTTTTTTCTTCCAACCAGATTAGGTAGATAAAACAAAAGGAAGGAATGTTGTAACTGCTCTATAGATTTATTTTGGTTTTCCCCAGGCAGATGTATCCTTTTTATGGTTTAGTAAGAGACATAGTAGTTTCCATGTGGACTGTAATCTAGATGGTTTGAGTTTGTCAGCTGTATGTCACAATTACTTGCTGTTTTATTTCTGTCAGCTGTTTTAAGATATAGATTAGTCTCAGATGCTGTCTCTGACTGAACCTTCGACTTGTGCTTTTGCTCTTTCTGTGCTGATTATTGCTTCTTCCACTGCCAAATTGTCTTAATTTAGGTAAGTTATTATCAGCAAAAAGCTTCCCCGAGTTTATTAACAGCCATTTGTCCAGGTAATCTGTTTTTCAGGTTAGTAGTTAGAGAAATTGTCTCCCGCTGTGTCCAAGCAGCTTCTGCCAGTTTTTAAAATGGAGTATTTCTATCTCATCTTTGGCCAAGGTCAGTATTTCGTGTGACATGAGTCATTTAGGTACTACCATAGGTCACTTAGAATTTACTAATCTGAGACCAGCAGCACTCTGAAGGGACTGTGAGAGGAGCTTTGAGCACTGGATTATGGTCTAAGGGGACAGAGAGCTAATCCTGCCGTAAACAAGAAGACAATCTGTCTGTAATGTCCTGCAATTAGTTGGCGTGATTAGTCATAAAAACAGTTCGAAGGGGGCTCACACGACTTCTGTGATAGACATGCACATTCTCTGCAATACAGAGAATATATAATGGATATCTGTATGTGCTGCAAAGAGTGAGAGAGCCAGCTCAAGCACAGCTTTGCAACAACTTCTGTGGGCTCCACGTGTGTCTCATGGTCCTGCTGCAGCTGCACCTAGGACAGGCTAGAGAGATCCAAGGGGTTTATGCTGTGCATGGGATGCACGTGGGATACCCACACTGTCCTCAGGCTCACATTAGCACAGATGCAGCCAAAGTCGTCTGTTTTTAAGGATGAGGTTCCTGAAAACACAAGAGAGTCTTGTGAATGGCCAGGCTGGGGAGTTTCCTTAATGAGTGAAATATGAGATTTGGAATCCCCAGTTCTACAGCTTAGAATCCAGAGGAGGTTAAATGGTGAAGCAACCCTACTTAATTTTACATTTAATTTTAGCTGAGTATTGGCTTCTTTCCTCACCAACTTGCCAGAAAAACTGCGGGGTAATTTTCTGTTTATCTCAAAGGCACCAGCCAAACCCAGACTGAACTTTTCTCGTGCAGAGCAGAAACGCTGCTGATCAAAGGCCAAATTTGAATATGATTATTTTCCTCTTATGGTTGAGTGGTACTAATCATGTAGACTGTAGTTATGGGGAAGAAAAAAAACCCCATAGAGACCTAAGTTTGTTCTTAGTAGATTATTTTACAATCCAAGGGTTTCTCTTTGCTTTACAGTGACAGTATGACATAGCACAGGGAAAGAGGGAGTTGGCCACAAAGGGGACTACTGATGTGTCAGGTCTCCCAACCCAGGTTTTCCTGCACTCCCTGCTTAGCCAACAAAATTTAGGTTCTTACCCAGCTGGTGGAGACCCCATATGCAAAATAAGATTTTTACTGTGAAATAGCCTGTGTTTCTCTCCGTCTTGCAGCAGCCTGAGATTTTCCATGTGTGTAATCCATGGTCAAAGCCATGGATGCAATCAGCTTCATCAGGTCCACAGGCATTGTCGAATGACTTAGTGTTATATATAAAATTAAGTGTTTAGTCTTTGCATATTCAAATTTCCCATTAACCAAATTATAAGTTATTAAGTTATGAAGTTATTACCATAATTAACCAATTGAAAGGTTTTTACAGAGTTCTCTGCTAAAAATCCTTGTTGTTAAAATACCAACAAGTTTATTCCCCTTTTAATCATTACAATGGTTAACCCTTGCAGTGTTTTATTCCCTATATGTGTTCAATGTTATTAGCCTGTTCTGTGAAGTTTTCCAAGTTTACAGAATGCGATTACAACTAGATTTGATGTTTTTAATACGTGTTTAACTCTTACAAGTTTTCCAATGAGTTTTGCTGAGTTTTGCTGAAAAACAAGCCTTCATAAGTGCTGTTCAGTCTCTGTCTGTACCCTGCAACTGGACTCCATGGAAACCTGGAATTTTAATGAGGACTTTTCCCGCCTTTTTAACCGAGTAACATCAACAAGGAGCTGTCCCCTAGCAGCTGACAAGCCATCGGCAGATGGACATTACCTCATCCCCAACACCACCAATCATCCAGGCCTATGGGGGCTGGACAGTGGGCGGTCATGGGCGGGACCAAGGCACTATGAAACCCTCGGGACAGGAAATAAGAGCTGCTATTCCACCAGAGATTAGCTGCTGGTGGAGCCCAATGCTGTGGGTCTCAGGCCTAAATCTCTCGCCAGAGATTTATTATAAACATATCGACTTTGGAATAGCTACAGTCACCCCGGCATTGCAGGTCTCTGCCCTGGGCAGCTAGCCGGTTCAGCTCTAAAGGTCTCCAATCACTGTGGACCCGGTTTTAATTTTTTTAAATGGCTCTTCTCTTTTGAATTTATTTTCTTGTAATAAACTGTTCTTAATTTTAATTAAGAACCAAGCATTGCCTCTGTTTTTAACACTTAGCATGTCATGAACGACTAGAATTTTAATTAACCTGTTGCTTAATTTTTATACATTGGCTTCTAAGAAAATGCCAGGTTTTAAAGGTTATTTAAGGAGGTATTCCTTCTGCTCTAAAAATGTGTTGCCTAACTGAATTTCATGACTAGGAATTAAAGTAGTAGGTATGTGATTGGGGTTTTGGGGAGGGGTTTTTGTTGTTGGTTGGTGGTGGTGGTGGTTGGTTGTGGGGTTTTTTTTCTGTTTGCCAATTGCTTAGTAGCCAGTTGCAGTTGTGCTCTGTTTAGGGTAGCACAGACCACGGTTAATGGATTTTAGCTCCAGATTTAAGTTCCTCTAAAGGCACCTTTAGTTCTTCTAAAGGTTTAGAAGCCACCAGTAGCCAGTACAGAGTGAGGTGGTCCTAAACAAAGATAAAATGCATGTTTTTTCTTCCCCTGGTGTTGCCAATTGAGTAAAACTGAATCACTGTGTATCTTGTGCAGATGGAGAGGAAACAAATGTGTTTTCTGTTGTTTTATGTGCCTAGTGCTGTTTTACAGCTCAGAAAAGATAGCTTAATTGAGACTGTCTGTGCATGGCACTCCCTGTGTTTAGTGTTTTGCCAGCTTGCAGGAAGGAACTGTGGTTTCTTGCCAGATCAAACATCACAGCAGAATATATGCTTCCCTAAACACAAACTGTATCATGTTTTCTTGGCCTCCACCACTGAAAAAAAAGCGTGCACTCCCTACCACTTTGAATGCTGGCATCACAGTTGCCTTGCTTGTGAGGACTGGCTTTTATTAGGTCTAGCTGGTGAGTTGCATTTTCTGCGATGAGCAAGGCTGTAAAATCTCTGCCAGCCACAGGTCCTGCTGGCACTGCCTGCAGTCCGCTGGCTCCCCGTGCGACGCGTGTGTCGCTCACACTGTGGTCACACAATCACTGCAGGCTTCCCGTGGCAGCCCAGCGTCACCTGGGTGTGCTGGAGCAGACCAGCTGTGCTTGGCTGAGTCGTGTTGGCAGCTGGGGTGTGGAAGGACTTGACCATCAGGAGCATCCCAATGAATCCTGCAGCAGGAGCAGCATCTTCAGTCAGCGCGGGGACATCTGGCAGCATGCCACTAGGAGGAAAACAGCACCCATCCAAATTAAACCTTTCAAACTCTTTATTTCATCGCAAGCTGCTGCTCTTCAGTGGGACGGAGGAATCTGTGCTCTCTCCGTTGATGCTGGAGACAGAAATACCAACAAAATTGCTGCAGTGTGCAAGCCAACCTTTGCTGCCATGGCATCATCTCCAGCTAAGGCATTACACAGACTCTACACAGGCTACAGATCCTGTGGTGCTGCTCTGTTTCTGCCCCATCACCACACAGACCTGCTGGTGACCCAGTCTGTGGCACTCCTGGTGACACCATAACCTCAGTGAGTGGTTTTATGTGCCCACAGGATGCAGAGTGCTCTGAATGTCACTCTGCAAGGTGCTTTAGGCAGCTGTGAGCTGTGAATGCGATGACAGAGCTATGGACCAACACATGAGGTAAACTGGAGATAGAGCATTTTGGCTGGGGTTTTGTGCTGGTGGGCTGGTAGGTCTGGCTTGGATCACTCTACCTACAGAGGATATTTTGACTCTACTCACAGCTGCAGGAAACAGCCAGTGAAACCCACGGCCCATTTGCAGAGCATGAAGCAGCATGATATATATACAATATATTCCATGCCAGACTTTTTGTCACTGGCTGAGCCCTCTCAATCGATGGACTTACTGGGGTTGATGGATATGTCTAAAACTTGGGAGGGAGTTTTAATGCATTCCCAGACTGCACTCCAGTGCCGTTGGGCTGTCTCCTCAACATGCACTGGCTTTTCCCCCCCTTTTCCTCCCACAGTGTATCTGCCTTGCAGCCTGGATATATCCCCTGCTGTGAGTGGGTCTCAAAGGGCTGTTACTGGCGTGGGTAAATATGGCAGAATAAACCCTCTGTATTTTTGCATACTCCATCCCTTAAATCTTTAAAGTTGGAATCTGCAATTTCCAACCCAGCTGGCTTTCATGCTTTTCTCGAAGAGAGTTTTGCCAAAATACCAACAATGGCCTCAACTGTTTGTTGGTTTGGCACAGCTGTGTTCACAGTGGTCTTCATAAAACAACTGCAATATTTAGAGAAATGCACAAGAAATCTGAGACTGTTAATTGTTAAATATTTTTGCACAAAGCATGACATTAAAAAGATTTTCCTCTTTTTTCTGTTTAGCAACTGTGGGAATTTCCAGTCTTAAGTGACAGTTTCTCTTATTACTGTGTGGAAAAAAAATAATTTCGTAAGTCAGCAAAGCCAGTTAAAACTCCTATTTTAGTAGTTTTAACAATAGAAAGATGATTTTGGTCAGCCCTCAGTTTCATAGAAACTAAAAAGGACTTTCTTATTGCAAAACTGCAGGGTCATTCAAGTGGAAAGCAGCCTGATCCTGTGTAGCCAAGCTGGACTTGCAACTAAAGGAAAAGAAGCACAAATCATACATAGTAGGGGTCCTCACACCCAGCCAAAATATGTTTGCCCCAAAACTTCCTTTTCTTGACCCTATTGTTGTCCTCCTGCAAGCCTCAGGCCTCTCAGCTGGGAATTGTTTGTATTTCAGCATCATTGAGACCAAGAGCAGATCGATCTCTTCCAAGCTCTGCGGGTCATGAGCTTTCCCTCCCAGAGGGTTTGCTTCCCTTTGTGCCGAGTGAAGCCATGCTGGATCGCTCCTACCAAGCGAGGTGCTGCACCAGACTGGGACAGTTTCTCATCTTGAAGGCCCTTTTCACTGAACATCGTGCTTCCCCTCTGCCCTTCAGGTGGTTATCTTGGTTCTGACAGCCCCCTGAGCCTTGCCAAGCTGTGCTGACTGGGCATCCTCTCCCGTGCAAATAGGGGAAAAGTCATTCGTTTCCTAGGCACTCCTCAGTCTGGCTAATTAGGCTTGTTCTACAGACTGGATGACTGTTAATTGGTCATTCCTAATCAGTGTCTGCCAGGGGAGGACTTAGCAATGATATGACATAAAACCAGAACCTTATCCTAGGTTTAGGGGTTTGCAGCTGTAACTGCTGCAACAAGCTGGAACGGAATGGCAAGCTGTTTAAAAGAAATATTTTAAATACGTGGAAAGGTCACTTGAAGGAATTTGACTGAACTGTAAGCTGCCACTTCAGGGAATAGAAGGAAAATGACCTCCTTTGCTACGGAGACTGAAATATTGCCAAGCCTTGAAATATTCAGATGATTGGTCAGCTGCCAGAAACTTGCTATTCATGAAATGCCTGGTGTATACAAGCTTGCAGGGCCATTACAGATCTTAATGAGCTACAGCAGAGACTTCTGCTTTACAAAAGGCAGAGGAAGCAGCTTGTCCTACCAGATCCTCTGTTTCTGTGCTGTTCCACAAGCGTGGGACCAGAGAGCCGAGTGCCTTGCTTTGGTGGGAGTGATGGGCTGGCTTTGAGCGAGCCCAGGAAGGTGTTTGCCACGCAGTCAAGCTGTCTGCCATGTAGCTCATTAGATGACTTGATTAGATTTTTGCCTGAGCCTCCACGGCCCTGGAGTCATCCTTGTTTAAAGCCATTCTTTGGCTGCTCAGTTTTGAATTTGTGATCAATGCAGCCCCAGCATCTGTCAATCCCCAATCCCAGCTCTCCTGCTTCTGCACGTTTGAATGAGGCTGCAAAGCACTTGATTAGATGGAGAATCATGCCCTGCTGCTCTTTCTCTCAGTCCTGGTTTACTCCGCTAAGTAGCTCACTGTTTTACTAGCCATTGCAGGGCAGGCAGTGCTAATAAGCCACTTGCTTTCCAGAAACCAGGCTCTGCTCCATGAATTCCCACTCACACGCTCTGTGATCACCAGAGCTAAAAAACTGCTTTTATTTTTGGTTTTTTTCATACAAGATTGATTTGTTTCTCTTTAAGAATTCACATTTTAACCTTTGGTTTTCTGGCATGAAATTGAGAATGCAGGTGACCCCTGATCAGATATTCAAACCATTCCAGTCTCACTATTGAAAAGCCCTTGTCTGAATTTTTGCTGTTTTCTAGTCATTAAACTAATTATGAAAGAGCCAGAAAGCTATCTGATAGTTATAGTAGGAGGTTTGATAATTTTTTTTTTTTTGGAGAAGGAAACCAAATGGCAGCTTGAGGCTTTCAGGGACTGAAGGCTGGCTTTACCAAACATGCAAAAGGACTACTGATTTTTTGTTCTTCATTTCCAGTTTTCACAAGAATTAGATGTTGTTCTCAGCATGCTGCATGAATTTGTCTGCAAAGCTTCCAGCAAAATCCAATAAAAAAGAAAAAGCTATTCTTCATATAACTTAGTCGTTTCTAGCATAATCCTTGCCAGAAAGTTGGAAAACAATATAATATTTAATAAGAATTTATTGAACTGTGTAGGAGGAATGAAGTACCTCCAAAATTGTATTATATCAGATTGTTTCACCAAAGGAACATCAATTTGTGAGCATAAAATTAATAGAAAAAAACCTTAGCTTGCTGAAAATGCTCTGAAAATGTCTCAGTGAACTTCCCCACGAGTCCTGTGGGCTGCACATCTGCTGTGTAATGCCCATTTTACCGATATGTCAGAGGCTAAAATCTGCTTTCTTATATTGTTGTAAATACATTGCTGATGTATTACTGACTGCTAGCAGAGCAATCGGCTGCTCTGGATTACTGCGAGGGAGTAAAACTGCTGTGGGGCAGTGTAATTCCGGTTTTCCAAACAGGGATGATTTTTGCAGGGCTGTGAGCAGCCTGGACTGGTGGGAGGTGTCCCTGCCCACGGCATAAGGGTTGGAACCAGATGATCTTTGAGGTCCCTTCCACCCCAAAGCGTTCTGTGATTTTATGCAATAATTGCCAATATTTATTTAGAGTAGGTCTCAAGCCTCTAGGGCTTCAGCCCAGACTTTTATGGAAGGATTAGTTCAATCTGCTGGGAAAGGTGCTGTGTGTTTGTGATTAAATTCTGCCCAAGTGGCATGTGCAGGTACCTGAATTTGTGCTGTAAAGCTGCAGCAGAAAGTCCCTCTGAGACACGAAAGGTTTCACTTGTTGTCTTCACCTCGCTGCATTTCTTTTCCTGGTTCTGCAACACTTTTCCTTTGAAGGCAGCAGCTTAAATTAAGCTGTTTTGAAGGCTGGCTTTCGCAGCTGCCTGGCCTGATGCTAATTTTGGAACAGAGCAGCCCGAGAGGTCAGAACCACCCCTCCATCCCTCCATGCATCTCTCCTTCCCTGTGCAGCGGGATGCGCCGGGCTCCGGCTGACCCCTAGTGGTAATGGGAAGGCCGGAGCCAGCCCGGGGTCTGCCTGGAGCTTGGAGTGGCGGCTCCTTCCTTCCCAGGCTTGCTCTGTGGCTTGCTGCTACGAAACCCTGCAAGAGGGGAGGAAAAAAGTGCCAGCGTTCAGGTTTTATATGAACATGATACAGGTTATACCGTGGGAGACTGCAAGCGTCTCTCCTGGGAGATGCTTAGGGGCAGTCCTGGAAGCGAAACAGGATGTATGGAACGTGGACTATGACTGTGAACCTGTGTAGTTTTCTTCTGGCTAGGGAAAATCCATGGTTAGTAGGTGTAAGGAGAACTGTTGGTTGCTCTTGTCCCCAAAAAGCCGCTGCGGATAATTAATGAACATAAGGAAACTCTGCTGAGTTGGTGATGAGATGAATGTGTCGACGGTTTACAGCTAAAAGAGGAGAGATTGAGATCAGATGTCTGGAAGAAGCTCTTTACTGTGAGGGTGGTCAGGCCCTGGCACAGGCTGCCCAGAGAAGCTGTGGATGCCCCATCCCTGGAAGTGTTCAAAGCTGGCTTGGATGGAGAAACCTGGCTGAGTGGAAAGAGTCCCTGTCCATGGCAGGGGACTGGAATGAGATGATATTTAGTGTCCCTTCCAGATCAAATTATTCTGTGAGCTACATCCCTCAGTGTGCTGCCGTTGCTGTTCTTTGAGGGTTATATCCTACCCAAATGTACTCTCTTTCAGTTTAAGGCCATTCCCCCTTTTCCCATCACTAATTAGAGGTCTTCTCCAACCTAAATGATTCTGTGAAAAATAAATTATTATATACAACTTGCACATTCTCACTGGCCCAGCTCCTGGGTGTAGCAGCAGCTGGTGGCTTCATCCCCTCAGAAGGGTACAAGGAGAAAAAGGCTGTATCTCTGCATCCACGGGCACAAAGGGAAAGCACCCCCGTGAAAGGCAGCAAGGAAATGTGAATGTTGTCTCTGAAGCTGTGGAAACATTTTGGGGCTGTGGTTCCTGCTGGTAGCATCTGAACAGCTCAAAGTCAACCCCAGCCCCAAACTGAGCTGTGAATTTGGGCATGAACCAACCTGAGTAAATGAGGTTCCTCATCATCCTAAATATGGGAAATCTGCCCCTTTGTTGCTTTCACAAAGAGCCTCTGGGTTTAAGAGAAAAAAAAACATTTGGGAGATGCACTCAGGGGCCAGGAAGAAAAGAAATGAAGGGAGAGTGGAAAATAAAAATCCCCCTTTTGTAACTTTTGTCTTTGACAGGTATAGTCAGTAAACACCCTCTAGCAAATCTTTGAAATGCAACTTTTTATCATCGAGATAATTACTCTGTTCTAAAAATCTCCTCTGTTTCTATGTCTTTTTAAAGTGATGATATCGAGAGAAAATGAGTTCAAAACCTTTTCATGTAACCAGTTAATAGGTGCGTGTGAAGACTGTGCAGCCATAAAAAAGAGCAGTATAAAGTTTCTGTTTGGATGGTTTGGCACTGGTATAAGATGATGAAGTTACATTTCAGATTTAAGGGAAAATGAAAACTTAGAACTTCTTTCTTGGTGCTGTGAAGTCAGTTCTGCTTAACTGCACAACAAAGTTATTTGTAACCGGGACAGCCATCCCACAGCAAGAATAAATGGCTCCATTTAGGACTTTTGGAGCCACTTAAGACTTTAGAACAAGTCATAAGAGCTTTGGTGGGGGCAAAGTCAGACCTCAGAAGCTGCCACCTTCTGCCGTCAGGGGAGAACTGGCAAGAACTCCCATTTCTCATTTGGGGAGATTAGTTCGTTCTGCCACACACAGGGCTCCTGAGGACTTCAGCTGCAGTTACCTGCACATAAAAGAGAGTGACTAATGTGGAGAAGGATTTAAATATCTAAGTCTCTTTAACATAATCTCCATTAATTTTTATGGATTAAGGAATTCTCTGTGTTAAAGCAGTCGCGGAGGCTTTTGAACTCGCGCTCTGCTAATTGGTGGAGAGAAAATAATTCCTTTGTATGTCCAGATAACTGTGGACTGCTAGAAAATTAAGAAATTACAGTAAAAACTCTGCCTGAGGTATTATTTACTGGCCTCCTTTGATAGATGTGTATTAAGCACGGAAAAATAAAGGGGAAAAATTACCTGGGAACGGTTGACAGGCATTAAACGTACAAATTGCTGGATTGTGCCAGTGTGCCTGTCTGATGTGCTCAAAGGGAAATGAGATGTTGCTCAGTAACATCTCGGGGTACTGCAGGGGTTGGAAGAGTCCACAGACCCCTCTCCCTCTTCAGTAATTCCATTAAGCTCTTGGATGGTGAACTGGGAAATGATACCTGAGTTTGCTTTTCCTTATCATAGCTGTGCTGCTGCTGCTGCTGCCAACAGCAGCATGGAACAAATGCTGAGCCAGCAGCTGGCAGCCTCTCAAATACATGTGTTTTTATCTGTTTAAAAATAGCCACTCAGACTTAGTGCTTTTCAGGATCAGGAAGGTCCTCTCTCTGGGATTTGTTTAGGATAGTATATTTTTGTTGTAACCACACATTCTTTGTGCTGCTCTGCCTCTCCAGTTGGAGCCTGCTGGCCCCTGCCTCTTGTTTACTGAAGTAAATTTCACAGACATCTTATGGAGACATTCGTATCCTGCCTTATTTTTAATGTTTTCACTTGGGATGAAATCCATTCCCACACAGAAACTCTGTTGTCTAATTGGTGCTTAAAGATCCCCTTAACAGGGAATCCAACCATGCCTTGGCATGGAATAAGTCCTCTGTCTCCATGGTTTTGTGGTGGACCTGGCAGTACTGGGTTAATGATTGGGCTCAATCCTAGAGGTCTTTTCCAACTTTAATTATTGATTCTATGAACAGCACTGATCCTACTGCTCAGTCTTGGGAGATGCCATATGGACTCTGCAGCCCCTTCCTTCTAAATAATACATTTTAAATTGATAATTCTTTTTTATATATTTATACAGCCAGCGAAAGCTGTGCTTTCTCTGGATGCCAAAAGTCAAAATCTTCCCATGAATTGGTGCAATGGCTGTGTATAGGCATAGGAGAAATCCTTAATGCTTTTCCTCTGGTACTGAGGGAATTTAACGGGACAGGGGGTAGTCAAGTTCAGTACAACAAATGAGAACAAATTCTTTCTGTCTGGAACTACTGATGGCAAGCTGGACCCAGGAACTGGACATTTGTCTCACAGTCACATATGGATTATTAACACTGTGATGAATTTAATTAGTGGCTTCTTCTGTCAGCTCTGTAATGAAGAACCACGATTTCTGCTTTCAGTTTTCTGGCGTAGGCTGCTGCAGGGAAATAAGCAAAATAACAATGTGCTGTGACTTGACCTAGCAAGAAATGGCACAATTGGCCACCACAAATATCTGTACCAAGGCCGTTCCCTCTGTCCACTCTCAGCACCTACACAGATACCAACATCATTTCCCCTTTTTTTTTATTACAAGTTTTCAAGACTTAGGCAAAAGAAGTAAGACAAACTTATTTATAAGAGCACAGGATACCTTAAAAAAAAAAGAAAAGAACAAACCGTGTTGTTTATGTCGAGTAAATGGCAGTCATCAGTTAAGCAGAATATTTTAGCTATGTTAAATTGTCTGTTAACTTTGGTTGGAGGCACTTCTGAATTTCTTGGGGTGGGGAAAGTTCTATTTAAAGGTTCCATAATACCTCCCCTTTACCATGTCGCAAGATTTTTTTTTTTCCTGCCTTTTTGGGAAATGGTTTTTCTCCATTCATCCTTAGAACTCTTTTCAGAAATTCCCTTGTTGTCAAGTCAATACTTAAACACTAAACAACACAATAGCCAGGCATATAGCTGCTTTTGTATATTAAAGCAGCTTTAATTTTGTCATAATATTTTTTCAAATGCAACTGTAGCCTAGAGCTGCACTCAATGAAATCATCCAAAATATTTTAATAGGGTTAGCAGCTTTGCTTCTATTGTCTTTAGCTGGCTTTGCACTAGCCTTGGGGTGGACAAGAGGCTAACACTGCATCAGCAGGGAACAGGTACAACCTCCTAATGCAGTGCTCTTCCCGTATATTTCACCCATGTTCAGCCTAAAATATTTGGAGGTTGATATTTTTGGTAGACTCTTTCCCCAAAACGCAGAATGTGAAAGGCTGTTGGTGCTTATCCAAGGAACAATTGAGAACTTTCCCCTAAACTTCCAGGAAAACAATTTCTGCACAGAAAAACTAGATAACCTAAACGGAATTTGGAGAAAAGCCATGGGGATCATCAGGAAGGTTGGAAAGACTTACCAAGGCATATTGTTATGGTTTAGAGGAGCAGTAACTAAGGAAAGCCACGATTGTTCCACAAAGAGTAGAAGGAGACAAAGGCTGAGGAAGCAGAGCTTGTTGTAGGAGAGCCAAGTCAAGGAAACACCACTCTTGGGTTATACCAGGGGTGACTTTTTTGATATAAAGACTTAAAGTTGAGTTGAAAATATTTATATGGAAGTTGACCAGTTTACTGGGATGCAGAGGCTTAGGACTTCACACAGATGGTGTAAACCTACATCAGAGCTATGCAAGGTGCTGTAGCATTTGTCATCCTCTGTGACAAAGGCACACGGGGAAAATTTCATGCAAAATGTGGTGACTCAGTCTGTGGAAAGTATAGTCTCTTATCTGCGAATTCATTGCTTCCTTGAGGTGTTCTCTGGACTCTGCCATTGTATGGGGAAAATCTCACTGCTGGTCACAGGAGAAAGTCTGGAGTTAAGACCGTGGGTCTGTCTGTTACAAAGCAGCAGCCATGTTCTTCTGAGTGTTTTTCTTCCCCTGAAACTTTAGGCTTAGAATAAGAAATCAGTTTTTGATTTATGTGTTTATACCAAGCCTACACTTGCTGTTCAGTGGTGTTGAACTGCTGCGAGATGCAAAAATCTTTCAGTAATTGTAAGAAAATGCTGCAAGCCTGTGCTTTCTTTAAAAGCTATTTTTCTTCAGATTATAATTTTCTGCTTGACTTACTGAGAATCTGTAGTGAACAAGTTTTTTTTCCCCTTCTAACTTCTTTAAAGGCTTAACTTTGAAAAATGCACTAAACTAGCTAGTGCCCCAGTTTCAATTTCCTTGTTTTACCTTGAAATTTGCTGTAAATCTCCTCTGGTATTGTTCTGCATAAAAGATAAGTGCACATTAATAATGCAAGCTTAGAAACTTCCTGGATATTGTAAAGAGTAGGAATCTATTAAGGAAACAATGGCATTGTTTTCCTTTCATATTTCTTCCCCTTTCAGTATCATCTATCAGAACCCATAAAAGACTCAAACAACAATTTTCTCTCTCAGTATACGAAGAGCAGCCATGCTGAAGACTGAAAAAGATAACATTCAGTTCATTTTTTAACAGAAAGGAGCCACTTTGCAAACTGGGGTTGAAAATGCAGGTAAGGGATCTGTACCTGATGCTTGACCAGGTAGGGTTATATACAGAATTAATGCTTGTCAGGTACAATTTCAGTGAACTGTGACCCCATGGCCATATGCTGGGTAGTTATATCAGACTGGTTACTTTCTCATAATTGTTGAATTCATTTAACATGAGAATTCATGCTCGTCACTGCTGTGGGAAGCTTATCTCCTCCTGAATAGGCTGATAAACAACAGTAGGAAAAGGAAAAGAATCTATATGCTCCTCTTTTCCTCATGGTTCAGCACATCAGTTGGGGAGGATTTCTTGGTTTATGCCAAATTTGGGAAATAAAATTAATCAATAATTCAAAATCCACCAGCTGAATGCACACAGGAAACTCGAAATGTTCCTGTTTCCCTTGGTGAAACTCTTTTCCTACCTCTAGGTCAATTTTGCACAATTTGTGTGTGTCAAAGCTAATTTTGAATTAAAAAAAACCCGTCTGGTCAGTCCTAAAATTAATGTCATTTTGTGATGGGCTTCAAATACCAGAGATTAGTGGGTTCTTAGGAAAAGAAAAATCAGCACAATAATAATTGGGAAGGGAAAAAACACAGACGTGTTACACATCAAACTTTTTTCCTATCTAGAGTTAAGAAGCATTTTTGTCCTTGAGGATTAAAATAAAAGTGTTTAAGAAGAGAAGCAAAAATGAGTATAAAGTGCACGTAGGGAGAAACGTGCCCAGGGGAACAGGTTCTGGAGGAAGAAATGGGATTCTCAGCAAGGCTCAGCTGTTTGTGCCTGTGTGGGTTTGCCCCAGCGGGAAGCCTGGTGCTCGGATGGAAATCCTCGGAGCCGTGCACACGCACAGGCAAAGCTGAGAGCACATAGGCAGGAACTGAAGCTCTCTGAGGCTTTTGAACAGCTCCCAAACGGAAGGAAAATGCTTGAACAACTGAACTGGGTTCACCATGGGGAGCTTGCTGCTCATCTTCCTCCTCCTTCTGGCCCTGGAGAAGGAGGGCTGGGGAAAGGAAGGAGTGGGAAGCAGTGCCTGGGGTTGTAAATGAACAGTTTTAAATAAAAAGGTGCCTGTGGGATAGAAACAATCTGTTAAATCCATGCCTTAAAAATTCCAGTTTTAGATATGTGCAAGGAGGGGAGAACTGAGGTACCACTGGCGCAGGTAACATCTGAATATATTGCTATTGCTATAGGAAGATAATTCGTGTGTGTAGCAATTATTTTTCTTTTAAGCACAACACCTGGGTTCTCTCTGTGGAATTGCCATTATTTAGGTGCCAGTTGTATGTTTGTGGTCTGTCCATAGACGCATACAGATGTGTAAGGAGTTATGCAAGCACAGCTAATCGATTCACTTTAAATAATTTGCTTTTGTGAGCTATCTCTGTAGCAAATAACTTAGACTTGTTTTTCAGACATCAGATCTACTGTCGTCTACGGATTTTCCTAATACTGACCTATTTTTACCCCAAGATTAAGATCCAGTGGTCATTACTGCTTTAAGCTTCGATTTCAAAAATATTTCTGTTCCCAGCATATGGGCACCATTGCAACCAAATATTTGTTATACTGGAAGGTTTAACCCCACAAGCAGCTGTGGACTTGCAGTATTTCCATGAATCCTGTCTGCTTTGTTGCAAATACAGGTTTGGAAGTCCATCTTTTTAGAGATTAACAGTTTTAAGGACCTGGCCAAGTAAACCGATTTTTGGCAGTGACAGTGAGAGGAGTCGCCCCTATAAATACTCAAGTAGAAGTTTAAAAATGTGTAAAATTAGTCACCAAAGAGAAAAGCCCTGTTGAGGTCGCATCCACACCTTCCCCCCAAAGGTGACTTTGGGCAGTGGCTTAAGCTGTTTGCCAGTTCTTACTCAGTATAATTCATGCAGGGTTAAATGTTACAGCTTCACCCAGTACAGTAATACTCGGGGATGAAGATGAATTAGGGATGTGTGTCTGGCCTTTCCATTTATTGGCTGCTCCTTCCAGGAATCGCAACTCAACCGCAAAAGCTCTGCTTGTATCTGAAACTTGGCAAATGAATCCCGAATCCCGCGGAAATTAGTTAATGTAAACTACTAAGAGTAGAATTATTTGGCAGTTTCTAACCCTCTGGCCATCTACTAAATATGCATAAACAAAACCTAAAGCACAGCAGTTCCAGATGTTTGTTTGTACTCAGCTGGGGGGGAGACGGATTTGCTGTTCAAAAAGAAATTAGAGGAAATTTTTGCTTTTGGAAGTAGGAAGCGAGTTTACTGCAACTGTTCATTTTCATTCAAATGGAACTTATTAGTGTCTGAGCATTTGTTCCAGCAGGATGGAGCTGCAGCAATGCTGGTTTGAATGCAGTTTAGCTGGATTCACTGTATGACTGGAGCAGCACAAAGCTGCTTCTGGAGCAGGGCTGAACTTGCTTGGCTCTGTGCATCACGGAATGACAGAACAGTTTGGGTTGGAAGGGACAGTAAATACCATCCAGTTCCAAACCCCCTGCCATGGGCAGGGTCATCTTCCAGCAGACCAGGTTTCGCAGAGCCCCATCCAACATCCCCTTGGACACTTCCAGCGGTGGGAAATTCACAGCCTCCCTGGCAAACCAGTGGTGGGGAGAAGGTGATGGAGAGCACAAACAAGTCTGGAGGGGAGTTTGTGAGGGATTAAAATACTGGAGTGTGCACTGGAATACATTTCTATCCAGGGAGCTGGTGAATATGAAGTTTTGTATAAAATGAGCGCTCAGCCTGCAGTTTAAGGCTTTATATGACCTTTGAATACCACAAGTACCCCAATCTCTCTTTCTGCTTCTGTAAACCCCTTGATGCAGAGCAGCTTTTTCATTCTGCTTTTCCATGAACAAACCATTTCTGAGGATGGCCCTCATTAATTTGCAAAACTCCTGTTAAATGATGTCTGCATGGGAGTCAAAGCCAACTGCTTCACAATCGAATCCTTGCAAAGCAATTAATAAAGCAATTTTTCAGCCATACCCTGAGAACCAGAGGACAGACCAAAAGCAATCCTCTATAGATTTAATACTGAAGGATTGCATTATTATATGAAGCTTTGCAAATATAAAATATATATATATATATGGTTTCTGTTGCTGCAAACTGAAAGTTTAGGACTTTTTCAGAGGAAAGAATATCCTTTTGGCTTAGGTGTTCATTTAACATCCCATGAAATGTCTTTTTGGAATTAGGGAAGAGGAGGATGAGTTAAAGGCTTTTTTTAGCAGTGAGAGACCAGGGTTTGACTAGTGTTGAAACAGTCAAAGTTATCTTTCTGTAACATAACTGCTGATGTTTGACTGAATTCCCTCTTCTGTAGGCCTGAAGCCAACTTATTACAGACAATAAATTACAAAATGTTTGCATTACTGATGCTGCCTGGATTCAAAATACCCAGGGCTTTTATTTATTCTGTAAAGCAGTGTATTACACTAGAAAATGTTAAGCTCTACTTAAGCATTACACTACAAAAAGAACAGCTCAGTAAAAGAAAAGGAACAGTTACTACACTACATATTTTAAAAGCTAAACTCTTAGGGAGGAGAGAGAAAGGAGATGAAAAAGGTACTTGTATGAAGAATCTGGGCCTCTTAATTTTTAAACCAGGCAAGGAATACGACTTCCAGAGCGGCACAGGAGCCTGCAGGGACAGAGCCAAGGCGTGGATTGCCATCTAGTGGGGTCTGGTCACTGGGGACAGGCACAGGAGTGTCATGTTTCAGGGGGATGCCTGGATTCTTTATACATTGCACGGCCCCAAATTAGCTTATTTTCACTTCAACTCTCCTTTAAGCTGCCATCTGGCTTAAAGGCCCTGGGTTTCCTTGTGCAGGCGTAAAACTACATCACATTTTGGCTGGATGTTGTAGGGCTGCTGCAGCACTGCAGAAGGAAACCTCAAGTCATTGCAAAGTCTGGCTGGCAGGGGTTTCACAGAAATCACTAAACCCTGCCATGTAAGGGAGAGTTCACTGCTCTCATTAAAAGCAAGTTTAAACGCAGATTTTAAATGAAATACAGCATTTATTCATTTGGAGTAATTTTTCACAGCATACATTTGAAAAGACCCAGCAGGGCACGCTTGAGAGGGCTCCTGCTAGAATGCAGTAGTATTTGGATTGGTTTATTTACCCTTCCCTTGGGCAGGCTCTCAAAAGATCAGGACAGCGTCTCCTGGTTGCAGAGTATTCCAGAACACTCGATAAAAACTTTTTCTGAGGTCCCACCTGGCTGATATTCCTGTCCTGTCCTGGGCACTGGGACACAAACGTGTGAGCAGTGATAAGAAAATTCGGTAACATCTCGGACAGCATTTGAACTTGGTAGTTTGGTAATGAAGCGTTGATTATGTCACTAACTGTGACTCCACTAGGTGGCACAGAAGTACTTTTTTTGGGATAAATTTAAGCGTTGCCACTGCAAGAAAATTTCCTTAAGGAAATCCAGCACGAGCTGCCTTTTCCATTCATTTGGAGAGTCGTCTCAAAGCATGCATATTGTGGGACTTTTATATCGGGTATTAATAAAAAGCCCTCAAAGTGAAAACCGCTCAGCCAGTCACTGGATTTGGGATTTTTATACTAGAGGGATCTTAAAAACTACTGTGATGGCCCTGCCCAAAGGGCAAAAAGCAGAAAATAAGCTGCCAGGATGAAGCATCAGACAAAAATGAGGGAGCAAAGTGTGGAGTCCGCTCACTTCATAAGGCAGGATGATGTGAATTTTCCTAGAGGACCTCCATCAACGCCTCATCCCAGCAGTGTGAACCTTCCCTCAGCTTGCTGCAGGTCAGCCTTGGCACATTCCCCTGGCTTTTACTCCAGTCTTCACGCTGCAATGAAAGGCACCAGTGGTGGCTGAGCCAAAGAACAGGAATGCTGTTATGGAGCTGTATGGGCACACTGATAAGATTGCTCTTTTTTTCCAATGCAGCTGTACAAAATAATATTCCATCAAGTCCCTCTGCACTGGAACAAATGTTTTTCACATTTTTCGTAAGTCGGGGGGGTTTTTTCAATTTTTTTTCATTGAAAATCTCTAACCTCAAAAATCAAATTTGTGTGGGTGTTTGGTTTAAAATGGAAAAGCCTTCAGATTCTGTGCTCAGTGCAGACAAGAATTTTGTGTTGGATGACAACAAAATCAGCCAGCTCTGTGCAGTCCCCTAAGCCCTTAATCAAGTGACAGGCCATTCTAAACATTGGGGTAGAGTTTCCTATGACAGACAAAGCAATTCAATTAATTTTGCCATTTTCCTCTGCTCTTGAATTTCTCTGCCTCGGACTTGCCCATACCCTGTCACTTTCCTGTGGCTCCAGCTTTTGCTAAGTAGAGGTCACGGGTTCCAGCTGCCAAATGCCCACAAGGTTGCTGACTGGCAACCATTCGTGCTGGTTCTCACACTCTGGCAAAACTGCTTGGCAGGTCTTGGTAACCCAATCCTCCACTTGGTTTGTTGCTGGGAGAGAATGGAAGCTGCCCACAGAGACCCTTGCTGCAGCTATGACACAGAAGGCTTCATATATTAAGTCCTAATGAAAGACTTGGGCTGAAACCAGTGACTTTTTCTTCATTTACGCTTTTCTGCTCAAAAGATATTTCAGCAAAGGAGTGAACGTTGTAAACTTAGATATGGATGTCTGCCAGTCTCCGTGGTTGCCTATGGTCATCTTCAAATAATGTTATTATTTTAATTTCTGTGTTTGTGTATTGGCTATTGAGACATCCAAAGCCAGCTTTTCTCCAAAGTGTTAGGGTGCTTGTTTCTTAAAATGCTCTCTTTCCCTATTAAAAGAAAACCCCATATATATTTAGTTAAACTTTTATGTTCAGCCTGCATCTCCAAGGATTTTAGCTCTCTGTAAAGCAGACTCTGCGGTGTTGCAGGGTAATACTGCATGAGTTGCCCCAGTTAAAGGAACTGAGCTGTGGGGTCTGAGGATCTGAACACCATGAAGTGAAGTGTAGTTAGGTGCTCAAACCCAAACTATGGCTGCAACATGCTTGGTCGTGATTAAAGCACCTACTACAGTTAAAAGAGCTGTTTCCAGCTGCAGAAGAAATTATTCCTGTGAAATAGCTCTGAAGATGCAGATAAATACTTAATTTCCCAAGTTTGGGGTTTAGGTGCTCCTTTCCCCTTGCCAAAGAGGACTGGTGCTTGCCCAAGAAACTCGGGACAGCTCTGGTGCCCCACTTTAACTGGGATCTACAACTGCAAACCCTTCCTGCCTGTCTGGAAGTGTTTTCCCCTCACTCAGTGCTGTATCCATCAGTCACATGCACAAGATGCTCATGGAGCAGCCTTGTCTTCTCCTTTTTTTATGTTGTCATCTGAGAAGTAAGCAGCTACGTATATCTGAGCACCTTCAAACCAGTTCCAAGAAGCACATGAATAAAAACATTAGTGTTTTAATGAGGCAGCCACCTTTTGAAGTGTTACGGCACTCGTGTGTCCTGTGCCTGTGTTTGGGTATTTAGCAATACCTCTCTCTTACGTAATGTGTCTTCTTTTGTAGGTGACATTTCAGAAATAACAAAATCATAAATACTAGAGTGACTTCAGATGGAAAAAATGTTCAGCTCATTTCTGAGGCGCTGTCTGTCTGTCCTGTCTCGTGCTCCTCAAGCTTTATGGTATTTTATTGTTATGTCTGCCTTTTGCATCCTATAGTTTCAGCTGGTTCAGAGGCTGCCTTTTCCCCAAATGAAAACCAGCAGCTGTCTGATGGCAAGCACAGTGGTGCACACAAGGATGTTTCACTTAAGTCATAACACAGTTTTTGGCTAAACTCTTTTCGAAGCCATTGAAAACATCCTGTTCCACATTGGGATATAAGGTGTAGCTGTGCCCTGGTGCAGAGCAGGAGGGGTCCTGCTGATGGCTTCTCATCAGATTCTCCTGTTTGTGTTTTGCTGCTGGGGAAAAAGCTTTTCCCAAGTTCAGCACAGCAGCAGTGCAACAGGACAAACCCCTGACTCCATCTAGAGCCATCCCATGAATCCAGGGGTGTTCAGGTACATCCCACAGGTGACAGGTGAGTGGCTTCTGCCTCCCTGAGGGCATTTCTTGGTGGCAGATTTAAGGCAGAGTGGTTGTCAGTGGGAGGTAGCTGATGGCAGGGCATCTAATTACAGGCTTTCCACTTTCCAGGGTAACCTGGTGTCACACATAAACCTGTCAAAATTCCTCACAGACAGAAAATATGATGGACAGTCAAGCTGACCCCCGTTCAGGGTTTGTAGGTAAATTTCTACTTTCCTTCCTCTGCTTTTGCTTGGCTTTAACCACCTTGAAATAAACGTTTAACAGAAAAATGTGCACTGCTGTAAATATCAACAAAGAAAATGGCACGTCAAGCAGGTTTCCAACACAAGGGAAATATTTCATGTTTGTCTGGTGGTACCAATAATTCCCTGTACACCATAAGGCTGGAAAGCAGTTTTCAGCTCATGCCATGCTCTAATTCAAAACTGAGCACCTCAACTCCAGAAGACTGAAGGCTTCCCAATGTTTAACTCCTTTGAAACAGCTTCATTTCCCTCTAGAGTCAGATTTAGAGACTAATTCAATCAACAGTTATTTAAGGAGGCAGGAGCAGGTGAGATCTCCCAGGTTTTTGAGACCTGCAGCACAGGGTTCAGCCAGTGAGATGCCTGACCAAGGACAGGAAACCATAAATAGGCTCCTGGGGGGAACTAGCACTAGGAATTAGGTTAAAGCAGTAAGAATTAGAGATGGAAACCTGAGAAAATACTGCAGTGCAACAGTCCTAGGTTGAGAGGGTGGATTTTTGCCCCATATATATATAAAAAGAACAGGGCAGGTGCCAGACTCCCCAGGATAAAGCTAATCAACTCTAGATAATGAAAATACCAGCCCCCTTGCCTAGTGGCCATGAATACATCCCCAAAAGACAACACGTGCTCCTCAAATCCAGCTACCACACATCCAGGTTGCAAACCTGGGAGAGCAGAGGGGAACAATACTTCTCATGGAAATCTCTCGTAGGTGTATCTCAGTATCGACACTGGGATTTTTCCTGTTGGTCTCACAAGAGCAGCACAGAACTGGCTGATGATGATTTTCTTCCATAAAAACATAGCTTTAAGTGTAAACTAGTAATTTCTCACTCATTACAAAACTTGCTTCAGGACATGGGATACCATCTCGTCTGCGTAGGTGTGAGAATAGACAGGGGTCAGGAAGGAACTAGTGAAATGCAGGGACTAAAAATAACTATATGGCTTTGCTCTCACCAGACTCTAAAGCTTTGATCTGGTTTTGTCTTTGTTTCAGCGGAAGGGAGAGTTCCACCACAGCTGCTGATATTCAGCTATAGGCCTTACATGAGTCTGTCTAAATTTGTGTGTGTTAGCAATAAATAAAAAGGATAAAAATTTTAGCATCTTATAGCTTGTGTGCCTTCTTGTGGTTTTCAACAGAGCAAATATTCCTCACTTTGGGAAATCCAATAAGAGATTTCAAACACTTCCATGCATTGGTTACTCTGATACGACACCTTCTCACTGGTAGTGTATGATTGTGACATCTGATCTTGACCTAAAGCAGAAACAGAAATAATGAAAAAGAAAATATTCCCTTGGCCACAGCATTAGAACCAAAATCAGCCTCTTTGTGGGTGAATTCCTCATTTTGAGAGGGAATTGTGCTTGAATACTCACCCTGACAATAGAGGATGAAGTCATTCTGATACTGTCAAAAGAAAAATAGCCTTTATCTAATGTCCCTGTGATTTGTTTTAATCCCCAGGAAGTTGTTTAAAATATTTTCTCCCAGCTTCATTAATTAGTCACATAGAGAACTTTCGGAGCAGTGAATGTGCTAAGTTCATTAATAACTTGAATTTATGGTGTAGGATTTGGGAAATTATCTTCAGTTGAAATAACGTTGCATGGTCCCATATCAGGCAAATTAATATCTTGGGGTTGTAAAACAAAGTTTGTAAAAATTTGCTTTTTCATCATGTTACGTATCTTTTTTGGAGGTGTGAATTACACCAGAGTAGTTTTCAGAGGTTAAACATGCTCTGGAAATTTTATGGCATCCTAAAATCAAGTTGCACAGGTTAGAATAGGAAATAACACAACAAATTAGACAAAGCTTGCTGTATTTTTGGGACCACATAGGGAGTTCTTGGTTTTGCTTTACTTTCTCAATTTAAATCCCTTTTTATTTTCCTGATTCCAGGGCTATCTGAAACCTTCACCTTTTTCATAACATTCAGTAGGATTTTGTGTTACTTTCAACTTTCAAAATGATTTCGAGTGCCAAACCCTCACAGAGGGGAGGGAGGCTGGGCTTTTCAGGATGGTGTTCCTTCCCTCTCTAAGCTTTCAACACAATTTGAAAAGATCTGGGGGAAAACTCACCTCCATACTTGCACTGCAGCACCTTTACCCATGTACTTTTTGGGATATTCTGAGCAGAAGCCATCCTTTATTAAAGTGAAGTACCTAGGCTGGTACACAGAGAGGAGAAAGTAATTACTCGGAAGAAAATTGGTCAGTCGAGTTTCTATACATTATAAATGGCTAGAATTTTGTTAATGGCAGTGTGGTGGCAACCACTTAATTTGTTTTGACGCCATTCTGCAGGTGCTGAGGGCTCTTTTCTGACAAAATGAAAGCCTTTTGATGTTAAAAATAGTGTTAAGACATTCAGCTATTACCCCCACCCCATTTTTGGTAATTTAATCATCCATTGAAGCATATAATTTCACTGAAGGTCTCCAGCCTGCTCACAGTGCTTTGGAGATTTTTCTTACTTAACACTTTGTTCTAATTTATTAGTTCAGCACTGTTTTTCATGTCCCTGTGGGTTTATAATCACAGTTCCCACTAATTTCAGCATGGCAGGTGGTATTGAAACTACCTGTGTGCTGTGTTTTAACCACTGTGTAACAAAACTGTCGGGGTAACACAGAATGGTGCAGTTGCCTCCCTCACCTGGAGTTACAAACCAACACACACAGAGTCAAAATCTGCTCTGAAGTGCACTAATCAGTGGCCTTATTTCGAGAAGATGAGCACTGGAGGATTAAGTCAAGATTTAATTCTTAAAGGTGTCAAAA
Source organism: Struthidea cinerea (assembly GCA_013397865.1). Classification (NCBI taxonomy): domain Eukaryota; kingdom Metazoa; phylum Chordata; class Aves; order Passeriformes; family Corcoracidae; genus Struthidea; species Struthidea cinerea. Next base: position 903,821 of record VZTI01004870.1, read on the forward strand.
TCTGCTCTGAAACACCGTAGTAAGTGGCCTTCTTTTGAGAAGACGAGCATCAGAGAGGATCAAGTCAAGATTTAATTCTTAAAAGTGGCGCTGTTAGGCCCCCAAGTTTGACCTTTCAGACATAATTCTGAAATCACAGATTGCCCTCGTGGCTGAGGTGGGTTCTGTGTTAAATGTGGTCCCAAGCACGAGGGAGGACTGGGGTCTGCAGGGGAGCGCTGAGGAGCATCGTGGTGACCTCTGGTTCACACGGCAGCGGCGCGGCCTCACCTTCCCCGCTGCAGCAGCTCCCGAGTGATTTATGGGATCTGATTTGCTGCTGTCAGTTACCTCTGATTTGTGAACAAGCTGGAATGAGCCTCGGGGAGAGGGCGGGAAGGGGACAGGGGGGTGCTTGAAAGGAAGGTTGCATACCTCCCCCCTCTCAGAGGGACTGAACGTGTAACCTGCCATTGGAGTTCTGTAATTTCTACCTTGCCTGGTCATCTGGGAGGAAGAAAAACTGCAAACTGATGACAGCCTTGAAACAAGCTCTTGAAGAGGTTTGGGGTTGTTGGTGTTTTTTTTAACTACCTACAGCTAAAAATCCTAAGGAAGGGGAGGGTATGAGGAAGGAGCAGTTTGTGTCTCTGGCACAGCATTGATTGAAAAGTTATGAGAAGAGAGCTCTTTGTGATAGAAACAGTACAGGAGCTCGAAACGATAAATGCGAAAATCAACTTGAACATAATTCATTTTCTTCTTCCTGGTAACTTATTTGAAGTTTGCAGGCTCTTCATTTGGATGGGACCTCATTAGCCATGTAAACATTGCTCCGTCAAGTTGCTGAGGAGAGGCCCTGCTCATTTCTCCGTGGAAAGCCCTTGGGATGCCCCAAGGATCCCCAGGCACCTCTCCACATCTTTGTTCCCCTAAGTGTGAGCCTTGCCACCATCCCTTGCAGCATCCCCAAACCCTTCCGGTGTCTGTGCCACACCCCCAGGAAGGTGTGGGGAATCCAGCTGCTCCTCCTGTGCCTGTGGTGCAAAGTGTGAGTAGCTCCACACGAGGGAACGCTGGGCAGATTAAATCAGTACTTGCAGCAGGATATGAGGTTCTGGCATTTAATAAAGCCCCACTGGAGCTGGATACGTGGCTGTGCTTCATTAGTGAGGAGCCAAGGGAACGTGCTGAGTGATGTGCTATCTTTTTAATCATGTTAGTCCACATGAGACTTGGACGGAGCTGTTTATTATCCATCCTGTTTTCATAACTGAGGTTTCCAGCTCAAGCTAAGGGACAGGAGATGCCAAGTTTCTCTCTTGGTTTCTCCCTTTTCTTCTAACTTTGGCTTGAAGAAGCTGCTAATAACACTCAAAAAATCAGTATTACTCGTCAAAAATTTACACCATGCTGGCAGTTTCTGTAAAACAGACAAATTTATTAGTTTTTCCTGGGGTCAGGACTGGGAGGTTTGGGGCGTGTTAAAATGGAGATCTTTGCTGTCTATCTTACAGACCAAACAGCTACCAACATACCGTATAATTTATTTTCTAATAATTCCTTGCAACTTGAGGACAAGATTTTCTTTGCCTGCAAAAAATTTGTAGAGGCCTTTTAGATACTCACTTCACAGTATGATTTCTGAGCTGAAACTCTGAGGAATCTGATCACAAATTTTTGAGGAAATTTGAGAAGAAAATTATGATGGTAAATGTCAGTGCTACTGCTGCCCCCACAAGCCTTATGGCACGTGTGCCCAAATAATAGAAACATTAAAATACTCTTTAGTTTATCTACAGTTATTTGTGACTCAGGAAAGCTCTGGCAATTCTATGCGTGCAGCATTTGATGGAAAAGCTGGCACAGCTGTGGCCACAGCAAACATCTCACTGTACTTAGGTGAACACAATCCCACCGTGCTCTAAGGCATTATCAGAGGTACGGTGTGTAAACAAGGGATCAAAGTCCACCCTGCATTCCCAGGCTGTGGAATAGGAAATGCCTGCTCTCTTCCATTTCAAATGAGCTCCTCTGGACAAAAAAGTTGCAATTACCCAGGCAGCTCTAAGGAGATGAGTGAGCAGCTACTTTAGAAACAGTGCGGGTGTTAAGCATACACAGTTCAGGTGTTGCCTTCTGGCAGTTTTTGCGTGTTCTTTAATATTAATCTTTGTAATTTAATAGGCATAAATAGAGATCATAATTACCTTAAACAAAAATGCTTTTAAAGTTTCGTCTGGCACATTATTTTGTACTTTTTTTTTCCCCTTCAGACTGCAAACCATCCAGGCAGGATGGGAAATACAATACTTGGTGTCTTATGTTGGGCAGCAGTAATTTGCCCTGCTGAAGCAAGGGCCAAAACTATAAGAACTTCCACAAATCTCGGTTATTTTGCTTATTTTAGGGATAGCAGTTCAGACTGTTTGGAAACCACTTCTGACAGTCGGTAGCATCTGTAAGTATTTTATGGAGCAGCCCACTGGGATCCGGGGGAACTTAGGAGATGTAGTGTGCCATAAAGCCAGCTTGCTAATTCATAAATAACCACCTGAGCAAATGGGAATGAGGGGAAACTTTTGCCTAAACCTGGAAGCAAAACACCTCTACTCCGCCTGATGCTGACATGTCCAGGCTCCTTTTAGATAGACCAGCCTGCCTTGATGGTACTTTCCAAGACAATTTAAGGCCCAGCCTCTCTCCTGAGGGAGTTAGGGTTTTCATGTGCTCCTGAAATCCTTTATTTTTCCCTCTGCTGCTGCTGTTTCTAATAGCTGAGGACTGAGGGGTGTGGAGGAAGCTCCAGGAGGCATCATAAACAGAACAAAGCACCCAAAATGGGGCCAAGCCCCTTTTTCCTTTCCTTTTCTTTTCCTCCTGACAGTGATGGCAACACTTCAGAAGGAAAAACTTGCATCCAAAGTGTCTCTTCCCACTTTTGTGACTTCCTTTCCACAGCGGGCCAAGGTCTGGGGTTTATTTTTCCTCTGTTGCACTCCATTTGCGAGGAAGAAAATGCATCTCAAGGCTTGAAAGCCCAGGGCAGGGTTGGTACTTCCCCTTCTCACCTTCCTGCATCTCTGAGCCTTCCCTCCTCCTTAGATGTTTGGGGAGCAACTCAGGCCAAAAGGAAGAAAGGAGAAGCGTGGGTTTAATTTGGCTTATTGTTTATGGTAGATTGCCTAATTTTAGGTGAATGGCCATTTGTTATATTACCTGATGTGTATTTTGATATTGTAATTTGAATTAGGGGAGTCCTCCAGTGCCAAGATTAGCATCATAAAATGAAACAAAATAAATTAAAAAAAGGGTTAAAAAAACAATCAGCCAGTCCAATTAAAATTGTGGCTGTCTGGAGCCACGGAAAAATGTAGTATAAACAGAGCTGCAAGATTTGCAGGGTGGAGCTGGCATTGGCAGCAGAGAGTGCAGGTATATACCTGTCTCCCTGATTTGGCCCAAACAACTGCCAGTGTGCTCTTTTTTGGGGATCAGAGAACAAAAGTGAGGCAAACACCGCTGAGCTGAGGGAGAAGCCAATTCCAGGAGGATGAGTACCTGTTCAAACAGTCCCCCCTTTCCTGGAACATCTCTCATCTGAAAGACTGTGAGCTCCCGTGCTTATCGGTTTATTGTCATGCTCTCTGGCAATTAGTGATCCACTTCACCCCTTGCAAGCTCGCATCACTGCTGAGCCAAACTGACAAGATAAACTCGGTGCTTAAAATTCCATTTCCAGCAATAGAAATGTACCCCATCCTGTCATTTTTTTAAACTTATTTTGGTTTGGGGTTTTTTGAAGTTATACAAAATACCACCACACTAGATTAAGCCTTGAAGGCACAAATTTAAAGAGTGAAACCTGTGTTTCTGAACAGAACGACAGCCTCTAGTTTTCAGGCTGTAAAATTTTCTTTTGACTTTGGCACTCAGATTTCTTCTTTCTTTACAAGTTGGGTTTTATTTTTCTTTATCTCTTATTTTGTGTAACCAAGCTTTGAATTAGTGAATCACTTAAGCCTATATTGTGCTGTAAGCTTGTACTGGGGCTCTCTCGAAACCAGTGGGTATTAGGGTTTTGTCCAAGCTCTTCATTAAATCAAAATCTTTGTCCTTCTGTCTTATTTTGGTGGGGTTTTGCACCTCGTTCCCTTCCTAGATTTCATGTCAGTACGCTTATGCCAAGTTTGCTCACTGGCAGTGATTTCTTCTGGGGTTCTTTCAGAAAACAAAGGAAATAAGGAAATGCTCCTTGGACCAGATGAAATTTCATTGGCATTCAGATTCCTGGATGGCCACACTGGCTCAGCTGGACACGAAGCTGATTTATACTGTGGTGAAGCACCCCAGGCTTTGAAGTGTGTGAAAAGCAGCTGCTTCGAGATGTTCTTCCTGTCTCGTTGGGATGGCAGCAAGACAACTCTTTGCAAAAAATTTGTTGTGGCTGGTCCTTAACCAGCTCACAGAGCGCACTGGTGTGTTTCAGACCAAACATGCCTAAATGAGCAAAGGTCTGGAGATCCCCTGTGTCTGGAGCAGTGTTGGAGGTTTGCAGAGAGCCTGACCTGAGGCTCAACCATTTCTTGATAAATTCGTGATCCAGCAGAGTTTTGGATCTAATTGAGAGACCGAGCATCATCAAAGCTCAGCATTTGTCACTCCCTTCTCAAAACATGCCTTCCTCATGTGTCCCTTTATCACTCTTCTCTGCATAGCCATGAAAAAATGAGTGCTTATAAAAGAAAGACATAATTCTCTTTCTTCTCATTTGAATTCACTGTACGAACCAAGTCAGCAAACACAAAAACCCTCTTAGAAAAAGTCTTTCATGTAGGTAACAGTGGACTTTTTTTGAAGAGGGCAGTCTGCCAGAGGGTGTCCAATATAAGCTTTTGTAGACAGCAGTTTTTCTACACAGAGCTGAGTTGACAGCTTTCCTCCTGGGATAATCACAATCTTCATTCTTCTGGGACAAAATTGCTTCTGACAGTATAAAACCCAGGACATCTTTGATGTAAAATCTGACTCGAACACATGAATGGTGAGACTACAGAGCCATCCCATTCAAGAGAAAACGTTAGTAGTGGAGGCAAGATCAGAGGTGCCAGCCGAATTAATCAAACTAGCAAAATGCGAGGAAGTATCAGTCCATAAAGCTGCCTAATAAATCCCAGTGCACGGCGTTGGAAGGGAAGTGCCTTTGGACACTAAGCTGGGTGTCAGACTGGGGCTGGGCGCCCTATGTGTGCAGTCCTGCCCTGTTGGTATACGCCTGCTGCGCTGCATTAAATGTTCTGAATGTGCATGTTTTCCAGAAGTCTGGATCTCTAGTGCTTGTTAGTGCAGCTCAATGTGCAGTGCCGGGTTGTTCTCCCTCCCTTTTCCTTCCTTCCCCTCCTTTGGGATGGGGAGCTGCTGTCTCGAGTCGTGGGGGTGAACCTGGCAGGGTTGGCTCTGTGCCCTCAGCCTGCCCTGGGGGTGACAAAGGGCTTGCTGGGCACCACATGCCCCTAAAAATCAGCCAGTTTGGGTTTGTCGAGGTAATTATGGGTTTTTTCCAGGGAAGGACAGAGTATCAAGGTGAGCAGCCAGTTTTCTGCAGAGGTAAAATTAACCAACCCTGCCATGTTTTTTCCTTAGATTTTAAAAACCGCAGGAGGGGGTTGTTTTCTCAGGGCTCAGGATGTTTGGGGATAAACAAAGGTGCAGTTAAACAAAATACTAATTGTGGCATGTAGCCCAGAAATATCAATATCCTGGTAAGTCTGGCTTTGGGCACCGTTTTCTTACAAAGATGTGGAGATCGAGTTCTGAGTTTCACACCAGAAAGGCAAAAGGAGATGTTTCTGTTCCGGGAGACTTTAAGCAAGCAGAAGGATGGAGCTGGTGAAGCTGCACTTGCGGGACCCATGTGTCCAGGCGGGAAGAATTGGGTCAGCAGGTGGCACCAGCGCCCCATCCATCCCTCCATCCATGCATTCATATCCCGGCAGCACCGCTCCGCAGTCCGCTGGGTTTGGAAAATATCCTGTTGGCTTTGCTTTTTAGCTCCTATGTAGTGTCACCCAAGTGCCAGGCACTTTATCTAAGAACAAACTTCCAGTTTGGGCTGTGCCCACACACCTGAAGGGAGGAACAGTAAGGTCTCTCCTTTCTGCACCCCTTACAGCCAGAATGCAGCATCTAACAGTCTGCAAAAAGTCTCCTAAAAAAGACTTTTTGATGATTTTTCATCTTCTTTTGTTGCCAAATTCGCTTTTCCTAAGCATTCCTGCAAGAACCCTCTGGAAATCTAACAGAGTTTAGCCTGGAGAAGACTGAGAGAGGACCTTACCAATGTATCTGAGTCTGAAGGGAGGGTGCCAGAAAAATAAACCTAGCTCTGCTTGGTGGTGCAGGGCAAGAGGACAAGAGGCAAAGGGCAGAAACAGATGCACAGGAATTTCCACCTGAACAAGAGGAAGAACTTCTTTACTGCGCAGGTGGATTGAATATTGGAACAGATTGCCCAGAGAGGGAGGGTGTGGAGTCTCCCTCACTGGAGATATTCAAAAGCCACCTGGACACAATCCTCAGTAACATGCTCGAGAGGCTCTGCTTGGGCAGGGAGTTGGACTAGATGACCCCCTAACCCAAATCACTGTGTGAGACGGAGGAAAAGCCAGATAGGAAAAAGACCGCAGAATTAGCAAAGACTGACCAGGCACACAGAGATTTCCCTATTCCTACCAATATTTCAGTAGCAGGTCCCAAAGTCCTGCTGATTTCCCTGTGAATTATCCACTCCTCAAGCTTATTCAGTGCCTTGCTCCCTTCTTTGCCCTTCGGTCTGCAGCAGAGGCTCCCTGTTCTCTCCACTCAGCGAGTACAAAGCAGCCCCTGTCTCTGTGGTTCAGCCCAGCATCTGAGCACACAAGTAATTCCATTCCCGCTCAGCAGAACATTTAGCCACATGCTTACCTTTAATTATGTACTTAAACCGAAGATGTGTGAACTTGTGCTCTGGTCTCAAGCTGGTCAGCACAGAACTTAATGAGATGCTTAAAGTTAAATAAGTACTCGGTGATTTCCTGGATCAGGACCTACCTAAATAGAAGATTACCCCACCTGATATTTAAAATTAGATTATGTTTAATTTTGAAGTCAGGGCACTTCCTTGAAGTCACATCGATTTGCCATAAACAGTTCTTGGAGGCAATGCCCCTGGGGTCCAACCCAGGCCCCTTTGATCAGGCTCCTGTTGATGTCAGTGGATTTACATCAGGTCCTGTGTCCCTGCAGAGGACAGGGAAGGAAGGAAGGAGACAGCAGGGATCACACCCTGTCGCCTGTTCTCCCTGAGTGACGCTGGTGAGAGCCCTGCTGGTCAGCAGCCCCTTTTCCCAAAGCTGGCAGAAGACTGAAGGGTGGGAGCCAGGGTGCTGTGTCTGCACACCCCCATCTCCCCTCTTTCACCCTCATAGACCAAATAAAGCCATGGAGCTCAGAAGGTGAATTTAAAAATGTCCATTTCGATCTTGCAGACAAAACATGTGAGTCTGCTCTGTGATGCTTCTGCTGCTGGGATGAGGCAGGGCTGACTTATTGCCCACAGACTTAAAAACAGGATGGTGACTCTGTCACCACACAGCTTTTGAAGAGATTTTAGCTCTGTTTTCTTTAAAGAGGTGAAATGGATAAATCAACAAATAAACTTAATTAGAGCAGAGTAATAAATTTGTACAGATTTACACGCCTCTGGATAGTAATATATCTACTCACTTCTGTGGGGGAAAAATATTAGTTTGTTTCGGATATAAGTGTCTGAATGGGATACTGGAACCATCTTAAAACACACTTCAGTGCAGCTAAGAGAGGAATTCACACATAATCCTGTGCCCAGATGTTAGGGTTTTCTTCTTCACACAAGACATCTATCATCAGAAAGGGGAAGCTGTCTCATTTAATTTGCATTCCAGGTTACTAAGGAATTCTGTAGTTTGTTGCAGTAAGCCTGGGCAGTGTTTTGCTTAGCTACAGAAGCCAGAGGCAGATTGTATAATTTCCATTTCCTGATTATATGGCATACATAAGTGAAGGGGCAAAGCTTGGACAGCTCAGTTTACTACTGGATGCAGAGTTTAAAGGTCTGTTTACAAAATTAGAGTTGTGAAGAGAGGGAGTTCCCTAAAATTCGGCCTGCTCCCACATCCTGTCCTGATGTTATCCTGAAGGATCCCTTCATTTAAATCCCCAGTTTGTTGTATAATGAGTTTGAAACTCTGTGGCTTTATTTTATTAACATGAATATGCTTGCAGTGTGCTTTAGGTTGCAGCTGGTGCCTGATGCAATCTGGTTCTTATCTTCACCTTGCAGCTCTGATACGCTAGAGAAGAGCAGAAGCTTTTTTCTAGTCCCTGGAATGTCTCAGGAATAAATCTCCTGGGATCTCTCCTGTGACAGGTCTGGTGTGCTCTCTGACATCTGTGGCAGTGCCAACTACACAACACCCTTTTCCTTGCCTTTTTCCCTGTGGTCCATACCTTAGTTTTTCCTCCCTTTTTTGAGCTTTGCCTCTCCTTTCCTCTCTCCATTTGCAGGGATTTTGCAAAATCCAAAACGTGGCTGGCAGCAGCCAGGGTGAGGCCTGGGGGGAGAGAGCGCTGAGCTGGATGGCCACGTCCAAACAACCCGCAGCTCTGAAAATGCTTAATGCAGGGGCTGGATCCAAACGTCGTGGCTCAGGCCCATGTCCATAAAGAATGAGAGAGAGGAATTAAACACCCTGTTCCTTTAGCCGACCAAGATATGATGATATTTCGTAATCATAACAAAGAGGGAGCGGTGGGGCCAAGCTACGTCTTGGCTGTTCTTTATCCCTGTGAGTAGGACAGGAGGACAAAGCTCAGCGGGATGAGCAAACTCTAGGCTGTAAGGCAAGCGCAGATGTCCCCTCCTGAGAGGAGCTCCTGGCAGCTGGAGGCTGTTGCTGTTTACCATGGAGCTGCACCAACTCCAGGAGAGAGCAGAGGGTCCTCCTCCTCCTCCTCCTCAGCATACCTCAGCAGCACAGCAGAGCAAGGCTGTCCTGCTCTCCTCGTGCTCCCTTTTTTGCAGAGGTTATCCATGGGTGGCGACTTTTGGGGTGCCTGGAACGTGGGTGTTACAGGGCACCCCAGCAGGCAGCTCCCACCAAGAGCCAGCAACAGGGCTGTCCCACCAGGCATGGCAGTGGGGAGAGACACTGTCACAGAGCTTGCCCAAGTCAGTCCTGGCTCCTGCTTGGCTGCCCACACCCCCGCTCCCACTGTGGCTCTGCCGGTGATGCTCCTGTGCTGGTGCTGGCACCTTCCCTGCCTTCCCCTCCTGGGTTTTCCATTGTGGCTCCTGTGCTGTGTATAGAAGAAGGTTCTGTTTCTTGTTCTTTTGCAATACTGGTAGCACTCGGCTTAAATTTAATTTTCTTCTTTTCAACAAGCATTTTTTTGGCAGAGCCTTCTCTGCCCTTCAGCTGTTTTAAATGTTTATTTCTCATTTTGCACATGTTTGACAAAGACAGCACTTACACAATTCCTCTCTGAATAATTCCCTTTCTCCCAAGAGCCAATAAAGTGAAGAGATTATAAAATGAGACACTGCACTTCTGTGTTAGGCAGCAAGGTTGCCCATCTTGTTTCTCTGCTCTAGAAGGCAGTGCTGGGACATGAAACCTCAAACCCTGTGCGCTGCTCCAGCTCCTTCCAAACTCCCTTCCTGCAAGCCACCATTTTTCCTGAGGGACGAACTCAGCTTTGGGGGGAAATGAACTGAAGAACTTGACCCGATCTGTCATTCCACAGTCCATACCCACCTTTCTTCCTGTTCTCCAAGGCCTTGAGACAGGGTTAAGAATTATGTGCCCCCCAAATCTGGGAATTTACTGGGGCAGTCGCTTTCCAGCACGGAGAGGAGGGTGGGCAGTAATGAGTGCACACACACGGAGTGATTTACTAGTGAGATAAATTGTCTCAAGTCTTTGCTGCTTTCAGACAGCACACACTACTTTGCACATGGGCAAACTGAGAAAACTGTCAGCTCTCCAGTTCATTATCTCATCCAAACAAGTCACCAGTGACTAAATGACCAAGTATTTTCTTAAAGTTCTGCATTATTTATGTTTAATCCTCTGATTGCACAAAGAAAATGGCCTGGATTAAAAAAACTCTGTACAGGAAAAGGGGTTTTAACAGCAAAAGTCTGTGTCAGTACTTAGGGTAAAATAATCTCAAGATTTCCTCTCAGATTAACCCAAGATTAAAACTGGTCTAGAAGGAGAAAATGGTAGAATAATGCAATGGTTTGGAATAGATTTAATTCGCTCAAATTCCTTGTAAATTTGGCAAAATTGTTCTGGTTTGGAATTTTAGGCTGAGCCAATAGCTCACACTGCAATAAATGACTACTGCTTTTTTCCTGTCTGCGATTTGAGTTGGATGCATCCACCATTTGACTACTCTAATTTCTTTGGAGGGGAAAATCTTGTCACCAATCATGAATGCTTGAAAATTGCAGCTGCCTTTTTTTGCCTTATTACAAATACAGGCTGAAATCCTACATTGGCAAGACTCTCCTGAATTTCACTAGGCCCAGGTTTTCCCTCACGGGGCACTTTGGTTCGTCCATCATCTATCTGGCTAATTGCTATAATGAGATTTGCAAAGGGCAAGCTTGAAAGTCAACTGTAAAGTCCAAAGTGAGCTATTGCCTCGAATTCACTTTCCATGAGTGTTCTCACAGAGAAGGCTGGAGTGCTGAAATGTACAGGGAAAATGAACAAAACAGACCTGCAAACATCATTAAGCCCAAACTCAGTTTAGAGATCAAATTCCCTTGCAAAGAAGGATCTTTCTTTTAATATTATTTCAGCTCAGCGAATTTCATACCTCAAAACTGCCCATGAAAAAAAGAAAAATTAAAAACAGAGAAACAGGAAAATGTATGGGTGATGTGATAGAGTTTGCCAGATGCTCCAGCACATGAGAAAATGAGTTGTGAGCACTTCCCTCTCCAGATTTGCTGCTGGATGGAGATGGGCAGCACCCCTCAGGCTCTCCCTGTGGCTGTTCTCCTCCATGTCCTGCATCCATGGGCAGTGCACACCCTGCCTGGCTCCTGGTTCCTTGGGGGGATGTTGGTGCAATGTCTGTAGCTGCATGGAATCCAATAATGACGATTTTTGCAAACCAAACTGAACACAGCTTGGTTTTTACAGCAGATATCCAGGATGTCATCTGCTTCTCTTGCTTCAAAGCACTTTGACATCAGCTCCCTTCTCTTTCCCCACACTATTCCCAAATTTTCTTCCAACATTGTTCAAATTGGGCATTGGGATTCCTCCTTCAAAATCTGTGGAAATATTATGACGGAATGAATATGAGGTAACAGGTGGCTGGGCTTCTGGGGACGTGCTGAAAATAAAGGGGGATGCTGAAAATGAAGAAGCTCTGGAATAACATGCTGAGGAGAGCAAGCAGAAAATGTTGCCACTTGGGCCCCTGACAAATCAGTTGGACAAACCATGGGGTAGGAAACTCTCCCACCCTGGCATGCCCTCAGGCCGTGAAAACATCTAATTGTCTGTACAAGCAAAATATTTCCTGCTGGTGTAGTATGCACTTTTTTTTATACCCCGACTTTCCTCTTCCTCTTCAAAATGTGTAAGAATACCAATGCCCGCTCAATGCCTGTAATTAATTTTTGCCCTATGTACGATTTAGGTAGACATATGTTTTACAGTGTATCACAAATACCAGCTCAGGCAATATTCATAATGGAAAGTGGAAAAACTCTGTTTTGAAACTCCCCAGGTTTCTTCTTTGCCTGAAACAAAGGATGGGTAGACAGCAATTTGCACAGAGAAGTTGGCTGTCCGAGAAGCCTTTGCCACCAAAGAGTTTAATATGAAAGTATTTTGCTATCTATGCACAGCAGTTTCTGCATTTCTGAAAGCAAACCACACATTTGTGTGAGAATTTGCAGCTGAAAAATAAGTGCTGTGTGAAGTCAACTCCCTCAGTCTTATTTGTCAGAAAATCTTACAGTTGTGAAAGTGTAGGATTTGTGACACTTGTAATTTTCTGTTGGCAACTTCCTGCAGCTGTTTGTGGCAAACTGTCCTGAAACCCTTGCGTCTTTTAAGTTTAATAGGGCTGGTGAGCAGCTTTGCTTTCTTTGCATTTGCACACCAGCAGACCAGCTATGTTCTTTACTATTACATGGATTTTCCATCTGCCCTCAAAAGTTTTGGTAACGTTAGGTTATGGCTTTTATATTTCTTTTCTTTTTTTTTTTTTTCACAAGCCATTCTTCTGTGTAGGCATGGCAGGTGCAAGTTGGTTATTCAATTGAAATTCTAGAATATATATATACATATATATTTGATTTTTGAGTTCTCCATCATTCTCTTTCCACTGCCTCATTGTAGCTCTGTAATTGATTTTCCTGTCAGGTCCATCGCTGCCTTGGACTTCCAGAAGTGACATTTGCTCCTGACTCTCTCATGCACAGCTATCAGCTTCATTAAATACAGCACCCCACATTTTCTTATCTGGCTGTAGGTGTTGGAACAGCTCTGTGGTGTTCATTCAAGGGTGTAAGGAATTGTTTCTGCAATCATGGCTTGGCAAAGAGCAAACTGGGAAAGGGTGCCCAGATCAGAATGAGTCTGTCAGGCTCATTTTCGCCTTAGTTTTAATGCTGGATTTATTTTGTCAGCTTCTCAAGGAACAGGAACATACAGAAGTTTGATACTTGTCTGGAAACTGAAATTCATTTGCATTCCTGAGGTGAAAAGAATATCAAACAAGGTCTACTTCACTTCTTACCATCTTCTGCTGACCAAACCTGAGTCTGATCAGGGAGACATGGCACCCTGTGGTCCTGATATAGCTGCCTAAGGCTGGTTTTGAAGGTTATAAGGAGAGCCTGGATATTTAATTGGAGTAAAATGTTGTAACTCTGTGACAAAATGACTCTGATTTTGAATTGACAGCAGGGCTGAGCAGGGGTCACTGTGGTTACAGCAGGACACTTGCTGGGAAGGCAGATGGGCCCTCTGGGTGTCTGCTAGACCTCTGCAAAATCCTTTGGGTTGTAGGTACAGCTGAGCTGCCATTCTGTGCATCCCAAATAAAGTACTCAAGAGATCTTTGCTTATTTATAACCTGAGTCCTGTGTCAGGATAGGAAAGTGGAGCTGGTTCCCAGGCAGAAATGGTCCTGGGGGAGGTAGCAAAGTGAAAAAGATGCTCCTACAAGAAGGAGGTCTTGCTCAAGCTCAAGCTCTTTCAAGCTGGTAGTGAAATGTTCAATCCCATTAATTCCTGCTCCCAGTTCTAAAGTAAAATATTTCATTGTTTGCTTCCTGCTCCAGGGCCAAGTTGTATGTTGAAATTGATAATACTAAATCATAACATTAGGAAAAATATCCTGTTTCATACATACTTCTCTTTAGTGGCATATGATTAGGAATCAAATAGGAAAAAAATTATCAGATTTCCTATCCCTTATCTGCAAAGGTCTTCACTCAGTTAAAATGGCCAACATTTCCATATGGACTCCAGCTGCTGAATGCATAACTGAAATAGAGATATAGGCCATAAATAACCAGCGAGATCATTTTCTAAAATACAGACCATTAATATCTAAAATTGGTCGTGGGATAAACCCTGCAAAGAGAAAAGGAGGGAAAAAAAGTAGCCGAGGAAGTTTCAAAAACAGATATAACAGATTTAAGGACCAGGTTCTCCCAATATCTGTCAGCTAGTGATTTTCCAGAGGTGGTGCCTCCAGGGTTTCCATGGAGCAGAGAGAGCTCCCTGCTGCTGTGTCTTCAGCAGGATGGTGGAGAACCCAGCACATACCATAAAAAAGAGAAAGCTGGGAGGCTGAGCCTGCACCACTCTCCCGAAGCCTTGCTCGGAGAGCTCAGCAGCTTGCAACACCGTGCTCAAAAATTCCGATCGAGTAGGGGCACGGAGGCTTCGTCAGGAATGTCTGATCATATCCTTTTGTGAAACCTAAATGCTTTCCAGATTCAGAGACTCCTGCCCTCAGAAGAGGACAACTAAGTAAATTCAGCACTTTTAACCAGTAACTCCTCCCAGCATTAGCCATGCAAACACAGCTCCAGCTGGAATTAGGGGAATGTATGGAGATGCATTGAGTTTATCAATATTTTATTCTAATCCCTTTTCAATTAGAGAGCCCTCCTATTGCCACATTTTATCATTGCAGGTTTGCTGCTGAATGGTGTAAAATATTTTGATTTAAAGCTCTGTCATGGTTCTTCTAAGGCTATACTATCACAGATATATTATACCTTTCCAGAACTTCTACATAACTTATAAAGCAATAAATCAGATTTTGTCTCTCAGAGCTGATAAATGGAAAAGTTCGTCCTTTCTTCTGTCCTTTTTAAAAATTAAATATCTCAGATTAACTTCATCCTTTCCCAACTGTAAGCACAGTTGGCCTTTTTCAGAAAAGTTGTTATTTCATGTTTTAGCTGCCACTTTGTCTGTTTATTAGAGTGAAAGACTGATTCCAGTCCCTGTGTTGTCATGGATGCTTGAACTGCAACCATTACATGAAGCACTCGGGAACTGCAGACAGCAGAAGCGTTTGTTCAGAAGGAAATGGAAAATGTATTTCTTAGTACTACAAGGTGGTTTTCAAATGACAAATGACTTCAGACAAGACTGGTTATGCTGTAAAGAGAATATATTTGCTGTAGTGAGATAGAGGTGCATTTCCAATGAGATAGAGTTGCATTTCCAAGGTCAGTATTTTCCCTCACGCTCTGTACAGAACCTGAAGGAATCTTTGGTGCACACACTGTAATTTTAAAATGTGGAAGAAGCACAGTCAGGAAGAAGCACATTTCTGCTGCCTGGCATGCAGGGTTTGCATATCTGTGAAGCTCTTTTAGCAATACAAAGTGATTGAGGTGAGTGTCAGGTTTGGTTTAGGCCCTTCAATCTTCAGTTAAGGAGCTCCTCACCGTTCGTTTTGGGTTTAACTGGCTTTATTAATTTACTAATTTGGTCACTTGTTTGGAAACAAAATCAGTACTTTTAAGGAACCAACTGACACACACGATTGACAAGTGCCAAAAAGTAGATTTCTCACTGCTTTAAGGGCATAGCTCTCTGCTGAAAGAAGGGATGTGTGCATTTTGGCTTTACAATGTCTTCTCCTGAGCACTTTTTGATCCGTAAGGAATAAACATTACTTCATAACCGGCAGATCCATGTCATGGCTATCTTTAAGAAATTACCTCTCCAGTCTGGCCATGGAAGAGGTCAGCTGGACAGATGGAAAGATGTGGGAGCCTCTGATGAGAGGCCAAAAGATGCTTATCCTTGCTGGATATACGAGCATCACATGGACAAACCTGAGGAACCTTCATCACCAGCAGACCAGGAAAGGCAGCTCTGTTTTCCTCCCAGAGCAGAAAGACTGAAGGCAGTGTAACCAGCTGAATTCTGCCACATTCTGAGCAGGACCCTCCTTCCCTGATGAGTAATTAAGAGAACGTGCAAAGAATATGTTTTCCTGGGTGAGATTAAGGGATCAGACTTCCCTGCCACGGGCGATCTGCCCAAGTCCGTCTCGCAAAACCACAAACCCAGTCATGTCTACTCCATGCTCGGTGCCATCCCATTCCTTCAGCAGTGAGACCCCTCAGGTTTGGGACTGGTTTTGGCTGCAAAATAGTCACAGGCTTTTCCCTGAGAAATCTCTCTCCCTGTTCCTCCCAGGCACGGTCTGTGCACTGTCAGTCCCGGTGCAACGACAGACCACAAAAGCTGCTGCGAGGCTTGAAGAGAGATTGTCCTCAAGATAATTTACTGTCAGCTGAGTTGTGGCACTGTGCACTACCACCTCCAGCTCCAGCAGTGACCAGGGGGCATGTGTGACATTCACAAATATGTATATACACACGTGCATGCATATAAATATATTAGTTGTGGTTATTTAGCTGCTAATGGAGTGATTAGCAAAGGACAATGCATTAAATGAATCCCTGGTGCAAGCACATTGTTTTACACAGAGTTACACCAGCAATAATTAGGGCCCTCATTCCTACCTCCCTGCTTCTTCCCTATCTGATTAGGGAAAGAAAAGAAGTCCCCAGCCCAATTAAGCCTCCCAGCTGGGAAAAGCGTGAATTTTTGAGGCCATTCCTTTCTCCAGCTTGGCCATCTCCTCATTAATTATTATAAACATATTAGTTACAGTAGTTTGTTTTGGAAGGTAAACAGAAATAAAACATCATGAAAAGTGATACAGCAGTGGAGACCACAACTATGCCTCGCTCTGCCTGTGGATTCCCATAAATGTCAATATTTTCATTAGATCGCTGGCGCTCCTACTGAAGTGGCCAGTGCTGTTCCAGTAATTCATTATTTTCTTTCCATCCCTTTGAATATGAGCTCCCTCCTGCTGTTTGTGCATCCATGCACTCCACTCTATATGGTAGAGTGCTCACAGCTTCTGAAACACCCTCACATGGAGAGCAGAAAACAAGTGAAATATTTCCCCCCAGTCACAAGAAGCGGGGCTAGGAAAGGATTTCCAAACAGAGCTTGTTTGTGCCACCTGGAAAGCAGCCTTTTCACTAGCTCTGATTGATAGTGACAGCTTAAATCCGCCAAGATCCCACACTTCCATCCCATCCGGCAGGCAGTAGGGTTGCCTGCATTGTGGGTATCCCAAATCCAGTGAGGCTGGATGTGTCTGGCTGCAGGGAGAGCCCCAGGCAGGGCTTGGAGCTCAGTGGCAAGCTGCTTCTGGAGGCCCAGGAGTGCTGCCTTCAGTTCCTTCAGGAAAGCTGCATTGCCAAAATTTGTGAAACTCTGGAATTCCCATCGAAGTTTCGTGGGTGACTCCCCAGCTTCAGCTGCTGGAGCAGGAATTGTTCTTCATGCATTGTTTTAAATGAAAGAGATCGTTTCACATCAATCTATCCATGGGCTTGGTATCTAAGGGTTATAAGGCAGAAGTTTTCTTATGAATGTAAGACCTTAAGAATATGTTCCCATGGTTAAGAAAATTTCACTCTGAAGAAAGAAATTATCTTTCCTTTCGGGCTGTAATCAATTATAAACTCAGGAATTCCAATATGCGTTCAGTGCAGTGTTAATAATTCCAGGAACTTGTCGACCCAAGCAACATCCCAAAAAAAGCATAAAAACCTAACTAAAACGTCCTTGGGATGGGGATAAAAGTCTAGGAAAAATCTGTTTGTTTATACAGTAACTGGGAAGCTTGAAAATCACTCCTGTAATGATACAGGAATGGAGCAAATAGCAGAGGAACTTTATATTAATCAGGACCAGTGTCATATGTGCATGTCATATCACATTTTGTTGTCAGAAGATAGCTGGGTAGATACTCAGGTGGGTCACAGACGAGTCTGACAGACCCTACCCAGTGTTCCCAAGTCTTGGCTGGAGCAAGTGGTGCTGTCACACATCCACCCTCACGCTGCTCTCCTGCATCCTCTGAGCATTTTTGCTGGAGTCCTTCAGTCAGCCATTCCCCTGGCTACCCCGGGCCATCTCTGGCAGGGCAGAGGTGTGCCTTCATGCTTGACACGTGTCCCAAATGCCCCCCTTTCTTTTGCCAGGGGTACAAAGTCACCGAGCTCCTTGACAGCTCCTGACGTTCATTGCAAATCCATTCCACTTCATATATTCACTCCAGTTTGTTTCCAAAGCTTTAAGCTGCCTGCCTCTGTTCCTCTGGGGAGCATCCAGGTTTCATATCCATATGTTCAGATGGAAATAACACTGGAATCGAAGATTCATGGTTTGGTCTATGAGTTGCTGATTTGGCCTTTAAGATGTAGATTTTCAACAACTGAACCTTGTTTAAACTGGTGAGCGCAGCTGCTGCCCTGCCAATTTGTGACCTTATTTCCTTCTGGATGTCCCCACTGGCTTGCATGTCGCTGCCAAGGTATGTAAACTGACCTATAGGTATTCCCTTGCCCTCTAAAGTAATTCTTCAGCTGGGAGTTGCTGGGGCTCTCATTAGACTGACTTTAGAAAACTGATTATGGATCACATCTGCTTGTGATTAAAAACAATTTGTTGTGATTACAGGGGGAAATGTTATTTTTGTGCCGTGTAGCTGCTGCCCCATTGCAGTTAGTTTTCGAGGTTTCTATCTTTCGGACACCTCTGTGTCCTCCCAGCTCTCCTGTGCCCTCAGCATCATGGGACAGCACACAGTGTTTGCATATCAGGCTGAATTTGTCACTTCTGAGTATCCAATACAAATATTTTGGTGTCTCTTGTCTTCAAAACAGTCTTTAACCCACAGCAGTGGGAAAAATACCAGTTTCTAGGCATGACCATACCTGTGATAGGAGAGGCACACAAAAAACCAAAAAAGAAGCAATTTTCTGAAGCTTCAAAACTTTGGACTAAAAGCTCTTTTTTTTTTCTCAGTTGCTTTTCTGTCACTGCAACGAAAGTGAGGTTTGTTGAGTTTTAAATAAATACTTCACTAAAAAGGCTCTGGAATGGCATTTACTTGGCCTGAAGTGAAGGTCCTTTCTGACCTTTCCTATATGCCCAGCTTGTGCATGAGAGTTATTTCCTGGGCAAACTTTTGATTCGGCAAGTGAAGTAACATCATGGTGTTTCTAAAACACTACGATGTGACATGGTGCTGCAGCAGTAAGTGCTCAAAGGTTTCATGCAGGAAGGGATTATACACCAAAAATTCATATGTGTGTGTTTTCCTTCTATTTCCAGGTTGTCTTCTTGTCCATCTGCACAAAGAGATGAATAAGACCCCCAGGTTCATTTTTATTCCGTTCTCACCAGCCTTGTTTCATATATTTTATTATGTTTCCCATTACTCATTCCCTTCACTGAACACGTAAAATATTTTCCTTACTTGTCATCTTAATGCAAACTTTCCCAGGAGCTTTTATCGCTTTTCTTGCTCTTTTCTAGCAGTTTGCAGTTGCTATGGAACTGAGATAAGACAAAAAAATCAGCCTATCTATTCAGAATACTTTTGCCCAGAAGCATAGATGTATGTATAGATGTATGTGTCATAGAATGAGACATAAAAGTTATATATTCCACACGTTTTTGTCAGCATGCACAACTTATTTTACATCGGTTTTGAAAAGACTTCATCAGCTGACATCCTTGAGCGTGCCCAAAAAATCTGCAATCAGTCTGTGACATTACTCCAGCTTCACACCACTGGCACCTCAGCCAGAATTAACTCATTAATGGTAATTTTATACAGTCTGTGCACCTGAGACATTGAAATTACGCTTTTCACATTTGCTTTATTTTGCACTAGCTCACGTTAGGCTTTTAGTGTTGCAGTGGCGCTTGCTCTGAGCCAATACCCTTGTACTAAAGACAGTAAACTGTGGTCGTTCTCAGTTATTGGGGGGAAAAAAGCGAGGTGGGGATGGCAGGTGCTGCTGGAGGCCCTCGGGTGCGCCTTGGGCTCCCCAGGGAGCTGCGGGGCTCTGGGAGAGGGCTCCTGCCCTGCGCGGTTGTGTCAGTGGCAGTGACTCATTAAAACACGAGCGTGTGTTATGCGGTTGCCAAGGGAACGAGATAATTGAAGTAATTGTTTTTGCAAGTTCTCCAGTTGGTATTCAGCGTGTAAGGCTGTCTGTCACTGGGCGATCAGAGCCATGTGGGCTGTAGCCAACTTTTCTGGAAACCAAAAATGCCTTTTCAGTACGGGCAGTGCGTATTCCTGCAAAGGTTGGGGTTTGGGTTTGTTTTTTTCTTTTCCATTTCACAGGACGCAACCGTGAAATGGTTTTTTCCAAGCCAGGTTTTGCCCCTCTGAGACTCGTTGCAGATCCAGCAGCTGGAGATCTGGTTCTCTCCTTACATTTAAATAAACATTCCTGTCCTGACTGGCAAAAGCCCTGTCTCTGGTTTCCTCCGTACCTGCATAGGCACGGCTGCTAATGCTGCTGCCGAGCAGATGCTGATGCTATCAGCAAACCTGCTCCGAGAGAAAACGCACTCAAAACCCCTCCTCCATCGATAAGAGCGAGCCTGCCGATGCTTCCAAAATGTCCAGATTGGCTGTCGGTAGCCGGGATCGCTTCAGCAAACAGCTGGATCTCATCTCCAGGCACGTTTCTGCTCGTGTAGGGTTGGCAAAGTTCGCTCTCCTGCACCAGGAGAACAAGCGGCAGCTCCAGCCAGAGCGGTGGGCTCAGCATGGCACATCCCTGTGCATCCCCCCTGCCCTGCACGTCGCAGTCATTCCAGAGCGCCACCATCCCTGCAGACAGCACGGGGAAGCTTTTGTTTTCAGTACAAATTCACGGACCTGCGCTTGGTATTTTGCTGGAAGTAGGAGTATTCATTTCACTCATGACCCGAGGCAAATTTAAATGTAGGCTTCCAGAAGTGTTAAAACAGTATAGACAGAGTTTATTGGGCCAGACTCCAAGGTCTATAAATTTAACTATTCCCATATACCCAGTGTAACTTACAAGTTGATTAAAACATGTGTGAATTGATTCCTGTAGACTGACACTTCACGGGTGGCTTTAGACTGAGAAATTATCTGGTTTTGCTTTATAAAGTGCCCTGTATCTACTTCATATGGCTTGGAAGTTGTTTGAGAAAGTCTCTGAGGCAGCTGGGCTGCCGGACTGGCTGGGCTGACAGCTTGGCAGGGAGACAACAGACAGATTATTATATTCCTTTTATCGCCTGAAGGTTGCAGAAAACACAAACAATATGGTCATGGGGAGAGAGCAAGAACCACTCGTCCCCGCTGCTTTGAATGGAAAGCAGCCCCAGCCTCAGACAAGTGCAGTCATTTTAATAATATAGATACTCCAGAATGAAGGATCCATCCTATAACTCCAGGATCTGGAGACACGACAATGGTTCCTCACCAGTGGTAGTATGCAGGTACTGATCACCCCAAAGAGAAACAGATCCTTCTGCCCCACATCCTTCACCTCCAGAGGGAGAACCCAGGCATCAGGGGAGACTTGTGCCCGTGCAAATCCTATCAGGATATGCCTATGCACATCTGCTAAGGCAGGAGGGTGACCTTCTGTGAAGTTCTCGTGTCACTGTCTCCCACCCGAGAGGCTGGAGAGGAGGATTATAGCACTCCTGGCAAGACATCATGGAGCCAGTCTTGACTGGGTTTGGGCCACCCTTAGAAAAGCTTCATAAACTGATCCTGGTCCCATGCCAGTAAAGATGTCAGTCAGAGCTACCACCTTCTCCCTATTTCCACTTGCCTCCTTCCTGCTCTGTTTAATGGCGGTTCCTAATGTTGCAAGCAGCTGATACACTCCTAGATAAAATGCCTGTGAACTTGATTTTGATAGCAAGAGAATAAGGAAAGGTGCCTAGCTTACGCAGAAGTTTGTGCCTTTGATTGCACAATTTCCAGCCCTCTCCATGCAAGTACCCAGATGAGAGACAACCTAATTCAGGTGCTGTGTCTCCAGCAGTGCCCAGGGGGCTGTTTCCAAGAGAAAGCAGCCAATGCTGCTGTGACTGTGTGGGGTTATAAGGTGTAGGATCAAACTCAGCCTAAAGCTGATGGTTTGGGATTTTATTAGAGAAATCATATTAATCAGGCTTTGTCACCCTGGCTGATCCAGATATCCATCTGGCTGATGGATAAACCAACTATGCTGGTTGTTTTCAGCCTTTGCTTGTGTTCTGTTATTTGTAGGGTGTGCAAGAATGAGACAGACTGATGAAATGCAAAGGCTCTGCTGAAAGAATGGTTTTGCAATGTGGCGTGATGATGTTGTCTACAAAATTAGGCGGAAGCAGTAAAATCAGTTTTGGTAAGGGAGTTGTAGTGAGCTTTGGTATTCTATTTCCCTAAAAAGGAATACAAGGAGTGTGCTGGGGGGGTTATGATTGCTCTGTGAAATTCCAAGCAAGTGCATTCCTGGGATTTAGCTGGGAAACCAGAGGAGCATGTGTTTGCCATTTGTAAATCGTATTACTTGAATTCCCTATTAACACATATAACTCACTATCTCTCTGGATAATCCAGCATGCTGGGCTACTCCCAGATAACCCAAACCAGACAGAGGCATTGGACATTCCTTCAATTACTGAGACATGTACATGAGATGGAAGCCTAATTCCACACCCTTCCTGTATTGCAGGGGTTCTAGGTCTTAAAACCTGGCTTTTCAATCTTCATTCTGGAAGGTGGTGAGATCTATGCCCAGCCCCAAGCCCAGGAGAAGTCCATAGCCTGTCAACAACTGTTGCATCAAACTGAGAAATATCATGGATGAACGGTGCATTCATCGTGGGTGAGAAAGGAGGTCATGACACCCCTCACTTTGAAGGCTGAGCCCCTGTTATCCATCCACTTATATCCTCCACCACCGCCACTTTTCTATTTCTCTTCCCAGAAAATCTGCTCTTTTCAGCCTGTCTCAATAACCTCTGGGGATAACATGCTAATCTTATGAATTCTGCCCAAGAGGCACAAAGCTACAATCCAACTTCCATGCCTAAAGCGACCCAAAAAGCAAATCTCTATTAAGTGATTTGAACCCAAAAGTTGGTTTTGATTAGTCTTTTTTTTTTTTCTCCCAGGACCTAATGGAAAAAAAACATTCAGGGCTCTATGGTTTTAGGTTAGTCTATTAATCTTTATTATCTAAATTAATGGAATTTTTGTGTTACATAGATGTTTATATATTATAATCCTTGCCAGTGCTGGAGGTAATGGGTGTTGCCACTGTGTGCTATTTTGCATTCTTTGATATTTACGTTATTTTTTAACAGATTGGCCAAAATTCCAAACAAGTGCATAGTCACACTGCTTGCAAACCCAACCTTGGAGTTTCTACCTCCTCAGCCAGGTGAAAAAGCAAGAAGGTGAGAGTGAGCAGGATCAGTTTTCCTGCAGGCACTGAGGTCAGGGGTTCTTCCTATTGCATCCAGCTTGCTGCTCTGCTTGCACAGTGGGTAAAAACAGAAGAACGCAATCCTGGTGCATGTTACCATTATTGGTCCAGATCAGTGCATTAGACTTCTCTTTTGAGGTAACATGGTCCTTTTTTTCTCTAATTCTTGCCCAGCATGGGAATTCTGTATGTTCTGCTCTGCCCTGCCTCAAGGCAAGGGTTCCTCGGGGAAAACACAACTGAATCTCAGACGTTTTCTTTCCTTTTCATGAAAAAGAGTTTTGCTTTGAATGAACGCACAAAGCATCACAGATCCTTAATTTTTACTTTTTACTGTTCAGCCTGAGGAATACAACAGAGCTCTGTGTGTCTAAAGAACAAGATTTCTCCCAGACTGCCCTCCTGAAAGTATGTGGGTTTCCCACTATTTAATTCATAGTGCAGTGAAGCCACTTTTCTCCTTGTCCCAGCTGGAAGCAGAAACTGCCAGAGGTTCATGAAAATGAAAAACAGCTAGTGAAATATACTGTAAATCCAAACTTTCAAACCCCAATAAGGCTTAATTATGATTTCATCCAAAGTGGCTCACGTAATTACTTCTCCCAGGTTTTAATGCTGTAAACCTGTCTTCTGCAGCACACATCCACATTCCCACTGGCTGTGCCAGGAACAGACCTCCAGATTTATCACTTGAGCAGGAAATCATACAATGATCCTTTAAAACATGCCAGTTGCTGGAGAGCTTAATATCGCTGCCTTAGATTAGGAGCACTCTCTCAAGTGAGTAGGAGGAAGTTCAAGGAGCACTGGAGAAACTCTATCTATTTATCTAAGGCACATTTTTAAGGTTTTCTCCTCTAGGTACTGTCAAATAGCACTGGAGGTCCCTACATAATTTGGACCAGGAATGAGATGTCATTAAAGAAAGTAAAGGGCATGTCAGAGAGAATTTCCTCTTTGTGTTATGTTGTCACTTTGCTCCTAGCATGATTCGTGTCATCACCAATAATTCCTGCACCCCACAGCAGGTCTCGTTTTCCCTTTAATCCAGTGGTTAGATGGACTGGCCAAGCTACACAGGGCTCTGAGTTCCAGTGGGCACAGGGCTGACATATTTAAGAGATTGATTTCAAATGTACACGTGCGATGAAATGCAGGAGGTGATGGTCCAAGAGGAATGCTTTTGTCGTCGTCCTCCAGCCTAGCATCGTTCATTTTTAGTGCTATTAATAAATTAACACCCTTCATTTGTCAGAACTAGAAGTCTGGTTACTTTCCAGGCCCTATATTCTCTTCATCTCAGGCCTCTGAATCACTAAGCAGTGCCAACAGTACGTCTAGAGGTGTATTTCCTTGCTCAGCCATTTGCACAAACAAACTAATCCCCTTCCCAAAGCTTTCTTTTTCTGAATTCTGTGTTTCTCATGACTAAGCTCTGCATCACTCATGATTTTATTTTTCATGCTGCTTGGAAATAGTACCTGTCCCTTCAAAAACTGCACGGATCTGTGTGTACGTGATAACATTTGAATGCTGCTAAAACAAGAAGGAAAAATAAAAAGCAACCACCCTGAAAGTCCAAAACTCTCCCCTTGCTCGCCACAATGTAGGCTTAAAACTCGGTGTCTACCAAAGGGCTTTATGTTACCTCTCATGCTGTGGAGCTCATTAATGCACAATTATGTATCATAGAATGGTTTGGACTGGTAGTGATAATATCAGGGATCACCCCTAAAGCCAGCCCCAAACCTCTGCGCACGAAGCTCTTCCTCGCCCAGGTGCTGCGATTCCAACAAACCGCATCCTTCCCTAGGCAAGGCAGCTTTCCAAAAAAAAACCCCAATCATCATCATCAACACGACTTCCTGCACTAACTCCCGTGTAAACAGCCACCCTATTTATGCTTCCCAGCAATCTTTCCTGTTAGGAGCAGAATTGCTAATTGCTGGCTTACAGCTCCTTCCTCCCCGCAGCAGTCAGACCAGTGGAGCCTGGCCGCACTCCAGGTTTTTGGCTGCGGAGGGGACGAGCATTTCCAGCCCTCTGGTTTGATTTTTCCCTCCAGAGGCACAGGTCTGTGTTTGCACAGCCTGGTGGTGGATGCTCATTTGGGGGTGGGGGTTCAGGATATGACCTGGCCCCTCGCCTCCTGGTTTCTGTTTATCCCAGAGCAGAAGGGAGGGTTCCTATGGAGCAGCCCTTAATTTGGGGAAATAATGTGCGGTTTCCACTTGGAAACTCTTAATTAAATAGTCTGTGTAGGTTTGGAAATGGGTCTGTGTTTATCTGAATGCAAATTTTGTTTTCCTGGGCGTGGGCAAATGGCAGGGTAAATTAGGGGACAGAAGTGTTCAGCCCAGAATTAAAACATCCAGTGCCAACTCCACCAGCCCCAGAGAAAAGGAAAAGCAGAAGCGCAGAGATCCTGCCTGGCTTGCAATTTTCCTGTTTCTGAGATGAGCATCTAATTTCTACATTAATTTGTGTTGTTTATCTAGGTCACATTCTTTCCTTCATCTTTGGGAGGCAAACTGAAGCTGTGAAAGAAATAGTCCTGGTGTGTTCACCATGGGCAAGAGAGGAGGGGTTTTGTCTAAAGAGACAGTTTATCAAATGGGATTTGCTCTCCTCTTACATCCCTCTGTCTTCGTGTTTTTGTTGTAGTTGTCTTTTTCCCTCGGGGTTTTCCATTGACTGAATTGTCTAAACACTTTGACCACGATTGCCAAGTTATACTTTCCTTCAGAGATCATAATGCAGATAAAAGAGTTGAGTAGCTGCCTGCAGAGAGGAGGGATACGCAGCACGCAGAGTTCTCAGCACTTTCATTTATCAGCTAGAGTATCTTAATTATTAGCTTTGTGACAAAGAGGGGCTTCTCCCACAGCCCTGGGGACAGACGTAGGGATTGGCAGGAGGGAGGCTGCAGGCAGCAGGCTGCACCCTCCCTTTGTCACAGCACAGGCAGCGCTGGCGTGCTTCTGACAGCTGAGGGTGCACACTGCACATCCCCGGACTTGGGGTGCATCTTGGGCACCTTCCCAGGGGCATGGCACCTTGTAAGGGGAGGAAAGGGCAAGGAAGCGTGGCTGCTTGGCCTTTTCTGCTCTCACTCTGCTTTCAGTGCCAAAGAACTGTTTCCACCTACATTTCTAAAGGTGACTTACATCAAAAGAGAAAAAAAAAAGAGTGGCAGCTTTACAGGTATGTAAACACCTTGTTTTACAAACAGCAATATAAAAGCCTGATTTGACCTGACAGCTTTTCTTTAAAGAAAATATTCCCTGCCTATAGTGAATCTCCTGTCACGGATTCCTGGTTCCAGAAACAAACCGTGCTGTTCCAAGAATGTGTTGCACAAGTGAATTCATAACAAAGTAATCATGGAGAAAGCAGGTTCCTTAGAGCAAAGCTGTTATAAAGCATCGCAGACACGGGTATTTTAATCTCCCAAAGTGTCTCTGTCAGTACTTCCCTTCCTCCGAGCAATTTGGACCTGAATGACAGCAGCAATAATTGAGGGATGAGTCACTGGCTGTATTGTAGGTGAGACATCATCGTGGAGGGAAGGCCAGGAGACAAACCTTTAAAAACACGCTTGTTTTTATACTGTTGCTGTCTCTCTCAGCCTGACAGGCCTGGAAAGGGCACCAGAGGTGCCCCCAGACTCAGAGTTATCACTTCAATTTGAAGTTACCTGTTCACCTCCAGAAAATCACTGACACTGATCCCT
This sequence comes from Struthidea cinerea, assembly GCA_013397865.1. Taxonomy (NCBI): domain Eukaryota; kingdom Metazoa; phylum Chordata; class Aves; order Passeriformes; family Corcoracidae; genus Struthidea; species Struthidea cinerea. Next base: position 930,469 of record VZTI01004870.1, read on the forward strand.
GTCACACAAGATCGCAGTCTGAATACAGAAATATGCATGTGAAAATTCAGTCCCTGAAACCCAGATTTGCTCTGGGTTTGAACCAGAGGAAGGGAGGCAGCGAAAAAACCCAAATTCTTAAATTTGCTCTTGAGACCAGGATCCAGTTCTAGACAAAAACGGCCACCAGGGTTTAGAAGAAAACAAGCACAAAACCAAGGTTAGACTCAGAATCAGGGTTTTTAAAGTTTTGTCCTTTACAATTTTAGCACTGACAGAGCAACACTGAAGTCAGAAAGCCTTGAAATGAGATTCAGGGAGAAAATGAGGGTGGCAAAGTTGCAAAAGAAGAAGGGGCAACAAGAAGGAGGGCAGAGGAAGGGCAGAACTGCCTTTTGCAGCTGCTGCTTGGGCTTGGGTGACCATAGTGGGTTCAGAAGTCCTGGCAAAATTAATTTTGCCATCCATGACTTTTGAGCTGATTTTTGGCACTCTGAAATAGGAGAAGAGGCTGGAGGGAGTGGGGGTCCTGCCTTTCCTGTTGGACCATGCCTGAAGCTGGCCCTAGGGATGGAGGACAAGCATTGTGCCACTCGGGCAGCCTGTCCTTTAAACCAAGCACGTGTCACCGCTCTGATTTATTAGCTCACATCATTAAGCAATTTACTGATTAAAGCAGAGGAGGAAGACAACCTGTGTTTCCTACCACTCGTCCCTGTGCAGAAAGATAACATCACTTACTTTTTTGTCTCGGAAAAAACTTGAAATTCACATTTTTCCCAGGGTGGGAATGTGGAAAGGGAATTTTATCCTTCAGAGGAGGCGCAGGGAGCTGTATGTACCTGGCACGTTTAAGGATGCACTCAGCAGCTCCGGGGGCTGGGGCCCAGGAGGCAGCAAGTGAAGGGTAACATGATCTATCTTTTGTGTGAGGTGAAGGAGTTGTGGAGCCGGGCAGAGGGAAGGGAGGGCTGAGCCAGCCAGGAGCATGCACCGACTAGCACCAAGGCAGGGAAAACAGCTCTTGGAACCGCTTCCATAAATTTTCTTTTCCTTGAAGCATCCGACAGAAAAAGAGAGAGGAGAAGAGAGGGAAAGGGGGAGGGAGGAAGATGGAAGTGTGAACCGTGAAACCTTGCAAAAGCAGGGCTGGGCATTCACTCCATATTCTGGCACAGTGGCTGGAGAGGCTGGAGAGCCTCGGCTGCCTCTCCGGGAGCAGGCCCATGGCTCGGGGTTGCTGGAGAGCTCTGCGTGAAGGAACAGATAAATCAATGGAGCCACAGGACTGGGCGAGCAGGCAGGGACACGTGGGGAGCAGGGTGGGGAGGAACCAGGAATCCCCCAGCAGCAAAGCCAAGCACCCCGGAGCGGGGCGGACACCGAGCTCCGGGCCCTGGGCACGGCTTTGTCCCCTCCTCGGGACTCCGAGCATCCCCCGAAGGGTCTTGCAAACACATCCAGCCCCCACCAGTGCCAGGCGTGTTTGGAGCAGCCGTACTGGGGCCTGAGAAATTACTCCTTTCTCATGCTCGAGTCCTGAAAATTGCTAAACAAGAGCCTTTGTGCAAAAGAGATTTTTCTTCTGTCCTCTGACACCTTCCCCTTAATACCACATTTCTGTGCTGAGGAAGTATTTCTTTGTGCTAAGGAAAACGTGAATGGGAAGAAAGTCAATATAAACACAGCCTCAATCATCAGATATTTCCTTTTTTAGTTCTGAGCGCTTTAAACAACAATGAAATATAAACAGAAGTTACTTCTTTCCAACTTCTGTTGGTAATGGCTGGACCATTAACTGTTTCCCTCTCCATCACCGTGACAACTTGTGGTTTAGTCCTATGGCAGCTCCCAAGCCAGTTCAAACACAGGTTCCCTGTTTCAGAAGTGTGCTGAGCACAGGGGGCAAAGTGACTTCCCCAGGATCAGGAAACAAGCCTGGTCCAAACCCCTTTTGGAGCGAAGGAACAGTTGCGTTGATTTCATCTGGGGATTTGGAGAACACCCTGAGTCAGAGTGTGGAGCAGCAAAACCACAGCTGTTGATGACCTCAGCATGTCTCCTGGATTAAATCATCATTTTCTTTCATTTTGGAGAGGGAAAGGGACAGTGGGAATCATGAAGGCAAAGAATAAGACTGGCTAAACATATAAAAGTGTTAAAGTGCTCTATAATGTTTCTAAGAAGTGCTCAGTGAAAATATTTCCTATCTAATAAATATGTGACTAAGAATAATATTCACAGAGCCATAGCTCTTTCCAGAAAAGGCTTTGAATGCAAACAGATCAGACGGCTCCTGGACAGGGAACAGCAATTGGTTCTCATTGCAGGCACCAGGGTGACATCTCAGCTCTCTTTGCTGTCATTCCAGATGGGAAAGTGGGATGGTAGGATATGTGTTACTGCTACCACAGCAAAGACTTGTCTGTGCTTGCTTTCAGAGCCTTCCAAAGCAACCCATTTCTTTATTTTCTATTCCATTTCCTTATTTCTGACTCGGGTTGGTCGCTGTTAGGAAATCACAAAGATCACTGCAATGGGAATTGTCACCAAAAGTCAAAGATACCTAGATAGGTTTCCCAAATATAACATTTTAAGGCATAAATGGCCCTAGAAACTCAAAGGAATGGACATCACTGAATGAAGCATCTCCTCTGTGACCCAATGGTGAGATGATCTTGGCAATTGGGACTCCAGTCCATGGTCTGTTGGGTGACCCTGGGAAAGTCACTTTCTTCAAGCCTGTGCAAAACAGGAGCAGTCTCCTCCTTTTCAGACTGAAATGGCAGGATGAATTATTATGGGTGTGATTTTTCTCAGTCATCTCAGCTCTTGTATCAGGGTAGCTGTCCTCTGACATCTGAGATGCTGGACAAGCTTAATCAGGGGTCATTTATGAAATGGGATTCAATTTTACTTGTAGTTTAACAAGAATCCAACTGTGTTATCCCCTGAATCATTCAAATGTCAGCCTCTTAAAAACTTACATGGCCTAAACAAACCATGGGCTGTTGCTAATGAAAATAATATAATATTGTAATAATTGTAACAGCCATGTGTTGTAGCAATTCTCTGATGGAGACATTGTTTTCTTTACAGATTTTTCTCAGGTTTGTATGGATGGTATTTGATTTGATTGCTTTTCATCACATATCATAACACCATTCTTTCCTTAATTTTTAAAAACATGAGGAAGGATATTTTTCCAAGGCTGAGAAAATCCTGGAAGAGAGGAGACCCCATAGAACAGGGGTAGCTAAGAACTTAGCAAGAACTTTGGGAAAAATCTGAATTCCTTCACTCCTCCAGCTGTCTCACACTCCCACCCTGTAAGTTAGGTAATCTGTAGGATAGAGAGATTGGTTCTGCATATGACTGAAGGACAATTTTTAGCACAGACTTATAACAAAAAAATGGGTATTTAACATTTTACTATGGCACTGTAGGAAATGCAGAGAACTTGTTAACTTCTCTTGCTGCTCCATCTCTAGAGACGAGCAGAAGATGCAGCTTCTCATCAGGTGGGGAAGTTCCTATCCTCAATAATACTTCTCTTGGGACTATTTTTTTCTAATTTTGTACCCCTTCTTGAAAGTTTTGGCATGTGAGTTAGACAGTTCTTGAGGTTTTGTCAGATATTATTACCTTCTCTGTGAATTATGTATATGGCTTTGTGCTCTGCATAACCCAGGCTTGTGTAAAGATAAAATATTTAAAAGTACGCGGTTGGGTTTTCTTTACCTTGGCCATCTTAAGTATAGAAAATAACCACTCGTGCTTGTGTCGAAGGAAAGTGTTTCTTTATGGGTTAGTGAAATAAGCTATTCAAAACCACTAAATCCTTCCAAAATTCCGTTTCGGAGCTGTCAGAGTGAGAGACCTCGGGCCACAGTATCAACAGCATGCTGTTAATGCTGCCAGAGTTGGAGAGAAGTAGGTTTGACACTGAGCCCGTTCAGAAATGACACAACATTCTCTTAATCAATGAATGGGTACCATCATCTCAGGATGGAACCTTCCTTTTGTTGTCCTTTCCAATGTGCTCACCCTTGCAGCAGCAGGCCAGCACACCTCGTGTGCCTTTAGCCCAAAGCAAATATTGTGCAAATACAAATGGAAAAACGCTTGAATTTTATTTCCTGCATTTTGCTCCTGGTTGAAAGAGAGCAGAGCGGGTCCCGGGGGCTTTTATGTGACATGAAGTCAAAAATATATATTTGCAAACATAAGAATTACAAATAATTTCCCCTTATATTTTAAATATTGCTTTTTAGTTTTCAGGTGATATTGTCCTTAAACCAAAACCCATTTCTTCACCACAGCTAATTGCTGAATGTCCTTTGCCCCTTAACACGCTGAAACCCACCTGTTGTGCTGCCTAGCACTGCATATGCCAGTGTTAGAAATCAAACAGCACAGTTTCCTCAGAGGTGGAAAATATCTAAGACTGACATCTCAGAACAAAGCCTTGAGCTTTTGCTGTGACGGGAACGTGATTTTTTTAAACACATATGACACGGTTTTCTGACCTTCTACACAGGTAGAAAATGAGACACATACATACATGCCTAACAAGGTCTTTAAATTGGAAATCACTCATATTTGTGCACTTTAAGAACTCCAGAAAAAGGTCCACTGTATTGAAAACCCCACCTTGCCCCTGATTGGATTCAGATTTGTTCGTGGTATGCGGCAAGGGAGGTTTTCAGGCTTTACTTCCTTGTTTATGTGACTCAGTCTAATGAATTTAAAATTGACCCTGTCTTTTTTTCTTTGCTACACCAAGGTGTTGAAGAAAAGCCTGAGAAGTGAAGGTTATATATTAGTATTACTGACCTTTTGGTCACCTGAGCAATACATACAGATCTTTTTAAACTACACAGCTCATTGCATCTCTTTTGCATACAATAGCCCATTGTCCAGGTTTCACAAGGTAGTTCAGTGCCTTGGGTAAGCAGCAGCTTTTCCCAATTAGTAATTTCAGAATTGCAACATTAGTTAAAGGCAAAGGCAGAACCTGTTTTGATTCTGTGCAACCGTGCAGACTTAGGTTGCCCAGGTCTTGGTCAAGTGGTTGGGGTGGGGATGAGAGCAATATGTGCCATCAGTGGCTTTCCTCCATGCTTACAGAGAAAAATCGGTTTTATCCATGTCAGTACCAATTTTCTTTATTAATTTTCCTCATGCTTTAAGTCTCTTTGAAAATCTTCGGTATGTTATTGTGGGAAGGGATGAAGTGGATGCTTTCAAATTTCTAAGGACTGTGTGGTGTATGTAGTGATCCTATGGAACCACAGCGCACTGACTTTTATATCCAAGGTTGTGCTTGATGTTCTCTTTTCCAACCTTAATGATTCTATGATTCTATGACTAACCCATAGAAAACTGGAATTGTAAAGACACGCTCAGTTCTTCCCAGCGCTGCTGATTTTTTAGTGTCATTGCTGCATGAGGCACGATGCTGCCAGAAGAAACATTTTTCCATGGTAGATAATTTTCATTCCTTGACTTCAACATAATCCAAAGAGATCGGTGGAATAGTTTTTAGTTATTTATTGATGCCACAAACATGAAATGTGCCACTACAGAAGAGAGCAAACTGAACTGAACAGATGAGTGCCTGCACATGAGAAAAATGAGCTTCCCCCAAGTCTATAAAATCTGTAACAGACTTTTGAGACTTAATAGTTAAGCTGATGGAGGACAGCCAAGACTACCAGTGCCGTGACTTAGGGAAAAGGCTGCAAGTACAGCTCGATGTCTATGAAATTAATGTACCATTTGGGGGGCAAAAATAAAGGCCCTGAAGAAAACTATGCTGCCAGCAAAACAGGCCCTTATTTAATGCTTAGTCTTTAGAAAGCAGCTTGGTGCAGGTAGCTAAAATCCCATCTCTATCCTAGCCTAGAAAGTGACACAGAAAAATGACACTGCCTTGAACCTTGTGGCCTTCTGTCAGTGGGTGAAAAAAAAAGTCCATCTGCCATTTTTCATCATTTCCATCCTCTTCCTAGCAAAACATCTCTTCCATGCTTGTTCAACTCGGCTTATCCAAGAGCTCCTTTTCATGCTGAGGAGCCTGTGTTAAGATATCCAGAGGATTGCTGCCTGGTTTTTTAGCCTGAGTCTGTAATTTTTCTTCCCATTAACATTCCTTGGATGTACCTGTTGTACCTCTGCTTCAGATGTGTCAGTGAGCACTGCTGGGCTTAAAACCGCAAAGGTTTCAACACACACTGGTGCTTTGACCCCCACCAAAGAGTGTTTCCTTAGGTGAAAATCTTTAGGTGAAAAATCATTCCGAAGAGAAGCATTAAGATTTCACTGTGCCAAATGGTGATTATGAGAGACTCAGGAGATGCAAAAATGACAGCAACTTCAGTGCTCTGCAATGATTTCCTGGAGATCCTAGAAAGGGTGTGTGAAATCTCCCATCTGCCACTGCTGGTGGTGAAATAAGCAGCCAGAAGAGAGGGAAATACATGGAAGAAATCCGAGCTCAGGTGTGGGCTCGGGGCAAAGCAGCAGAGCCAGGCCAGTGTGGGCAACCTGTGCACTGTGAACTGGTTGTGGTTGTCGCTCACAGCAGCTCCTTGTTCTGATTAACAGGGAATGGCTCAGTTGCAGAGTGCTCTGTGAGGACTGGGGAAGCAATGTGAGACAGCTTGGTTTCTGCAGAGCAGCCTGATATATTCCATATGCTGCAGGAGCAGTTTTTACTTCGTCCCTCTTTATCTAGGCAGCTTCGGACAGAGAAATGTCGCGAGCAACGAAACAGAAGGCAGAGGGAGAAGTCAGAAACCTGTCTGGTTTCTGCCGGGGTTGAACACTATTTGCTTTGGCTTCCAGACGTGGCAATTTAGCAACAGGAAATGTCAGCTCATTAGAGCCATCGCATGGCATCGCATGATGATAGCAGTGGTTCCCGCTGGCAGGGCTCCAGCCCCCGCGCTCCGCAGGGAAACAGCACGGTTTGATGGGAAGGGCTCGATTTCTCTCTCAAGGCAGGACAGTTTAGTGGGCTAGTTGACTTGGCAGGCTGTTAACAGAATTAATTTGATTGCCTTGGCAGTGGTAGGAGGATGCATGAAGGAAACCTTCTGGCTCCGTTGCCAGTATTTAATACCAAATGATTATCGTATACCATTGAACTGGTGCTGGATGAAGCATGTGTGAGGGCTTGCAACAACTTTACCAAAAATAGTAAGTGCCATTTGGAGTTGGCAAATGTGTGCTCAAGAGAAAACAAGCTTTCCAGTTAAAGCCAGTCAGAACTTCACCCTGCAGGCCTGTTACTTGTCATGTTCCTGGGCTGTGTCATTTTTCATCCGCGCCCCGGCTGTGAAAGTACTGCTTTGTATTATCTGCCACTGAATTATATTAAAAGCCACAGCTGTCTGCTGTTGATGGAGGCTATTTCCACTGGAGGATGGATACCTGCATTAATGACAGCTGGATTTGCTGTTGGACAGCTTGTAGCCTTGGCATCCAGCTTGTTATTTTCCCTGAAAGTGCGCTGGGAAGAGAATTGCACATGGAGCTGTGCTTTTTACGTATGTAAACCTCTCATCTTTTTTTGGAGTGAAAGAAAAGCCACTTGGCGCATGACTCATTTGTATGAATACCTTTTCTTTAGGTACTTAATGCAATGCAAAGGGTGATCAAGAAGAAGTTGTGCATTTGTAGGGTTCAGCTGGCCCTTCAGAGCCAGCGCTCTCACTCCGAGTGACTAATGGTGAAACAGGCATTTTTCATCCAAAGGTCTGAAAGTGTTTAAAAGCATTCAGGAGAAACTGGTTGCCTCTCAAAATTTAAAGCTGGAACTCAGTTTCCATGATCAGGCCCACTTTGACTTCACATCCAAAATCAACACAAAATGGAATATCTGTCTGGAAGCTGGCACAAGACCCTTGTCTGAGGAAGAGGTTTTCTGCTAGATTTAGGGGTGAAGTGCAGTGGAAGGCTCCTGATTTTGAACACTGAAATGGAGCCCATTGCTCCTCACTCTCCCTTTCTCTCACTGTATGACACACATACATTCCTACTAGATTGTCGGTTGCAGGTGATGGCAAAAAAAAAAAAAAAAAGAAAAAGGAAGAAAGGGAGAGGAAAAACTTTTTAAAAAAGGTTTAAAGCATCTATATTTATTTTCTGAAGTCATCAGTAAAAAATTAAAATTAAAGCACTGGCCTCCTACAGAATCTGTTAACAACTTTGTTAGAGGTGTAGCAAAGACAAATTTCTGGAAGGTAAATTTCCAAAATTTTTTGTTATCTGTGGGAAGCAATTTAACTGGAGTCATAGACAAGTTTACAACAAACTTTAAAACTTCCTTGCTGCTCATTGGTTTCTGATTGGGTTTTCTTTAACAAGAATCATTCTATGTTTTCCTACTTTTTATGATGTCCACTGGACCTGAACAGTTGCAATTATATCTCAGTGCTCACATTTTTTTCCTGCAGTGTATGCACATGCAGACAAATAGCTCTGCATGCACACGGGAGCATGGAAAGCTCAGGAACTCCTAATGGAAAATACTACCAAGCTAATATTTGAATGGCAATTTCTGCAGAGTAGATAGATATTTTATACAGATAGACCAGCTCTCCTGGACAACAGAGAAGACAGTTCTTTACCCAAGCATTCCCAGGACCAGTTTATGACTGCTGCAGCCCAGTAACAGGCGGCTTGTCTGCATGAGATCATACATCACGGACATCCTAAAGTTTCCTGGTACCTCACACTCAATTAAGGTGATCTGTTTTATAATTCATGATGTGATGGAAGGAGCAGTAGCGTGACCAGCGCTCCGCAGCACTGCTCACCTGCTCTTCCCTCTGCAGGCGTTGATGGGAGGCGGAAATAAATGGAAAATGAAAATAAATGGATTTTAGAGGTGTGTGCCCTGCCAGCCCCCCAGCAGCCACCATGCAGCCTTGGTGACCACTGTGCCCTCAGATGAACAGGGCAGAGTTCCCTGTTGGTGGAAAAGGAACGGGAGGGGAAATCCGATCTCTCCACCAGTGGTTTTTTGTGCTGGTTGCAGTGGCTCTGAGAGAAAGGGACCGTGACCTGATCAAACAGCTGTGGCCCTGAATGCCTGGGGAGGGGGGAAGAAAGGCGGGATAACGGCTCTGACAGCTGGAGCAAAACGCGAGGGAGGGGGCATGAAAGGGCTGCGGGTTGCTGCTGGCAGCTGCTCCAGGTGGCTGGGCACAGATTCCCCTCCGAGTTCAAACAGGGCACTGAAGCCTGTCCCAGAGCTCAGCTCCCCAGGGAGCAGCTGGCATGGTCCTCATCCTGGCGGCTTTGGGCTGGACACCTTCAGGTGGGATGGGACGGGATGGGATTGGAGAGAAAAGGGCTGGTAGGAAACAGAATGTACCCTGTGAGGAAGGTCAGCCAGAGGAGGGGGGTGGGCAGCCATCTCTGAAGACAAAAAATCATCACCAAAAGGGAGGCAGAAAGAATAAAACCTAAAAATGGTCTAGTTTTTCTGCAGTTTAATGAGGACACAGTGAGGGTGACTGTGTACCAATAACTACAGTGAATAATGCCACTCCCACGATTCTGCTTAATGAACTTAAGATCTCATTTAAAATATCTGTTTTATTTATCAATAAGCAGCACTCTGGCTCCCAATGGAATTTCACAGCCAGATGTTTTCTTCTGAATATCTTTGGTAGGTGGAACTTGAATCTCTTAGGATGTACCCTTAAAAAGAGTAATGCCCACAGCTCAGAGCATAACAAACCTGGTAACCCAACAATGACAATGTTAACCATAAATTCATCCTAAAATGGCTTGGAAACACCCAGTTTCAGAGCCTGCACCTGGCCTGGGTGATGCCTGCAGTTCCTTTGTGGTTTTGCATTCATATTTTCCTTGGTTTATCCGTACTGCTTTCTCACACTCACATGAGAACCCACATGAGCAGGGGAGTGGGCTGACTAATCAGTGGTGTAAAGGAAACAGTGACCGTGAGTGAAGCTCCCTCAGCAGCACAAAGGGGGGAAAAACTGAGCTGTAATCAAAGAAATTACAGTTAATGTAAAGAGGTGGAAATGTTCAGAAAAATACAGCTGGTTTAGGACCGTCTTTTACATTCTTGTTTAATCTGCTGGCTGTGGTGTGGCTCTATGACTTTAAATTAAATTAGGTGTTTTGGAGAAACTGGATTTGGTGAGGTGGGTGTAGTGTGTGGAGTATCACTGGTTGTCAAGGCTTGTCCTCTATGACTTGAAATGGTATAAACCAGGAGTACATAAAATTTTATCCTCAGCAACACATTAGGTCTGACAGGAATTACTGGGTTTGCTCACGATTGATGTCCAACCTGTTGATTCAACACGAGCGCATTGATATCTTTCCCAATGTAACAGGAAGTTAAATATCCCTCAATTTGGAAAACAAGGATTTTTCTTCTTCTTGAGGCTGATGTGCTTTAGGTTCCTTTGAAAGGAAATAAACATAGGAATCCAGTAGTTGCTGGGAAGAGCTGTTGCCCGGTTTGCCACAAAAAAAAGATGTACCCTACCTGAATATATACATATTTTCCCTCTCCATCACCCATTGAGAGAATCTAATGATTTTGTGGAGGGGAGAGCATCATCCTGGGGAAATATCACAGGAATAGTACCAGGTTTGTTGGAAAGTCCTCATTCACTCCAAAGCCACACACTTTTATTCTTTGGTGTTCTTAGCAGGGACTTGATGTACTTGTAACCTGAGCTCTGGCCATCGTCAGTGTGAAAAGCAAACAGGGACACCTCATTCCATGTATTTTTAAATATATTCCAAAGGCAAGCAGTGCTGCCAGGGAAATACACATTTTTCACTGTGGCCACAATGGCCCTAAGGTGTGCCCTTGTGTTCAGCCTGGAGGAATCTTCTCAGGATGATTTTTTTGACATGTGATGGCAAAAAAATTGTTAGAGTGCGTTATCAGAGGTTATGGGACTGCTTGGAAAACAGGATAAGTGAGAGGTTTGAGGCAGCACAAACAGACCCTTCCCAAGAGCATCCCTGAAACCACTGCTTCACCTCTCTGACACTAAACCTCAGTCCTCAATGACCTGAGCATGATAACAACAACAGCAATAATAATAATAATAATCACAAAAAAGACGATTCAAGGGAGCTGTAATAATAATAATTTTGCAGCTGATCTGTGTTTGTTTCCTTTTGTGGTGCTGGCTGGAGGCAGCACACAGCTGGTGGGCTGTGCACGGTGCGGGGTGTTTCCGGCCTGCACCATTATTTCCAGATCAGCAGCTTTCTTTTGACTTGCCCTAAACTCTGCCCTATTCAGAGGAATAATGCCTGCAGGGGAGATACCTCCAGTATAGCTCTTAGTCCCTTTGTGATGGTTTCCCCAGACCCTTTTTCATTACTTTCTTTTTGTTTTTTAGGCCTATAAGTGTAGCAGAGAGATTTGTGCGAGAGGCTTGATTAAAGCCCAGCTGCTCCACACAATCTGGATCCCAAAAGAACAGGACATTTTTGGGTAAGTTGTGCCATCTTCAGTAGTGATGGAGCACTATTCTTCTTCCCAGGTGCTAAAAACCCACCAGCACTCATAGTTTCTCACAGCACAGGAGTATGGAATGGGGAAGGAACACGTGCTTGCCAACAGCACCCTTTGCCACATGGAGGCCCTAAAAGATCATTACAAAACACAGATATTGCTGGTGTCACAAAGGCACTGCCACGGTACAGCATTCCATATGGCTTTGCCATGTTTCACCCAAAATAGGGCTGACCTGAACGTAGAAAAATAGCTTTTCCTTTCTGAGGTTATTTGGGGTGATTTTGGCAGTCTCTCTTAGGGCCTTCACCAGGCTTGTGAGGTCAAATCATTGAAGTGCCTTGTTAGCTGCCCCACAACGAAGGTGCTGGCCCTATGGAGACACCTGGAGAGGGAGGAATGGAGTTCCTTTTCCTTTTTTCTTTTTTTTTTTCCAATAAACAGTTTTGCCCAAAAGAGAAATTTGCACTCCAGAGGCAATACTGTGTTTTTCTAAGCTTACCTTCTCTGCCACACTGGGCATGACATCAGCGGAATGACCCACCAGCAAAATCAAACTCCACCAGCAAGTCCATCATGAGGCTTCATGGAAGCTGCCTCAGGGAGCGCTGGCTTCTGGAGCCCCGGCAACAGCCCTGGGGAGGAAAAGACATTCCCAATCCAGTCAGAAAATCATGCCTGGAGGCCATGGCACCCTCTGGCTGCCCCTGAGGGAGCTGGATTACCACTGACAGCCAGTATTTTTTTGCTTTGTTGACACTTTTTCAGCCACGGTATTTTAATGACAAATCTAAGCTTTTTTTATGCAAAAAACTTTTAGTCCAGAAATTTTTTTTCCACAGAATTTGTTTAAAAAACAGGGAAAGGAATCTTTCAGCCCCTTCTATTAAGGGTATTCCCCACAGGGAGAAGATCATGAAAGCATCCAAAGGAACACAGTGTATTTCAACTGATTACATTGTGTTCATTGCCATTAAGAGCTCTTTGGCTCCCCAGCTGTCGCAGACACCTTACCAAATTTTGAGTTGCAGTGAAATCGTTGCGTTTGTTGGATTATCTGGTGGAGAGAATAATCTGAGAGCCAACAAAACCAGACTCTGCTCATGACTCATCCTGTAACCTGAGACGAGTTACTTACCACCTCTTTGCCTCCAACTCCCCAGATAAACTGAAGAAAAATCAAAGAAAATCAATATCCTTCCCCACCCTTCCCTTTTGCCAAGTCCTTTCAAATATTCAGGCAAAAGGTGGTAGGCAAGTGAAAACCACCCTGCGTTGGGAAATATTTCCTTTGCTGGTTTGGAGAGGAAAGCAACAATTTGACCCCCTCACTTTGAAGAGAGGGAGAGAAGCAATGCTGTTCGAACTAAAGAGAGATTTGTTTTATTTTGTTAATTGCAGTCTTTTTGAAAAATGATCCTCAGCCTGCCGGTGAGGTGCTAATTAATGTGAGGATGTGGTGCACCATATAATAAAGGCTGCTGTTGAGGAATGTGAATGAAGTAGGGATTGTTCCTGAGGTGCTGATGTGTAAACAAGATTGCTGCAGAGGTGGGCCACAGGTAGGCTTGACTTTGCGTTTTTTGCAAGCTGCTGCCCTGCTCTTTGTGTTCATTTGTAGACATTTTCCACAGTGGGAAGGTGAGGAAGAGAAAAATCCTTCTCTTATGACCACCACTCTGAGTTTTCAGACTCAGCAATAGGATAGGGAGATGCTCAGAGCAACAGAGTTAAAAAATCACTATGTAATGAATGATCAGCATTTTAAAAACATCATTAAGATTCTGTAATTTTATCTGACGCTCTGATTGTCTGATTGTACATGGTGGTGTGTAACTTTGGCCCCACGTCCACAAAAACCTTTTCAGTCAGTAGAGACTCATCGGCATTTTAGTTCTGCATCTTAAATCTATTCAGATTTCATCTTGATCATTTTTGTTTTTCAGACAGACACATGGTGTACAATGCCCCATTCAGGGAGAAGAATTTCTTATCTCTCTGGTCCACAATTATTTAGGGAGATTTTCTTAGTCTATTGCAGAAGCTTCTGGCTTTACATTTAAGAGTTTTCCCATGCAGACATATAGAGGGGAACTTTGCAGCCGTATATTGATAATATTGATGATAACATTGATAATAGGGTGGCAACTGTGGCCGACCCCCTCAATGACTCTCTTCTACAAGCAGTCTTGACTTGCATGAATTCAACAATTGAATGGGAAAACACGCTAGTGACATACTTAGGAAATCCTGGAATAAAAAGCATCCCATGTTCCCAAATTGTGTAAAGTTTGATACAACTGTTACTGTCTGAAGTACAATACTCACAGATGGACAGGAGAGGGTGAGTCTGAGGCAGAGAATGCAAACAACGGTGACTTGCTTGCAGACAAGTTCAGCCATATTCTTCTGGGGAATTCAGTGCTCGGTAAAGCATTTTTCTGCCCTTTCAAAAGAAATAATACAAAAGTATTATACAAGAGGACAAGCCCCAGGCATGTCCAGTTTGTGGATCCAGTATAGGATCCTGCCCTTCAGCGTGTGTGTTTTATTCAGATACTGGAAAGGGAATCCTGCAGCTGTGAGGAGGGTGCTATCCCAAGTTACCTGAGAAGTACTAAGTATTCAATGAAGCCTTCCCAATGCATGAGCTCAGACTCACCAACCCCCCACCAGATGTGTCCACTTCTGCAGAAGACAAATCTGACTATGAGCAATGAAGGAGGGATATCCTCTCTGCTAGAAGAAAAATAGGGAAAAGATATATTGGAATAGCTGGGATTGCTTACACTTATCACTCAGAGCCAGAGGAAGGAGCTGAGGGTCAAAGGAAGGCCACAGGGTCCAATCCAGGGTGTGTGGAGGCAACTTTTGGTTGTCAGCTGGCCAAGGTTAGTGTCACCGTGCTGTCAGCAGTCCTCTTCCAGTCCACTGGGAAGCGTCCAGCGAAGCACAGCTGGGTGAGGAACATTCCAGGGCCTCAGCAAACAGCAATGCTCCTGCAGCTGGGGTCCCCGGGAGAGGCACAGCAGCTTCTGTGCAGGTGCCTTACGGTCCCCAGCTGCTGTGGAAACAGCCCTTGGCCCCCTGTGGAACATCTGGCTGGGAATACGGAGCTGGAGCTGACCAGTCGGATGCCATTCAGGGCCTTCTGACCTAGAATACAAGGTGGTCACAGGTTTTTCCAGCAGAGAGAAGATGCTTTTCCAGTGTGATATACCAGCAGATGAGGGAAAAGGGAGAGGATTGACCAAGCCTCTTGAGAGAAGAATATTTCACCTCGAAAATGCAATTGTGAAAAATGCATCATTGCATTGTGACCAAAATGCTTCCTCAGACGAAACATTGTGGTTTCTTCTTTGGGAGGAGGAAAAGGAAGAATATCATTTTGGCATATTGAGGTGTTCCACAGTGGGTTGCATCTTCTGGAGGTTGCTTTTTTCCTTTCTAGAAATATTTCCGATTTCTTGTGCCATTGCCTTTTTAACTCCTTGATCCAAAGGGAGAATAACTGGGAATATATATATATATGTAAAAAAACCTCCACAAAACATGCTAGATAGCAATTATATTTACTGATTTCTCTATATCTCTATATATAAATTTTCTGTAACCCTGCTGGCTATGAGTTTCATAAGGTAATAATTTTTTCAACTGCACTGTTTATATGGTGTGGTGATATGCTTTTTTGGCAGTCCCAATATTCCAGGCTTGTCATATATTTCATGTGGAAAAGTAGAACTTTCCCAGATGTGGAACAGCAGAATTTTGTGATCTTATTTTTGTATTTACCTTGATAGGGCCAAAGCAAAATCTTATTGCTTGTAAACCACTGGAAAACCACTCGATCAGCATTGAGCAGAGTACAGAACTACTTTTTTTTCCCCGGTCTTCAAAGGATCATTAGCTATTTTAGAAAATTAATAAAAGTCTTCAAAAGAGACCTTGGGTAAGAGCTCCTTTTGTTTCCAAAGTTTTTCTCCACCTCCCACACACATTCAGCCCACTTGTGGATGTATATTTAAAGCAGAGAGAGCTCCAGGCTGTTTGTACAATGAAATTGGCAGGAGGCAATCTTTCATTCACTCACAAAATTGTGCCCTTAGAATATAAGCTAAGAACACAACTAATACAATAATTAAATGATTTGAAAAGATACCCAATAAAATAAACAGTTCCACAGTAATAAGAGTAATCTTACTTTCAGAAAGTGCATTTTATCTCGAAGGTTCCCAGAGCTGCCAGCACTTTGGACACGTCCAGCCACAGATCAGAGCCTGGTGAGAGGCGCTGCTCGCCGTGGGGAGCACAGCCAGCGTGCCATGCACTGAAACCTGCATGGGAAGGGGAGCTGAAAGCCAGTTCCAGCATAGGAAATGCGTGATTATGGTTATACACAGGAAACATTGTCCAGAGGAGCTGTGGATGAAAGACTTTGTGAGAAAACTCTGCGCTGATCAGCCAACACAACATCCACACATCACCTCTCCAGTGGCTCAGGTGGTAACAGCCCAGGATTTCTGAGAAACAGCACTTAAAATCAGAGAATCATAGATTGGGTTGGATTGGGTTGGGAAGGAACTTAGAAAGATCATTCCTCCATCCTGCCGTGGGCAGGGACACCTTCCACTAGACCAGGTTGATCAAAGCCTCATTCAACATCGTTTTGAACACTTCCAGGGATGGCACATCCACATCTTCTGTGGCAAACCTGCACCAGTGCCTCACCACCCTCACAGGGAAGCATTCCAGAAACTTCCCAGGACCAGCTCTGGTAAAAGACACCACACTACTCCTGCTCCCTCAGCTGGTGCTTTTCTGGATCTCCCTGACAGCAGATATGCACACAAAGCCACTGGTGTGTTTTTTTTAAAGTAACTCTGGTGGAGAACAAATCATTTCTGCCTGTTGCATCCACAACAGTGCGGATGAAGATGAGCACAGCAATGTAACTGAGAGTCTCCTCATGATCCTGCTGTAACTGCATCTCAGAGTAGACAATTGCCCCGGGCTTTGATTTTCTAAAAATTTATGTGTATCAAAAGGGATCTTGTACAGGCAAAAAGCAGCAAGTTGATTTTTCCAAGAGAAGCTTTGCCATTTTAAGCAGTTGTTGGCTTAATAAGTGAAATAGCTCAGGGCTGTGTGCATGCCACTGTGATTGCATTCTGTAAGAAAAGACTGTGCCTATGGGTCTCCAAGGTTCAGAGCCAAGACTAGTCATACTTGTGGTCTTTAAGTTGCAACCCCAAGCTATTCTCACCACCGTAGATAAGGGATAGCTGATCACAAGAATAACACTGATTCCAGAATAACTAACCACAGCAAAATTAAAATGACCTAGTCAAGCAATACAAAGAGCGCGTGATTGACAAGATAGCTGTTCTTTGAAATGTACTGCAGGCAGTAAAAAGCATCTTATGCCCATAAGGTATTTTTTGTCTTAAAGCCAAGAATAATGATCTGGCATCTGTCCTTCCTGAGCGAGGACTCAGTTCTCAAGGCTGCAGCAGCTCCCTCCCAAACACCTCTGGAAATGATAGCAGGGGTGTGCTCATGGCTTGTAATTACACCATGGGGTGCTTCTCCTCTTTTTTTCCAAAAGGGCTTCTCTCTGATACAAACAGCTGTGCAGGGTGGAAATGGGAAGTTTTGCCTCTTACTCTTGTGATTAGCTGGATTTAACTCACATTTGCATTTCCTTGGGGTGGGCAGCCAGGCAAGGAAATGCAACATCAGCAGGGCCAACTCTTATTTTATCTTTGCCTCCATCAAAATCCAAGTGGCATTTCTGCTCCTCTTTCTACCAAAGCAGCTGCAGGGCACTATTATGACTGCCTTGCAACCACTATAATATTTCCATTTCCCCTGTTTGTGGCATGTTGCAAATACAACCACATAGGGACTGTGAACTCCAACATTCCATGGACCTGATACCAGCAGAGAAGAGTCGAGTTCCCCAGGTCTGCAGCAGCAGGATTTGCCCGTAGCACTTTGGCAGCCCATCTCAGCACCTGAACTGCACAACTATTCTCACCTCACGGGAGCAAAAGGAATCAAGAAACGCTAATAAGCCACCAGATTTTTGCCTCTTTTCTTTTTCTTTTTTTTT
>VZTI01004870.1:948122-1107083 GCA_013397865.1 Struthidea cinerea
CCCCTAGTATAGACTGGAATGCAATCTGGTGAACAGAAAGCTCTTGGAACATGTCAGATGGCTTTGAGGAAAGCAAAATGTTGCCTCTTTCAAGAATGGTATGTTTTCTGATGTTGTCATGGAGCTTTTTGTTGGTCTGTTTTGTTTTGTTTTTTAAGTGAAAAGGAGAATTGTAACTTCCTTTACACCAGTACATTAGCATAATACGTTCCTGCCTTCAGGTACTGTATGTCATTGTTATGAGTACATTTTGACATCTCTCACACTTCCAGCACTCCAAAGATCCATGACAGAGCTGAATGAAAACTTTTTTTTTTTTTTGGACTTGGCAGGAGCAGTAAGAACACATAAAACCTGCCAGCTGTCAAGGATGTAAATGGTGATTTTGTTTCACTTTTTTAATGAATTAAAGCAGGATTGAAATCTGTCCAAAGACAGCATGTTGGGCCTTGCAAGGAAAGAAAAAAATGAAAGGGAGGAATTTTTTTTTTTCTCTTTTGGCACTTATGCTCACGGAGTGTTTATTCTTGGTAGCACAGTATAGGACAGAGCTACTCTCCTGGAAGAGCCTTGGCTGTGGCAGGAACTGGTTTCAAGAGAGAAAACATTTGAGGGATTGAAAAAAAGCTTAATTCTGCCTTATTTCAATACAGGCACCTGAAAATTACAGCACCCATCGCTGCTTCGGAGAAGGGTGGCAGCAAATCTGTGGCACAAGTCATTTTGTGTGCCATTTACAGGATGAAGCCAAACTAAAATCTGATGGATTTTTCTTACAAATCATGTTTTTGCTGCCGTCTTGCTGATGCCACTTTTTGGGGTGGGGACAGGTGTGTCTTTCATCTGTCAGGCTGACGTTTGAGGCATCGTGTACCTCTGAAGGGACTGTGGTTTGTCCCTCCAGTCCCTCTTTTTTATGCATGTGCATTTTCCTCTTCAGGGGTGAAAATACAGTAAAGAACTTGCCAGGTGCTTTGCTTTTTATGCCCTAATTTCTGCTTAAGATTTTCCTGTGGTCTCCCATTCCAGAAGCAGCCAATTTCAAGTCATAAGTTTCCAAGCTGTGAAGAGGTTATCAGTTGTGATGGGTACCTCAGCACTTTGAAAACCGAAATGCAGATGTCTTACACAGCACTGGCAGAGGGAAATGAAGCCTGTTCTTTCGGAAAATGGAGTGCCTCACATCAAAACAAGCTCATATTGACTGATGTTCCTGGACCAGAGACCATCCTGGAAGGACAGCTCAGCTCTGGAATTGGGTCAAGCCAGGCACAAGCTCATCTCTAGCAGCGTGGGCTGAGCTGGTCCTGTGTGCAGCATGGAAGAGACTCCATGTGCCTGGCAGGAGATGCATGGAGCACATTAGGTCTTGCAGGGATTTACAAACAGACCGCAATGTAGGCTTTGTGAACAGACCTATTAATCCAATGTGGCTTCTCAGGCAAGCCAGGCTTAGGCTGTACTTCAGCCAAGTGATTTAGACAAAACAGAAGGGAAGAAATTTGTTCAGACATAACAAAAGCGAGTACTAGCTTCTTCCAAAAAAACTCAAGATGGACCCAAATTTCTGAAGAAAATGTATAACTCCCTTTTCCTCCCCTTGCCTCTCCCCCAGCCTCCTAAACTCCTGGCACCTACCCACTTTAGCTGGAACAGAATGACTCTTCTCAGGTTTCCAGCCTCTCTTCAAGGAGGAAGTATAGAAAATCTCACAGGAAAGCCTTTTCTTATGAGCTTTCCAGGCAGATTTTTCTGAATAAAGAGAGCCTTACACATTTCAGCTAAGTCTTCCATCCCCAGCTTTAATATAAGTCTTGAGACACAACATGTAATTACAGGATGATAATCTGCTAAACCCTCCAACCACTTCAGTAAACTTTGTAGGATTGTAGGAAATATAGTGACAGTTTGGACCCTCCTGTCCTCTTTTTTCAAGAGAAATCTTCCTTTGCAGCAGCTTGCCAGGTAATTGCAGCACTTACATATCAGAGTGGAAAAGAGTGACCAGATGAAATGAGGCAGCTCAGCAATAAATATTAAATTGCAATATTTTCCTCACTTTGGGGCAGTTGTGCATGTTCTTCAAAGATGCGGAGCAGGTTCACCCACCTCTGGATCCTGCTGTTACTCAGCAACTTCTTCTTCTGTCTCTGGAATGGGGAGAACCTACTCAAAGAAATGAGTCTCCCACTTCCCCCTCCTTGATGGAAATGAAAGCACAGGAGATGAAAGGAAAGGAATCCCTGCTGTCTTTCCAGGTCACGCTTTTCTCACCCTCATTTGAGTCTGAGGTATCTTCCCTACACTGTGAGACCTCCCCTAGCAGGAGTGAGGCTCATCTACCTCCACCAGTGGCCCCAAGACCTGTGCCGAGGGAGCTGACGCCACTGTGGGCCCACAACACGTACAGCCATTGATAAAGGAATGAAAAAAGAAATTTAGGCACTTAAAGCTTGCCTTGGGTGGACACAGGGGAAAAGACAGGAATGGCTGATGGGAGGAAGAGCCAACTGACCACCCCTGGCCCTCCTGCCCCCAAGTCACAGCACATTTCATGCCACCAACACACAACCTTGAGGTAAATGTTGTGCAGGAGAGAAGTCAACAGTGATTATTTACTCACTTGCTGAAGTGGTAATTTGTGCCGTATTATGAAAAGTTTTACGTTTGCTGATGTATGGGAGGCAGAAAGCCCCCAAATTAGGATGCTTGGGTTGGCACCTTCAATGGAGGTGTTTAGCCTCACTTTCTTTGATGGGGCCGCAGCGCTTAACCGTGCTTAATCCTTTTTAATGAACACTTTGCTGATGCAAATTAGCCCACAGATGTCTATTTAAAGGAAAACACTGAAAAATCTGTCGGGAGACTGTGTCTCTGTAAGATAGGCTTGGCCAAGCTAAAGAGTGCCACATAAAGGTGAGTGAAAAATAACTGCAAGCTAAAAACACACTACAGGGAGGATGGTTCAGAGGAGGATGTTTTCCGAAGTGGTGAATTTTTCATTTCAGAGTTATGAAAAGAAAAATAATTCAATTCTACTCTTGTCTCCAAAAATAGTTCGGAACAGAGAAATACAAGCACTGTTTTCAAACAAGGCTTTCCTGTCCTTTAAACCTACTTTCTTTCGAAAGGCGGGAAAGAGCACAAAGTAACAGTGGCTGTTTTTCCAGTTGGGAAACATTTAGAAAGTGTGAGAATGTGGAGGGGGGAGAAAAATCACATCCTTAAGCTTTGTCACTGTTTCTCAGCTGGAAAAATATTGGAAAGAAGAAAAATGATTCTTTTTTCATACATCCTTAATTTGGAGAATGGTTCCATAGGAAAGCCGTTGTCCCCCAGGAAAGATATTCCACTGAGGAAAATCAAGACCTTTCCAGCACTCTCTAACCACATGCCTTGTTATCATTTCTCCCCACTGACTGGTAAACAGGGCATTTGTCAGGCTAGATATACACTCCTCACAATAATGTGTTATTACAAAGGATGTGGCCAGATAGATCCTTCTGAGCCTCATAATTTTCCATTTTTTTCTGTGAGTGGATTTTTTAAAAGAGCTCTAAATGTGCACTCACATACAAACATGAGGTGATCAATTCTTTCTTAGGACCCTGCTCATTAGGAAACATTTCTAACATTTTCAAGAGCAGGATAATGAGGAGCACGTACAAATTTACAGCTTGAATCATTACTCAGTGACCTTTCAAGTTCAATTTGCCATCTCTAATTATTCTTATTCTACTGTTTTTAATACTTTGAACAGATTTTGGAGGGCTTAATCAATCAAAAGTGTCACATTGCATAAAAATTTGAGTTCCATAACTGGTGGCCTTCACCCCATCATCCAGCTTTGCTTGACCACCTTTCCCACCCTCACTGGTTGTTATTTTAACCAAACACTATTTGGAGTAGTCAGGACAGTCGAGTGATCCGAATGCACCCTTTTGCCCAAGCCACCATTTGCAAATGATTGCACGAGGTGCTGTGCTTTCCCCCTTACTCTACCAGAGGCTATTGCTTAAAAGATCCAATTCCTGTAAAAACAATCACAGGTCAACACTGAGAGAGTGATGGAAAGACCCATTTCAGTCATGTGGTTTTTGGCACGGAACCACAGCGAGGGCATAATCTGTATAAATGTTAGCTTTCTAAATAAACAGAACCTCTGGTTGCGTGAAGGCACAGAATAAAGTTGAAACTTGTTTCTTTCATTAAGCAACCTTTCAAAACCAGGGCTTGTTTTGTTCTAGACACGCATCAATCCTGACAGATCACAATAAACAAACAGCAACAATGGCAATGGAGCCAACAGAGCTGCCCTGCACACTTTACTTCATTCCTTTCCTCAAACATGGAAGTATTTTGTCCACTATCCAACACAGAGATGTTGGAATGGGAACGGGAAAGTCTTTGCATCATGCTGTGGTGGGTGTCAGTAGAGTGGTGCCACCAAGCAATCCCATGGGCAAGACTTGAATTCCATCTGTGATACTTGGGGAATGTTGGTGATTTAAACTTCCCACTCTGGATCTGTGAGTGTTATATGGGAAAATTCAGCTGCTGGCAGTAGTCATCCCTCAATACCCTGTCCAGAGCTTGACCCATTTCTAAGCTGCAATATCTAAGCAGGAATTCTTTTGCTTGGTGCTGCTTTTGCAGTTTTATCATGGTGTCACTGATATATACAAGAATTCGGGGGTTTTTTCAGTCTAAAAAACGCAGCAGGAGTGATCTGTTGATGTGCTTAAAATAGCCTGGAAAGTAAAGAGGAAAAAAATAAAATTGACTAAACTCAAGCAATTATTTTTTAAAAAAAAATCTCTAAATACTTTGTGCCCTGAAGTATTTTTGAAAGAGTTGGAAAAGCATTGTTTTGTGTATACTATGCTATAAATGCCTTAAAAATCCATCATTCCCCAGCCATCTGTTTAGGAAGACAAAACTGTGCAGATGAAAAGACACAGAGGCAGAGAGCAGTTGTCCATGTTAAAATGCTGTTTGTCTCTGGGCTCTGTTCCACCTCCTCCCACAGTCTCCTGGATGCTCATATGTGCCCTTGCGCCAGGCAGGCCGACATTTATAGGACAAAGTTTTGCATTTTACTTTCCAAAATTTAAATCAGCATTAATTAAATCCTTTCACTGGACAATATGCAACATGTTGCCCCTCTGGGAAAACGAGAACACAAAAAATAAGCCCACATTTTACCTGATAATGCACACCTCACATCACAGATAATGCAGGGATTACAGAAGATGTGATTTCTGTGCACTGACAATACAGACGTGCTGTTTCTGGAGGAGGAGGAATTTTGGGTTTAATGTAGGTGGGGTTTAAGTCATTCGGCAATTTGTCTCAGGCAAAAGTACAATACATTGGTTTTATTTTAAAAGAAAAAGAAGGCACTAAGATGATTTACTGCTTGTCACACAACACTAAAACAACACATGGTTACACAGGTTATTTTAAAATGAGTTTTTTCTTTGACTGGTCTGCACAGTGGTGGCAGGACCATGAATCTTATCCCAAGAGTGTATATTAATTTTCTTCTCAGTGTGTAAAGGCATCAGATAAACAAAAAACCCAAACAAAACCAAACACGAACCAGAGCAAAAAAACCCACCTTGTTCACTCAAAACCCCTTGCAAATGGCTACAGTAAATTTCCCAGCACTTCAGTATGATTGACATGCGGGAGTCGTGTTCTGGCACAAATATATCCTGATGAAGTTATCCCTTCAGCGGTCACAGAAGGTCATCTTTTATGTCTTTGCTCCTTTGTAAATAAGGTCTTAGGTAGTTTCCCTCCCACTTTCATGTCCACACATGATTTCATAGTTTATGAACAATTTGGTGGCCTTCATTGTGTTGTGGTGCTTTTTTTGTTGTTGACTGCCACCTCAGCTTTGCCAGAGTGTGTCCTGATTTGCAGCTGTGAAAGGAGGTCTTGGGCTGGGGCAGAGTATGACCCGTCATCTCTCCTTGTCACACCCAAGATGTGCAGAAAGGATCAGGATTAGCAGATCCAGCCTGTTGCTCTGCTCCCATTCAGAGCTCAGAGACAGCCAGGCTGTGGCGTGCACTGATCACTGATTTTAGCACCACCAAGCCCAAAATTCCTTCTCAGTGCTCCCTGGCAAAAGCAGGACTCAAAGGGCTCGTCTGTCTCACCCAGCAAAGAGGACAGGAGAGCTGCACAATCCTCCCTTTCCTATGAAGCAGGAGTTTTGCCTGCTTCCAGAGGTAGATAAATGCAACACAGGGCTCCCACAAAGTGCCTTAAGCCTGCTAAGAAAAGTAGAACAAAGCACAGTGAACTGCACCTTTGCTGAGCAGCTAAAACAGCAGAGTTTAGTGTTTTATAGCTCAAATCCGTGTCATTCACTTGACAAACAAAGCCTTCATATATTACTCAAAATCCCTGAAAACTGTACTGTGTGCAAGATCTCATTGTCTGAGTGTCTTTTTAGTGGCCACCTGATTTTATGATAAATTAGACCACTGAATACCCTACTATCTTGATAGTGTGTCTTGACTCTTCCTCATTTCAAAAAAGAAGTCTTCTGAAATGCCAAAAATGTCTACAGGCATTTCTGACATTTCAGAAAATATGCTGAGGCTCTTGCCAGCATGGAAAAGTGCCTGAATATCATTAATAAAACATGATTAAACATAATTCTCTCTGAATTATGTCATATTTTCCATTTTTTGAAGCACGAAAGATATGTAGATGAAAACACTCGATTCTATAGATGACTTGAAAGTTCAGAATTGCCCTGGAGACCTTTGTGTCAGCCAAAGCAGATGCTGCAATAAAATTACACATACAAATACTTTAACAGGTTGTTCCTAAAACTGGAATCCTGTTTATTGGAAACTCCCTACCTTTGGCAATTCTCATCAGTTGCTATAATAAATACTCCACTTTTTTGCAGAGCCTAAAAGAAGCTCTGAAAATGTTTGTGAATTTTTTGCATTGTCTTCCAGCAGCCCCCTAACCAAGCAGTGCTCATAAATCCATCCTCTATCCTTGTTTAGTTATTAAATGTTTCTGTTGGATCTGCTTCCGAGACATTTGAACTTTTCAGTTGGCGCTTTAGTAATTTGTGACAAGTCGTAAGCGAACTACATCCATTTTGTTAAGGGGTTTCAACAACATTTAAACTCTCATCATCTGCTGGCACTGCAACTCTCTGAAAACCCCCAAAATCTGACTTACAGCAGCTGAACTTTTCTTATGCAACATATTAGCATTTTCTGGCCTTTTGGATGCCTTGACTCTGCCTTGATCTTGTTTGGAAACTGAATTATATATAAAGAATATGTGCTATGCTTTTTAACTATGGACCTGACAGACAAACATAGGACATATAGAATCATTGCTTACAACACAAAACATAATTAAAATATATGCACCTACACTGGAAGGGGGGAGATTGTAGAATAAAAATGGCAAGGCAAGTGGCCAAGCACACCTGTGAAACTACAATTTAAAATTGATTTGAAATAAATCCCTTCATTTTCTCAGGCTTTCGTAGGTCACTCAGATATTTACACCAGTTTGAAAGAGTAGCTGTGCGGTATTTTCAGGTTAAAATCTCCGTTTGTCTCTAATGTTTTCCTTTGTGCCATTATTCCTCCCTGACAGGTGAGGGGAGGTTTTGACACTGTTAATATAACACAGGGTGTTAATCTTATAATCGCCCTGTCAGCACTTCGTGTCAGGGTGTTAATGGCCACCTTTCAGCCACTCAGGCTCGCCTGCCAATAAAAACACTGCCGGCTCCTATCCAACCAGTAGCTACTCTGCCCTTTCCCCAAAGAATAAATACAAAATTTCACTAGCCATGTGGCTGTAAAAGATGCTCCTCTCTATTTATTTCCTCTTCCTCCTCGGCACCCCTTGGCACAGAAAGCAACTTTGACACTGAGGCCTTTTAATGTATTTTGCAGGCTTCGTGTTATTTTTAAATATGCAAATTATTTTTTTCAAGTTTTAAATAAACATAACACCTTGGGCAGGATGAAAGAAGATTTTTTTAACAGTGAGAAGCACAATTATTTGCCACAGCACTTTGCTATGTAAATGCAACCCGAAGACAAATGCTGTATTTCTGTAATTTCTCGGTGGTTGCGATGAGTCCATATTTTTTTCTCTGCACAGGAGAGGGTCTTTTCCAGTTTCCTGGCAGAAGGAGTTGCACGATTCCAGATGACTTGCTTTATATGCCTAGAGGAGCTTTATTACACAAAGGGAGACAAAGAGAGGAAGAGGGAGAGAGCACACACTCAAAATAATAAACAAAGAATAAGCATTCCTGCAGTTATCCATAGGGATTCCAGATGCTGCTCCATCCCTCTGCAAGGCCTGCCTGTCTCCCTACACCTTAATGAATATTAAATACAGGTTAACGTTCAGTGAGGTGTTGGGAGGCCACAGCTGTGATGAAACCCCACAGTGCAGCCAATTTTCTGCTCTCACTATCTGGTGTTTGGATTTTTACTTAATTTCTTATAGGCTTCCTTTAATCAATGTGATGTGGCTGATTGGCCAGGGCTGGTTCCAGCATCATGTGCTGTCCATCTGGGTTTTATACTCCTTGCGTTTTCCCAGCTGAAAAGAAGCAGACGTACTCCCCAACTCATTAGAACCCAGTCCTCAAAAAAGTAACAGTTTGTTCTTAGACAAAAAATTTGTTTCTCATGTGGGATTTTAATGCAGACCAAAAAAAAAAAAGGAGCAAAGCATAAACAATCACCAGTTTCCATGTCATACCCAGCCAAAGATGCAGTCAAAATTATTGCTGTATTAAAAAAAATCAGGATTTACTTAGTCTTTGCTTGCTGTTTTTATTCTAAGCACGAATGTTGGAATTCCTATTATCCTGGATGCACAAAGATGTTCATTATATCACTGCATAAAAAATTGTGGGTTTTTCCACAGTCTTTCCATTGCAGTACACATGCTTTACAACAGCAAAATGAATGTGGAGGGTCAGATACTCAGAACAGATCAAGATACCCCTTATCTTGTTGTGATCAGGCATTAATATAGAAAATATATATAATTTCTGCAAAGAAGATTATATTGAATTGGATGACTGGATGATTTGGAATTGGATTCTACATGCAAGGGGGTGTAAGAGGATCTATCACTGACTCCAAGAAAAGGCCAATCAGCCAAGCGGCCTCCACCTCATCCAAGCCTCAATGGCCACTGCCAGTCCATTCAACTACTTATTTAATATTTGGTTATTAATCCAGCATATCCTGTCTTGGTTCTGCAAAGCTACTCATTGCTGATTTTCTAAATATCTGTGGAATTGCAGCTAAATTAAAGGGAAGGTTTAAGTAGCACTTTAATATGTATTATACACCTCAAAATACTACCAGAGGGATAAAAAAAAGTATTTAAAATAAGAGGTCTATCTGTAATTAAACTGACTGACTAGTTTATGCCATACTGCTTCCTTTTTCATTTTACCTGTTACCAGGGGCTCAGAAATGTCTATCCTTGGCAGAAGGCAGGAATGTCACCGTTTACCACAGGATCACTGGGTCAGCAGTTTGGATGGTGGACAGAGATTCAAACCTGCACATGGATGGAACGACGTGTATGAGCAACGTGAGTGAAGGGAAAGGAAGGGAAAGAACAGCCCTTCCACCTGCAAATCCCAGAGCACCCTAAACGGGACACTGCCTGCCAGGCAGTTTTCACATCCCAGTCATTAGCTGTGCAGGAATTTCAGAGTTTCATGTGTTGGTGAGGCTGACTGGGTCACTGTAGTTCAAAACAAAGAGGTCCAAGACTCCTGTCCAAACAGCTGTGCTTCATATTTGAATTTTAGCCTTGTGGACTGTAAAAACCTCAGGCCCAGTGCTCCCCAAGGAAGTCTTGCATAAGTTTTGTTCTCACTTGGTGGAGCATAGAGAAACTAAAAGGTCCAGACTTCAGCTGACTTTGGAACACGGAGAGTAAATGGCCAAGTTTCTCTTATATATCTGTGTGTATTTAACTCCTGTGAACAGTAACGGGACTAACATCTGCGGAGTGAGGAGCAGCAATAACCCTAAAGGAAGCAAATTAGGAGGAGCCAAGAACAATCAAACTTTGTTACATTTTAGAATTTTGCCAAAGCAATAGCTGTTCCAGAATTACTTTATATGATAAGCAAACCTCTCCATCTGCAATGGGATTTCATCTTCCCAACAGAACTCAGCTATTTACTATTTATTTGCTTTAGCTTTGATAAGCAAAGCAAGAACTCCAAGAACTCTTACATGAAACAGAAGCAGCTGCTTGCAGAGATGAGACAGGATGGTAAAGGAAACCAGTTTCCAAATGCAGTTGAACTGAGATTACAGACCTGCTTTTAGTCTGTGTGACTAACAGAGGGGAAATTATGTCAGCAGTGGAAAAATAATGACGGTCCTATTATTCTACAGGATATAAAAACTGGCCTGAGAAGAGTAGCAATTTCAGACTGAACACCAGCAGGAACATACTGGCACTTTCTTTTTCTGTTTACCATATTTACCTAAATATTCACTAAGGGTTTATTTGTAAGACTTCAGCTGGCACTTCCTGTACACCCTAAAATTTCATCAGCTTCAGTGAGGGCATTACAGGATGCCATCTTAGGCCTAAGGTCTGGAATTATGCATTGCATATTTCTTGCTATCTGAATGAAAGCCTGCTAGCACACTTCCCAATCCAAGCACCAAGCCTCAGATGAATATTTATACTGGAAGTCAAAATTTAAAAAGACGAGGCTGCTTTGGAAATTCTGGTCTTAGTGACACAACAATTCATCACTTCTGTGCAGTTTTGGAGCTCTCATAACAAACATCGCACAATAAGGTCTGAATCAAAGCAAGTAGCCGAAGTTAGTGGTGGTGTTTTCCTTCCTACAATTTCTGCCAGTCTCAGTGAAGGATGTTTATTACAAACGTTTAAAAATTATATGTTAACATAAGCCCAAGTTAAGTCCTTGTCTGGAACAAGCCCTTGTACTACTAGTATGAAGTTGTCTAAAAATACAGCTCGGAAAAGTTTATGGCTTGAAATAAATAGAGTCATTTCAAGGGTAATTTGGGTTGCTATGTCTTCAACACACAACTGAGAAATCTGTGATTGCTGAGTAGATTGGGTTTCTGGCTATTCTTTAATGTGTTTATATTTTCTGAAACAGCCCTTGGAAATACTGTTAGGACTGGGTTGAGGATTAAGTTTATTAGTGCTGCTTATTTCTTGGTAGGAAACGGATAAGGCCGCTATGATTCCATCATTTTATAATGGTTACAAATCACTTGCCCACTAAAGTGCCTCTAGTATCAGATAAACAGAAGACCAGTCCCACCCTCTGGAACAACTTCCATATTTATTGTTGCTTGAAAGTCTTCCTGCAGCATCTTCTCTGTCCTTTCAGTCACCCTAAGGAAAACCATGAGCATGTGAATGCAAAACGTGGTATATCCCTGACAATTTCCATGCTCTGTCTCTCCTCACAGCTAAGACATTGAAGAAATTAAAAAAATAAAACAAAGTAGTTGACATTTATTGAAGGGAAGAGGTTATGGAATTGTGTCAAACAGAACACTGCAGCAGAATAAAGCCTGCCAGTAAATTTAACTCTTTCTAGAGTTTTATCACTCATTGTAATTATTAACATCTTTAGTTAGAACACCATTTGGATATCATTAAAATAAATGCAAACAATCTTGGCCTATCCTTAAGGATCTTTTTTAGACACGGTCTTTTTGTCACTCAACTCACTAATGCATCATTTTTATCATAGAGTATCACGTTACACACATTAAACAGCTTAGCAACATCCAATGTCCTGTTGAGCCAAAAATAAAATTGCGCAGATTTATCACTACTCTGAAAATTACTCGAAACAAATGCTAGTGAAGTGTATTTTCACTTAGCAAAGACTCACCAACCAGTGTGTTCTCAATAGCCAGTCTCTAAGTTCATGCTGTGGGCCTGAACCTTCTGGAACCCAAGTCAGTCTCAGATGGAGCTTTGCCTTTACTTGGGTACTTGAGTTGCAACATCTCCTCTACGTTTTTATGGCCGCGGAGCAACGAGAAGGAGAAGACAGGGACTCAAACTGAAATGAATTCTTCCTCCTGAATAATATAAAGTAGTGATTTAAATTAATCTACTTTGTCACTGAAACAGGCTACAAGTGTTCACCAGGGTGAATACCTCCTTAAATTGCTCCTTTAGATCCACTAATGGATATCCGGCTGCATGTTCACCAAGGCTCTTCTAGTACTGGCTAATTACCTCTTCCAAAGCCAAGAACTTTGGCTGTCGGGTTCTTTTCATATCACCTTTCTAGAAGTCCTAATTCATCTTAAATTAATTTCATCCTTAAGTCAGCCAAATAACTAAATTACTTCCTTTCACAGACATTGCCAAATGATCTTCCAAAGCACACAAATAATCTCTGAATTATAGATAAGGCCACTTAGCAAACAATACTTTTCAGCACATATTACAAATGCATACCCAAAGGATCATTTTTGTTATTGAACACACCAGTCATGATTAAAAAAATTGTATCTTCATAGAATAGTTTTGAAGATAATGATAAATGAGCAAAACAAAAAGTTGACAAAAGACAGTATTTTTCCCCCTGTTTACATGGGGAAAGGAATTTGAGGAAAGAATTTCTGTCTCTTCCTCTGTAGAATAACACCAGGAAATCTGTGTGGTAGGATCTTTGTGATCTTTTCCAGTTTGTTTCCTCCATAAATATTTCCTCCTATAGAAGGTAAGTGGGAGAAAGAACAAGTTGGAATAACTCCCTCAAGCATCCTCTGAGCAGGAGTTCTACTTGTTTTTAGGGGTTAGGTTTCTTGTTTTGTTTTGACTTTTCAAGTTCAATGCATAAGTGAGAAGACCAAGCAGATTTACCGAGCAGTCTGTGCCCTCAGGGAAACACAGATCTGTGTGACCTACTCAGTGACTTCCAGGCTTTGTCAGTAGTGCTGAAAAGTCATGGTTTCATGACCATTGTCTTAAAAATTTTAAACTGGATAAAGTGAAGATTTTCTTAGAAAAATAAGTCCTGAAAAGGCAGAAATATTTGCTGTTGTTTTGTCCTATATACTGAGGCAGTTTACTTCATGGTATACATGAAGAAATATTGTATTTATAGGTCTCTGGCTGGATGTTCTGTCTCCATATATATGTGGCTGTGTTTTAATGCTTATTGCACTGATTTACTGGATTGCCACTGAAATCCTGGCAGTTTCTCAGGTACCAGCACTTCTCTGCAGAAGTATTTGTTGCATCTGAGACCTCAACACCATTCTCTCCTCTGCCAAGGAATATCTTCTTATCGAGTTGATTGATCAGCCTCACTCTCCTCCCTATCCCTCAAAATATGCAATATATACAGGTTTAAAATTCAATAAAAAGAATCTGGAAGACAGATAAATGTGTTTTCAAGCTAAAGCAGAATGGCTTTTGAAAACAGGTCCACACTCGGGTGAATGCTTTGAATATTGGCCTGAGATTTCCTTTAGCCAGTTTGGAGATGTTTAATTCACAGCAGAGAAACCTAAATAGAGTTAAACGCCTCACTCTCAGGGATACAGCTGACATCTTGCTGGTTTTCCCTGGAAGACCTCAGCCTGCTGCTCTCCAGTGACATTACTCTGAGCTGACTTAGCTCTTCCGCTCCATTCATTAAGGAAGAGGTGCCTAATCCTGGAGCAGAAATCCTGGCTAGCTGGCAGGATGCCATAAAGTGAGGTGTTATGCTAGCCAGAAATGTCCTCTCTGCAGATTTAGCCCTGCACTGCTTCCATGTAGAGCTGATCCCCTCAAATGTTAACTGATCAGATTGTAGTTAACTAAAATTGACTTAACATTCTTTTAAGTAATTTTAAGTTATGAGGATGCAGGTACAAATAACAACCAGCTCTATTCAGAAAAGAGGTGGTTTCCACTGAAAACTTAGTTAAATAACTATTATCCATGCTCAACACACTTTCTTCTTTCTGTGCAGTAAATATTCTATATTTTTATTTAAATGAGTTTGTTCTGTCTCACTAGCAAGAAAATGTTGTTATTTTGATATTCTTGTGTACAATATATCATCCTAAGAGAATACAAATGATTCAGTACATAGGAAAAAATTCAAAATTTTATTTGAAAATGGCTGTATTTGAAGTGGTTTAAAGTCTAGAATACGTTTTAGATATGCAAATGTTTTATGCTTGACTTCATAATTTCCAGCTGAAAGAAACACTGTTATTGTGCGAAGGTTAAACACACACAATCAGTGCCACACTTAAATTTCCCCAACGAACTTGGAAAATTCTTTGCATCAGCATCACATCTGTAGTTCTAACTGCCTTTCATATGAAGCACTTGAAAATTATTTTAACTTGTGAATAGCTTGAATTTTTCTGGAACCTGAGCTGTTCTTAAAATTCCTGGACTCTGATAATGTAATCAGGTGTATCCATCACAACCTTATCCACTTAAGTGAAAAAAGAATTAATTTACCAACGTTCTTCAGAGATTATCCTTCTTTTAATAAAGGATCTTTTGAGGGCGTAAAGACATTCAGTAGGGTCCCTTGAAACAGGCAGTAAAAGCCCAAGCTCCAAATATTTACCTCTTTTACTTCTCTTCATATAAGAAAAAATATGCCAGTGTGATGCTCTGCTTATGTCTGACAAGCACTCTGATGGCAGATTTAGCTTCCAGAAGCCAAATACCTTCTTGAAATATTTCTTGGCATTTTTGTCTGATCAGTAATTACATACCTGCCGATAACAGGAGGAAATGTTTTGTTGTGTCTGAAGATAGCTGAGGTCTCAAATTCTTACAGTCTCCATAATCATTTCCTTCCTGTACTTGTCTCCATTCCAATCCAAACCAAGGTTTTTAGCAATGAAAGGACATGACAGCTTGTGGACAAATGCCACTTGACTGTGTATGGCATAATCTTATGAATGGAACAGGATGATGTGTATTTGGTCAGTCATTGACCCATTGATTACACAATGCAAAATATGAGATTTACAGTTCTTTTTAATTCTTTAGAAACAACCCAGCTAAAAAGCATCCCAGCATAAAAACTTCTTCCCAGATTGTGCTTCTAGTTTTTAAAAAAATTATAGTAACACAGACCATTCAGTTTTTTTCCCCAACATTAAAGACAGGATAAAATATCCAGTCTAGTATTTAGTATAGATAACTATGAGTATTTTATGTTCTTTTTCCTGCTAATTTCCTAGAATGTAATAAAAGTTTGGGGCCGTTGCTTAGCGTGTAATTTAGGCTCCTAAAAAGTGCTTTGTTTTCCATAAATACCAGCCCTCTGAAGGTCCTTAGCATCGGCTTTCTCTGCCAGCTCCTCTGTGTCTCCCTTTTCCAGGAATGTAACTTTTCAAGCATTTGTGTTTTCATATCACAATATGAAAACTTTAATCTCCTGTGCTTTAGTTGTAAAAGTACAACATTGCCATTTCCACCAAACACTTTGGGAATCACAGGCAAAGAAAATACAAGTAAAAACGATGAATCCCCAGCTGGTGATCTTTTTTTTCTGCTTCCTGGCAAGAAATCCTCTTACTCAAACTGAGCAAGTGGCTGCTTACACAACAGGGTTTGTGAGCAGACTTCTTAAAAACACTATTAGCCAAATGTGTCAAAAGTAATTTTATGTTCATCTGATTTCCGCTTGATTTTTTTTTCTAGGTGGCCTACCAAAAAAATCCCAAAACGAAACACAAACTAACCTCTTTTCTTCTGTTTTGGGGCTGAGGAGCAGAGATTTCAGGGTTTTTTCCAACATTCAGAAAGAAGGCAAGCAGGTTGGCACTGCAGAAGGCTGGTGTTAAGGGTGGGATTCCAGAAGCGGCCAGTCCTGGCCTAGTGTTGTATCTGTGTGTGCAAAAAAGTTATTGACTTATGGCAAAAAAATCAAGCTCTTTTCTGGAAATCTCTGGGGTTTTACTCACATGCCATAACTTTTTTTCTTTCAGCCATGAGGGACATGACCTGGTACCCTTAGCCACCTCAACACACTCCTCTTCTGGAGGCAGCAGGCCCTCAGATGAGTTTAACAGAGTGGTTTTCTGGCCATGAAATACAGCTGTTCAAATAACATCCTTAGATGAATCCTCAGCACAGTTAGGTTCTTGTATTTCTGGATATTGTTGATAAATACAATGGACACAGGCCCACCCCACACACACTTGGCCTTTGGGAGACGTGGCACAGCTTTAGCCTGTTAGATTCTTTGGTCAGAGAACAAAGCTGGCATAAATATCTACCTATCTTCTCATCTGTGCCACATCACATGAACTAGAAGCAAAGAAGACGTGGCCTCTCATTTCTGAGCATCTGCCATGGATAGCACTGCAGTCAGCAGGTCAGGAGTAAAACTGGCTGGCTGGAATAACACCAGAGTGTCACTACAATAAAATATTGACTCACTCCCACTGTCTCCTTATCCTTCCTTCCTTCCTCTCCAGGCCATGCCCACAAATAACAAATCAGTGGGATTTCAGAGGAAAGAATAACAGCCACATTTCTAGAGCAGATAGAGGAAAATCTTTAAAGTGTAGTAGACAAAATGCTTGATGAATGTTGACCTCGGTGAACAATCTAGAAATTGAACAAGGGATGTTACCCATAGCTGCTGCCAAAACGTATCAAGAAAAGGCTTACATTTTTCTGAGGTGCATCTGTTATGCAAAATACAGAATTTATGTAAATACTGAAATGCAGTATTAAGCCAAGCATATATTAAAACTTAAGGACAGCGTGAAAGTTTAAGTTTCCATTCCGAACTTTGGAAATCATTTTTATTAATATCTACCCCAGCTGTAAGTTTATCTCAAGAGTATCCATAATATTACAAAGTGTGAGCACACTTTCTCAACAAAATTCTCAATTTGTTTCGGACAGTGGCATCCTTGAAGGAAAGAAAGAATTTAATTAAAAAACCTATACAACATTTCTATTCATAAACTTGTCCAAGCAAAACAAGTCATAAATCAATTTGGGTTTAGTTATTAACTCTTGCAATATGGGTGGTAAACACATATTAAAAAAAAAAAAATCTGGTAAACGAAAATATTATAGCTAGAGATTAATAAAATTTCTTGATGAATACAAAATTGACTGAAATATGAAATCTTGGCCTTACTAAAACCTTTTGCAAACTCTGATCAGCTTCAGTGTGTACCTTTGTTCCCAAAATGGGTGAGTGAAATACTTTGCTTTGCAGCAAGAATAATTAAATAAACAAAAGTTTTTATTTCTTAAACCACCATTACCTTTTTCAAAGAGAATTTCAATTTTTAAAAGGGGAGATCTCTTGAAGCCAAAATGGAAGTGTAGTCCTCTTGAAGACACAGGGACAAAACAAAGCATTTCACTTTACCCCGAGGGAAAACTTCCTCATCCTTGCTGCTCCAGATCTGCCGTAGTCTCCAGGAGCACTCACAACATCAGCTATATCATTAAACAAAAAGTGCATTTATTCAAGAACTTCCACACACAGATGCGTTTTCTCCTTTACTTACAATTTTTGGCTCCTAAACACATACGGATGTAGTCTTGACTCTTGTTGAACTTTGGAATAGAAATCCATTCCATGTAAAAATCCATTTAGTGCAAATCATCCTGGTGAATCTCTATGGATGGAATATGGAGATACTTTATGATTTTTGTTTATGATTCAATTCATTATGATAAGTTGGAAAAAATGAAATTTCCACACCAGCTGGGTCAGTATTTTGAACATCTGGATGACAATAAACAGAAAATTAAATCACTAGGAACTTTTATCTAGGTAGAATACAAAGGCAATCTAGTTTGACCTGCAATAAATAGCACATTTTATTTCCCATTTGCCATTTTGACAATCACTTTAGAAATTTCAGCTGACAATGTTCCTACAATTATTAAGCACACCATAATAAAAAATGTAATTCTGGGAAGAATAGGTGATAATAATATTTAATAATTTCATTCAGTTCTTGTTTTAAGTGCAAACAGGTCCCCATGTTAAGCACAGACCACTTGAAAAACTTCCATAATGTAGGCATCATTATATCACAAGTGTAGCACTTTGGAAAGCTGCCAGGCAGTGATGCATTTAGGACCTCAAAATTAAAAAGTCAATTAATTCAGAAAATGTGACTGCAGAATAATTCTTCTATATGAGACATTAGGACCTCTCTAGCTCAAAGAGACTTTAGACTCCAGTTGCTCACATCCAAAATTCCATGCACCTCTCTTTTGGAGACAGATGCTTTTTAGTCCGTCCAATTTGTTAATGTATGCATCTATAGAAAGCAATTAAAACATGCAAAGAATGTTTTCAAATTATGGATTAGATAAGGGGAAGATGTTAATATTTAGCTGGGATTTCATTTCAATGGTTTCTTAAGCAGTTAAATCTCATTAGGAAAACTGTAATCACTGACAGGTGAAGCAAAATTAGAAAACATAGAAACTGGCTTGATTTTTTTAAAGAGAAAGATGGAATGCTATTATTTTCTTCTGCAAGCACGATCTTCAGCTGTGAAAATGACTCTTTCAAAGTCAAAGCCCTTTAGTTAGCGCTCCATGCTGGAAGATAATCACACACCAACATGAGCATAGCCAGAATGTCAAGGTTTTATTTACATAAAGTCCATAACCAAATAATTCTCAAAAAACATCTGCACATTAACACTGGACTGGTGATAGGATATGGATATTTTACCATTAAAAACAGTCATTGAACCCAACACTATGCAACATATTAAGCAATGTAATTATGCTGGAGAGAACAGACTGATAAGAAAATAAGGAGTGATGAGATTTTTGAATGAGACGGAATATGGAGTGATTGTTGTACTGCATTTGTGAACTACAGGACAATGGAAAGTTAAAAAAAAGAAAAGAAAAATCGAGTCCTGCTACAGTCAATCAAATATAAGACAAAGAAAAATGCTTTGGAAAATCTTCAGTGGCAGAAAATCAGCATATCTCCATGGGAATTGCATGCATGTCCTATTTTTTATATTCTTAGGCAAGACAAATTAGTTCTTAGGAGACGCGGGAAGGAAAAGCATTCAGATACTTACGACAGAGATAGAGTACAAAAGAGAGCTCAAGAACACAAGAACCACAGCAGGAGAGTAACACACCTGAAACACGAACCACCACAAAGAGGTGTTCAGAGCGCTCCAAGCTTCACCATCGTGTTGGGACCAAAAAGATAAGAAAGCAGTTCTGCGTTACTCAATGGGCACTCACAGGTCGCTCTTCCAATGTTAAAACCAGGGTAAATTCCCAGACATCTGGAGCGTGAGGGCCACTTGTGCATAGCTGAATGCTAAAATGGAGCCCAGGGCCATCTCCTGGCGGCTCAGAAGCAAGGTATGCCAAGTCAATCTGGGAGCAATGTGCATGCGAAGTCTGCTCTTGAAGGTTAGAAGAAGGTTAGAGGTTTCCTCCTGAAGGAGAAAAATTTGGGGGCTGTGAAAGGAACAGATGAAGAATGTGGCTGGGAGGAGCACTGGGCTTGAGGCTCACAGAGGTCTGTCACAAGAAGCGAGCTGCGAACCAGGCCCATCACTTAAGGTAATGCAAGTGGCTGGGTGGGGTTTAGTGCAAAAGTAAGAAGTACTAAGGTAAAAAAAACGGTACTGGTGAGATCTCTGAGACAGGAGTAGTCTGTCATCATCTTCACTAAGTGCTGTTTCTGTGAACATCTCAGAAAAGGCTCCTTCCAAGGGCCCTGTGCCTCCATTTTTCTCTCGCCAGTGCCTCCGAAGAGGGAAGCCTGCGGATGCAGATCCAACTCTCCTCGCGTGCACGTGAGCAGCCAGCTGGGTAGGTGAGGGGTTTGTTCAGACATGTCACAGAGCTGCACATGTTCTTCGAAGTGTACATCACACTTTGAAAACCCAGGCCTTCACACAGAGTGGTTTAGTGAGGCTCCTCACGCCCTCCTTCCCCATGCCCCCAGCCCTACATAAAAGCAAAGAAAACATTCGGAACTAAGCTCTCTAAAAACGATTTGGTTCACTGCTGCACTTCAAGCATATGTAAAAAAAACCATGCTGCTGCCTTGTGACACAACACAGCACGTCCCAGAGGTTGGTTTTAATGTATTTACTCTTCCAGAGTACCACGACTTTTAGTAAACGGGCAACATATGATGCAGTTCTGGTCTCATCACAACATGTGTAACATCTGGGAGAGCAGCCACTTGTGAAGCCAACCAGCGCTCTGCTGACAGACAAAGTGAGCATTATACTGAAATGCCATTCCTCAGCTGTTTGCAGAATTAATTTCCCTGTAGAATTTTCTAATTAGTTGGCTCTTTCCAGCCCGTTCACCACAGAGGAAGCAGAAAGGAAGCAAAAGGCTAGCACCTGCTCCCAAAGCTCTGGCTGGGAAAAAAAAAATAATTAAATTTAAGGATGACATATACAGTAAGTATTTAGGCACTAGAAAGCCTTCTATCCATGCAGCTGTGTGGATGAAGTAACTCTGAAAGCTTAATGGAGATTCTTCTGTGGGGAAGAATTTCCAGTGGCTCACATTCCAGACAGTTAACCACATTACCGAAGGGAAGAAAAAGGGATTTGTTCAAGCATTAAGAACTGTCTTTAAAAAAAATGCAAAAAAAAATTCCCCCGATCTGTAGAAAAAAGAGACAGATGAACAGACAGTGAACAGACACCTGAGGATGATTCTACAGTAGCTCACTCCATTACCCATGGGTTATTTTCAATCATTCTTTTTTTTTCTATGATTTTGAATTAAAAACTATTATTCTGTTGGAATGCAGTGTATGATATTATCTTAGAAGGAACAACTAACACAACGGACTTTGTTCCTAACTGAAGTGAGCCATTGGAACAAAAGAAACAATGTGTTTCTTGCTTTGAATTTACCTGCAGTGGGACAATGTAAGGAAGAAAACATGAAAGGTATTTAATGAAAAAATAAAAGTAAGAAAAAAATAGTCCAAGAAAGGTAATTTGCATTTTTGGCTATGCAGCCACTTTGCCAAAACAATTTTTAAATACTGTACATAAAGTGCTGATGATGGTCAACTAAGGTCAGGATGCACGAGGGGAAAAAGCTCCCTTATGGAAATTAGGAAAGCCATTATCACTTCAATGAACAGTTTTCACTGTCTTTCCACAGTGACCTTACAAAATGGTAGACCTTGCAAAGAACTAAGGTTTTAGAATTAGATC
This sequence comes from Struthidea cinerea, assembly GCA_013397865.1. Classification (NCBI taxonomy): domain Eukaryota; kingdom Metazoa; phylum Chordata; class Aves; order Passeriformes; family Corcoracidae; genus Struthidea; species Struthidea cinerea. The sequence continues at coordinate 969,365 of VZTI01004870.1, forward strand.
ACAGACAAAATCCATTTAAATTAATTGGGTGTGTGTTTGCATCAGCACGATGTGTGATGTAGGCCCAGAGACGAGCAAGTTATCCATTAATAAAGCAGATGGTGTATTAAATGTACAGTTTTGTCTCATTTTTGTGTAATTCCAAAGGTTCCTGAAAGTTGTTTTTTGATGGATTCAACATATGTGTCTCAGTGCATGTATATATTTGGAGTAGGGGTATGTGGGACTGAAAGACTTCTTAATTAATAAGGTATTAATTTCATAGAATTTAGACACATGTTACATTTTCATAAACTCATAATTTTCCAGGACAATTTTAGGTAAACAAATGCAAAAGGGAGTGCAGGTAAGAGGAAAGGTTCTGCTAAAACCAAAGGAAAAGAAGAGATAAAGTCACCTGCCTGAGACAAACACTCAGACCTTGTTCCCCACTCAGAGACAACTTTGAAAAAGTAATGAAATAAAGAGTGGAATCATAAGGCAAGGCTATTCCTGCTTTTCCCCGGCAATGCTTGGTAATATTCTCTGGTATTCTGGTTGGCTATGGAAAATCCATGTATGAATGAGTGGCATTCATCCCTGTCATATGAGGTGGCGCTGACATGTCAGTTCCAAATGTCTACAATTATTTCAAGTGGACTTCCCCCCAAAGCCTACATTGGAGAGGATAATTTCAAACTTCAGAAAACCCAAGAAAACAACACTCATTTATATTCCTCGGAAGTGGTGCGGCTAAATTCTTCTGTGGCTTTGAAAACCTCCCATGATACTCTAGTCTGGCCCATTAACTGCACCTGTTGTCTTTTTCTTTCTCTTCTTCTTTGAGGGGGGGATCAAGGGAGGGGGCGAACAAGGGCGGGGGGGAATTATTTCCCCTTCAATAGCAGGTGTCTGGCTTTTAAATGATGCATAGGATATTTTATTTCATTACTGTCTAGGCATTTCAAATGAAATAATTATCCAAAACCCCTCGTCCCATTATTTCCCCCTTTGAAATTAAAAGTAAATAGTGGAAGGGAGAGCATGTGCTTGGAAAGAAAAATGGGTGACATGACAACTCACAGGGAAACATATTGTGAAAGAATACATCTATTTTCCACAAATAATGATCTAAATTAATCCATTTATAGGTTTCTCTATGTTATTCACTTTGACAAAAGTGGATTTTTTCAAAAGGAAAACATATCACTGAAGTCATTTTGACTTATTTCTGATTTGAGGGTAGACTTTCCATAAATATAAGTATACATAAGCTGCTACAGGCAGCTTCTCTCCAAGACCCCTACCCATAACCACAGAACTGACTTAAATTTAATTTACCTGTGGCTCACTGAAAGAGGTGTTATTTTTTGCCTTTACAAGTAAAGTGACCATGAATAGCAATTTTAAGAGTAAAAAAGACATATTGTTCTCAGATTATTACAGGTCATAATATTTGACTTCAGCTAAATCTGAAGTCAAAAAAACAGGCAAAGAAAACCTTGGTTTGCTGGAGGAAATAACCCCTGCTTATTTCCCACACACTGAAATTAAAAAAATATTAAAACTAAATATAGTTGAGTCAGTGACCTTTAAAAAGTCTGTTGAGGGATTTTATATTGGTTGTGTTCTGCTTTGCTTTTGATTAGCTTTGACTAGTTTATCTGCAAATCTAAAACACATGAAGAACCGAAGCCTGCAGAACGGAAAAGAGCGATTTTCTCTGGGAAGCCTCTAACCTGTTGTAAAGAAGAATTCTGCATTGTGGTGCAGATGACTCAACCCTTATTTCTCTCAGCTACCAAAAAAAGCAGAAAAAGACAACTTCTGTACCTTTCCAAAAATTTAGAAAAACACTGGATAAATGGCTGAAGAGGAATGTTTGACTCAAACCCCAGAACACTGATTCAGGAACCACCTTTTACTAGCTGCCATCTGAATGCCAACATTGATTGGCATTACCAGGTTTTTAGGACAGTGAAACCTCACCCATGCTGAAAGGAAAAGGCAGAAAATGTTGTTTTGCATTTAACGTCGACAAATATCTAACAGTGGTGAGCACGGGATGAGAATCCAGAGGTAGCTTACGTGGTTTGATGGGAGTTGGGTGCCATCTTTCCCAAATTTGGGATCACAGCTCCCTGTCCTTCTTCCCCCTTGCAGCTCCCAGACAAACAGTGGGTCCTTCTCTCTCCCATTCTTCCTTGCTTGCTCCCTCTTTTGCCAGCCATCTGTTTCCCACCCAGGTGGCTCATACTGCTTTCCTTGACTGTGTTCATCTGAGCTAATGTTGCCAAACAAATGGCATGTGGCCAGATCCCAAATCCCAGTGCAGACTCGCTGACCACCCCTATTTCCAGCGCCAGGCACGGCAGCCCCAGAGAGGCTCGCAGGTTGCAACATGTGTATTAATATCACTTTGCTTTCTCATATCCTTATCTCTAACAGCAAATCTATGTAGCTCAGGATATGAACTGCAAATGAGAGATGAGGAACTGGTTAGTGCTTATCGGGACCGATGGAATTTGAGATTTGGAGATGAAGGGGGGTTGTTAGTTGTGTTTTTTTAATGAGAGGACTGGCTGATGTTTATCAGTTGACCCCTGTTTCAGGTAACGGAGCAGTTGGCAGGGAGCTATTCATCCTGATTAGATTGAGTGAGTTGGTATTCAGATTAACTTCTGATTTCCCTCATATTATTTGTACAAGCTCTTTATTGCTCTGGATAATTCTCCCCTTCCTGGTTTAGGAAGTGGAACTGACATCCTCCTGGAGCGCTGCTACCAGCTCACCAGATTTTATTATGTGAGACGATATGATGGTCATAGATTAACTCAACCTCTTACTATTTTTCTGTATTGAAATCAGACCTCTGTGACATTTACTTTGTTCTAACCAAACAGGAGTAATGCACGGCTTTATCATCTAAAAAAGATTTATGATGCTGAGACTGATCAGGATATTACTTTTAATCAACATTTCTGTGGCTAAGGCAACTGCTGTCTTCTTTCAGGATTGAATATTTGTGTAACCCAAGTGGCTTTCAATCCTTACATGTTCTGAGAGTCCCCAGAACTTTTCTGCTGTGGCTGAAAGGAATGATTATATTCTTCCCTTCCCTGTCTCCTGCTAAGCTCATTGCAGTATCTTTGGGTTTCTTTCCTCTTTCATAACCTGTTGTTTGTCACTTCTCTGCCACAACAGATCCTTGAAGTGATCCATCAGTGGAGCAGATTCATAACCAGTTTTTCAAAAGTTCCCTTATTGGATTTACAAGCCTGACCCCAACAGACCTTGCAATCACAGGTGAGATTCCAGGTAGAACAAGTAATAACTTCACACATATGTACGTGAGGACTTCCACTATATCAGCAAACACATTTTTATTGACATTTCCTTTTCCAACCTGGCTATCGAACCTCATATTTCACATATCTGTAGAGAAGACCAGGTTTGTTTTCCATGAATGGGCCGCATTATGGGGTTTTTTTATGTTATTCCATCTCCTACAGGCTTTTATCCAAACCAAGCAACTAAAATGAAACATGGCTTCCTTCCCTGAGATGGTTTCATAGCCCAGCTCTCCAACTTTCTCCCGTACCACAAACATGCAACACAATTGTGCAACAGCCGAGGAAGGAATGGTGAGATCAGAGCCGTGACTGCAGACATCCTGACATGGGGATCTGGCAGCTATTCAACACAAACACAATTAGAGGACTTACCCTTGCGTGAAGTATTTGCTTTCTTGATAGTCACCAGCCTTAACCTCTAGGAATGCTTATGAATCAGATAGCGTTCCTTGAGGAGGGCGAGCCTTTTCAAGCTCCTCTGTCCTGCTTTAGCCGACACAGATACAAAGAAGAAAGACATTCTGCCGCGTCCTACAAGTTCTCCCAGGGAAAGCCTTTAAGAAGCAGAGAAGAGTTGTGGTCTCAAAATCCCTGCCAAGGATTCGAGAAAACAATATCACATGGCACTTGCTCCTCTTCCTACTCTCAGCAGGAAAAAATAACACCACAAGAGACAAACTTTGAAATTCTCACCCAACATGAAAGTAGGGGGGTTTCCTGAGTCCTGCTCCTTGTCTTTGCATTGCAGTTGTCTTCTCTGGCAGTGGTGATACCACAGAAGGGTGGCAGAGATTTTCATGTCTTGGAAGACTCATATATGTGTATCCACATAGATATTTGTGAGCTGGATACAAAAAAGTTTCATTATTTTAGAAAATGTAACCTGGTGTACATGGTTGTTACACAACCTACAAATTCTCAAGTGTGACAACACAAATATTTGGGTAGATTAATTCCAATCAGTGTAAATCCTGGGCTTTTCACAGAGTAATGGTACCTTTAAAATGGCAACAGGAGCTGTCCTCTAATAAAATATCTGCTAGCAAATTGGTCAAATGTCAGTCTGGCACAGCAGTTACAAAGGGAAAGTCTTGTCCAAAATGCCCAATAATTTAAATTATTCTCATCTCAAACTGCATCAGTGACACAAGAGAACTGGCCCAAAGGAGGGCCCAGTGGTGCAACCCCAGGAGTGTAACACAGCAGTGCAGAGGGGAAGAGCAGTGGGATTTCCAGATGATGCAGTGTGACATGACACAGCTACCACGGCTACTGTAAGATACAGAGAGGCTTAACTGGTATAACATAAAGCAAAATAATAATAAAAGAAAGTGGTAAAGATAGCTCCAACACAGAAACACTGAAGTGAGCTGAGAGGCTCTGAACTGTGTGACCTGCCTGGAGCGAACCCACCACCTCCCTGCAGGAGCATTTATCCAACACCACCTTTGAAACTGCATCCTGGAGCAGCACGCCAGCAGCTGTAGGGGAACAGTTGTGCAGTGTTGTGCCCTCCCAAGTGACCAGATGCACTTTTCCATTGTTAGCAGCTTCCACAAATATCAACGGCCTGAAAAACAGTGGAGATTGCCAAAATATCAGATATCTCAATCCAGTCAGAACGAGACACTCCCAAAAATACTTCCAATGCTATGAAATTCACACACACACACACGTCCCCAAATACCCAGGGGAAAATTTTTGCATGGGACCAGAGGAAAAAGAACAATAATTCCTCAGCCAGATATCAGTGATCACAGAGTTCCAAGCTAAGGAGCTGATTTATGTTATTTTGGTGCACACAAAACAACCTGGCCATGCTCAAGGGACAGGCCACCCGAGCATGGTACTAAACTACTGGTAGTAAAGCAGTCGCATCAAGAGAGCAAATAGAGCAACTAAAACACATTTCTGGAGTAGCACTGTTGACATCTGGAGACCCACCCAAGGCAGGCATTCTTCCCAAAATAAAAAATAGGCAACCAGCAATGAATGGTTGCTGGTCTTGACTTTTTGTAACTCTGCTAAAGAAGCACAATATAAATCTGCAACCCTGTATCCGGACAATAACTGGAATACATCAAGAAAATGCTTGCAGTCATTCCGGATGAAAAAAAAAGGGGGGGGGGGGGAAAAGAGAGATTTCAAAATCTAAGAGTGCTTATAAACAAGGATGTTACTTTCCCCTTTCTTATCCAGAACCGCCCTTAATTGAAAGGATCAGTGTCTAAAGCAACTGGTGCTGCCCTGCACATGAATCCCCTTTGCACCTCTTCCTTCTTATTTCTTCAGTGGTTTTATTAACATTAGTGACTTATCTAAGTATTAGAATGCTTGGCTGCTTGGAAGCTTATCAACAGCAAATTTTATGGGCTGTTTAGTGATGGAAACAGGAGGAGCTGGAGCTCTCGCCCCCCAGCTACCTCGATATGGAAGTCTTCAAGAAGCCATGGAATGTGCTCTCTGGTATTTTTGGTATCTTTAAAGTGTCAAGAGTGCAGAATTTCTCTTGTCAGTTGTCACAGTGTGACTCACAATTAGAGCCATCTGCTCTGCATTCACCTCCCCAGGGGCACCGCTCGTTTTTCACCAGCTTCCTGTTGTTGACAGCACAGTTCCTCCCTGTATCACTCTCCACCAGCACCCATGCTCCTCGCAGACATTGCAGCAGGCTTAAGCAGATTTCCCTTGGGAAAGCCTTTCCCCTTGTTTTGCTAGTGATTGGAAAAAATATAGACTGTTGAGAATGCTCTGAAGGCGGAGGCTGGGTTTCTGAAGGAACTGAACAAATTCCATTCTTTTTTTTTTTCTTTTTTTTTGTCGGGAGGACCCCATTGTTTTTAGATCTCTTTCAAAAATCTCCACGCTTTCTCTACATCCAATTTGGATTTCAAGCAAGAGAGCAGCTTGAAAAATGAAACACTTTTTGTGCTGAGTCCTCATCAATAATTGGTGGAAATGGGTGACTAATACTACCAAAATATTATTCAATTAATTTTTCAAATACTAGAAATAATTTCAAATAGTAAGTTTCACTGCCTTCCCTTCCTACTCCACCCAATTGAAACAACAGTTCTGCTACAGGTTTTTCCACACCAAATGCTTAAGCTGAGGGAGACTAACTACCCCAAGCACAGATCCACACTTTATGCGTGGGTTAATGTCTGGACCATGCAGAAATACCACATACCACCTAGGCTGGGTATGGCTGCCTGAAGCACAGCTCCATTGTGTGTTCTATGGCATTTTTGCCCCTGTGGACTGGAAATTTTATTTGTTAGGCTCTGACCAGTAGTAACAGATTGGAGATTCTACTTTCCCTGGGAACCCAGCTTTCTTGAAAGGATCTCTAGTCCTGCAGGAGCATAAGATCTTAGATATTTTCAGTTACTGTAATCATTCTTCCTTGGGCTTGTTTCAGTGCTTCCCTGTTATGTCTCCTGCACAAGGAGCAGCCCAACAGAAAATTCAAATATTCAACACAATATAAAAGGCATCTTCCACAAGGATTATTATTATTAGTTTTATGCACATAACACTTTTTCCTGGGCCTTTAGGGCAGCTCCTGGGCCCTGTTCCTGACCTGACACTGGTGAAAACCACTAATGTCCATGGTGCTCAGACACTTCAAATAAACTGGTAAAGCATCTGTTTTGTTCTACATCCTACCAATAAATGTTTCATAACTTTTTTGTGATTTTCTGGGATCTTTCCAGAACCTGTGTTTGACTTCTCCCAGGAACAGATTCTTCCTTGTGTATCCAGTGTCCTCCAAACACAAGTTTAGCAGACTCCAGATCATGATGCATCTGCACTCATTCAGTCACATCACGTCAATGCGATGCACAGAAGCCTTTCATTTGCCTTCTAAATCAGGACAGCGTAACAGCTGAAATATTTCCCACTGACCCTGGTCTTCAATACAAAACTAAACTTCTCTTTGCTATTTCAACATTCACTCCACCAGGATTATATTTAAGATCAACACAATTTGGACCTTGGACCCAGACTGCTTAAATTATTCAAAAAAGTATGAACCCACGCCAGTTAAATCAAGAAAATATGTTCTAAAGAAAGATAAAACACATCCTCTGTTTAAAAGCACATTTCCAAAAAAGCAACACTAAACTCATAAAACTGTTATGAAATCCGCAGTTCCTCCAAACATGAGGAGACCTCTCTGCAAGCTAGAATATTAACTCATATTTGTTGGGTAATCTAGTAAACCCAGATGGGGAGAAATTGGAAAGGGAAAAATGGATTCTTTCAGTGTCGCCTCAGATAGTTTATCTATTACACAGCCCAGGCACGTATCTGCATTGAAGGTTTTCAATGTTCCACAGTGGAATTCTTACTTAAAACCTGCATTTGCTGAAGGCATGAAAACCTGGATTCAAAATAGTCTCTATAGGATCAGTTGTGGAGCTGCCACTAAAAGGCCTTAAAATGCATTTGCCACTCAATAATTACTGTTCCAGTAGACTGCAGCAAATTATTTTTACAGATTACCAACCCACTGACTCGGTCACCTATTAAACACAATCTTCTTAGACTGAAGGGCTCTTTCTGATAACTGTTAAGTTGTTCTAAAAAGTCGATCCTAGTTAAGGCTGGGTGTTTTCCATTTACGAGGTTCGGAGAGCTGGATATGACAGCCTGCTCATCACACTTCATTCCTCTCATCTGTGTTTGCTTCCTGCTCGTTCTACCTGTAGCTTCAGTCCATTTGTTACAGTAGTGTCCCAGCACTTTAATGATGGAGCCATAAGCAAAGTTACACAGCTAAATAGCTTATTCTTAGCAAATAAAGCTGTGTTTGCACCCCAGGTCATACCTGCCAGAACTCGCATGTTTTAAAAGGAACATCCAGTCATAAAGTCTAAGATGCATTCTGAAATTTAATGGAAATGCACTCAGTTAATAGTGCTTTGCAGAAGAGCAAACTGGTAGTAAGATGGATTGAAAAATCAAAATTATACGTAGGGACAGTATAACTCTTTTCAAGCAAAACTGTTTAATGTATAAAAATTGTGGAGACTGAAAGAATCTGGTTCTGCACTGAAAAGCTCAAGCATTACATCACAGATAGACCTGAGGCCTTGCATTTTAATAATTAATTTCATAAAAGATCCCAAGAGCAATAGAAAGGTCATGAGAGCTGCTCCAATCCATGGGCAGTTAAGCAGGAGAATGCTTCAGTGCCCTTTAGCCTTTGAGTGTGCTGCAGGACAGGGGGGTTTGGTGCTAAACGACAAATTGAGTTAGAAATATTTAAGTCATAAACCATAGTAAATCTTTTAGCACTTGAAACACCATGAGACACTGCAAGCTGAGAGCAAATGAAGTGTTAGTCTCTGCATGTTTAAAAATGCACAGAGGCTGTGTTTACTGAATTATCCATTTCTTAACTATGTCTCCTTTAGCAAGCTGACATTCAACAGTTTCCCACCAAAAGAAACCATTTATGAAAAGCTCCTCTATCATGGTTTAAGAAAAGAAAATAATATGTATCTCTCTGTAAGCAAAATTATGTAGGTTGCAAAGTCAAGGACAGCTAAATTAGGAAGTGGCAGATTTATGTGTGCCTGCATAACCTCTACTTGGCCCTCTTGTAGGTCCTGTGCCCCGAGTGAGACAGAGGTCCTGTGGAAAAAATAGTATGTGATTATGCAATTAAAGACTATATGTTAACACAAAAAGCATCTGAATTCAGGTTCTGTCGGCAGCTGTGAATAAAACATTTCCTAACATTCAAATTCTGGGCTTTGCAACCTTAGCACAGAATTTCTGCCAGGTGATATCTTCAGGTGGTTTTTATACATAGGTAGAAATTAATTCTGGCCTAATTACTAAGCATTTTTTTGCCACAGAACAGTTTTCTCTTTACCTGAGTTGAAGAAAGAAGAATATCAGGAGTCATTTGTAAAAGGATGCACTTCTTGAAGTGGGAAGAATTTCTGTGGCCTTTGAGTGGGGTCAGCAGAAACTTTATATAAAATTGGTTCATCTTCCCTTGTTTACTGGCCAGGGTTGTGATCAATATCAAAATGAGCACACTGAAATAAAGATTATTGCTGCCCAGATCTGAATCTCACCACATGCTTTGCTGCTTTTGTTATCAAAGTCCTCAGTCTAGAATCAGAGCAATACAAATTGTTTCTTCCTAACCAGCTTTGAAAGCCTGCTCAGGATTCCTAGGGAAGACTCACACTGACAGGAACCTTCCTACCAAAAGCCTTCTGACCAACAGGACTGTACACTCCTAGGAAGGAGAAGGACTGAAGGAATTGCCACCATTTCTTCATGCCAAGTCCCTCAGGGCCTGTCCTGTTCTGACACAACCCTTTCACAAAAGGGGAGAGCAAACTTTTTGCTTCCCTGCTAAAAGTATACAGCAGAATCCAGCATAAGCTTTGAACTGAATTTGTGTCAATGTAGTTCTTGTTATTTTAATCTCTCCTTTCTTTGCTTTATGGATTTAGTCAGGGAAATCAAATATTGAAAGAGCATGTTAAGTGCAATGCAAGCTGAGACTGTAAAAGTGCCAAATTGATTGATGAAGTTACTATAAAATTTGCCGCACTGTATAAGTATATGATGGTATAAAGTCATCACCCTACAGAAGAACAGAAAATGTCATATATTTCTGAGTCATCATAGTTGCAGAGAGTCATCACTTTTCACTCCCCGGCTTTTAAACTTCTAGAACCTTAGACCTTCTTCTGTAGGTATGGCATTCTTGGATTAAAAGTTAGCACAAAAACTGTGTATTCTGAGGGTCATATGAGCAAAAAAAACCCCTCTTAATTCTAGATCTTAAATGTCTAGCCAGGAATAAATATTTCCTTATGTATTTTTTAATACTTGGGGGAAAAAAAAAAGGGAGAAAGAAAGGCTGCTCAGGTTTGGAAATATTTCTATTAAAAAAGCTGCTCCAAAACATTGTGTGCTCCAAAACGCTGTGGCAAACAGTATAGGTGCAATTAGGACACTGACTGCATCATGCAAGGAATAAAAGAAGCATTTCTGTTTCATGAAAGAAAGCTGCAGTGTTATTCTTTTAACCCAGAATATTCCACTCAAGGATCTCAAAAGCATCACTCAAAATGAATGAGCCAAATAGGTAACAAGGTGAACCAGACTGCTTCACTGCAGTGCTAAATCCAAAGGGAAGCTCCCTTCTCTGAAAAAGCAATATCCAGCAATGCTACATCAGGACAAACCACTAAAGCTTGCAGAAGCTGTGCTGGATGTTTTGGGATTAGCTCACCTACAGTGTTCATTTTCATGGATAACTATCACTATGGAAAATGTGGATCCTGGGTCTGTCACCCTTACCCAGAGTGCCACTCAACCCCTCTGATGGGTTTCAGCAGGCCTCACTTTTGCCATATCCTACTGTGCTGCTAACATTGAGAAGGGATTTAAGAAAAGTCCGGGGGTAACAGCTGGACTTCCCAGAACAGCAGACCCAGTGTCAGGGCCATTACCAAAGTGATCCTTACAGGACAGGGAAATGTCCTGTCCATGACGAACAGATGGAAGAGAAGCAGTGAGGGCTGGATCCCATAAGAGGTTATCACAAAGTATTCTGCACTGGCCATTGCAGCCAGGAAGCCCTGGAAGCCTTTGGGCCCAGATGTAGAAGTTACAAGGAGCCCAGGGAGCACTTCTGGGTGCAGAATGGAAGGTGGCAAAGAGGTGCCAAGAGTGGTCCCACCTGAGAAGCCGTTTAGCTGTGTCACTGAGGTGCTGCACCACAGAGAGCAGACCTGATGAGAAGGAAACACTGGCTCCCACCTGAAGGGCAAGAACTTGCTCTGCTGGGGAACAACTTGGGAAAAGGTAGAGCCATCATCTCTGGGGTGTGCATCGTGCCCAGCAGGCAGCTTGACAGAGAAGTCCTCAACTTGGAGAATGCCTTCACTTCAAAAGATGCCACTTGAATGTGAGGATATACACTGGCTCCTTTGAGGTACCTTTCCCTTCCCAGCAGTATTTACCTAGGAAATTTCATGCACGGAAGAGAACGAGCTAAAAGGAATATTCAGATACATGACAGGAACGGTCTTTACTGTGATTTCTTTTTCAGCCAGCACTTCGTTTTCTTTTAGTGGAAGCCTGACAGTTGTAAAAAGCCATTGTAAGTGCAGCCCAGTGAGAAGCAAACCACAGCCCTGCCTGCAATGCCGAGGGTCGGGATCATTACGTTGTTAGTGTGCCACCCAGAATCCAGGCAATGCATCCGCTTACTCTATTAAATTAAAGCATTTCCTGCAGCAATTGAGGAAGGATAAAGAAAATAGGTGCTATTATAAAAGCATTGTGTGATTGGCCTTTTTCTCTGCAAGCCATTAGGACGCAGTATTGCAGGATCTCTCATCTCCCATCCATTACCACCAGGACATAAATGTGAAGGGCTGGAGCCAGCAGTATTGCTGTAGATATAAAAGCTGCAAATGGGACAAGGATCAGTCTCTAGTGTTTCTCACTGTTTCAGCTTCCCCAAGTTATGTATCCCCTGCACTGCAGGTTCCTATCCCTCTGGTTAGTTACTGTTTTTCAGCCACTGCTCTTCCTGTGGGACCCTCCTGGGTGTCTGCTTCTCTCTGCATTTGATAAGGAGATTATTTGGAATGGAAGTAGGCACAGGTGGTGGGACCACCTGCTACAATCTCTTCAGTGCTTTTGGACAGTATAATAGTGCTTGGATTTAACCTTCATATTTCCTTTCTTTTTTTCCCCTCTGCTCCTTTTTTTTTGTTTTTTTAATTTAAAGTTAGCTTTCAATTCATTTATTCACTGGTCTGAAAGGAGGAGTTATGATGAAAGACACTAGTCCCTTGGTCCTGGAAAAGCAATTTACTAGAATATTGTTCCCGGGACAACAAGCTCATCCTTTGTGTTATTTCAAAACCTCTGGCAGGAACAACAAAACTGCAGTCCAAAAGCTCTTTTTAAGGTATTTCTCTTTCCCTTCACTGCCTAACAATTTCATGTGCCTTGTTGCCTGACTGCTCCTGCCAGCTCCCAAATTTTATGTGGCCATGCACAGCAGTAAGAGAGTATCTCGCTCCCTCATTTGGCTGTGTTACAGCCTCAAAGGGTCTCAACAATAGCGAGTTACTACGGCAGAGGGTTTCTTCTAAATTAGAAGGCTCAGTTTGGTCAGGCCCTTGTTTACACAAATAATAAAAGAAAACCCACTTGTGTTGATTCTAAAGAAGCCACATTTTCCATGAACTTGCTATTTTGGGACTGAGAGTCAGATAGTCTCAGTTCAGCCCAAGAGGGAAGAAGAAATACATTCATTGCATGGCGATCTAAGAAAGACAGCCGAACACCAGATTTAAATGGGGCTCCATACAGTTGGAGTCCCAATTAGAATAAGCAAGAAGGACCCAAACCCCCAAAAGTACACTGACAAGGACTATTTAGCAGACAATTAGGTTTGAGATAGATACTACAGTTTGCAGACGGGAAAGAAATACTTTCTCAGCTTATTTCATACTTAGCCTTTGTAATCACAGAAATGTTCTATTTCTGGCAGAAAAATTTGTGCTAGATTTTAACAAAAAAAATCTACCTAACTCACTTGCTTAAGGTAAGGTCAGGTTTTCCTTGCACATTGTAGAAAGTATGAGCAAACCCTGAGGTCATTTTATGGCATGTACCTCTGGGAGCACAACCAGAAGCATCAAACACAAAACAAGCCTCTCAGGTGCACTCGTCCTGAGTGCTCTTTGGGGCTGGGCACTTAACAAAAAGGAACAGTTTTATAAAGTCACTTGAGAATCTGGAGATGGAGACGTTATTCCTGAGCTGGTATGCGATGTTAGGCAACCTGGTTTTCATCCCAGTATTTGTTTCTGCCTGCAAAATTTGGGATAATTTTTATTTCCTTCTGCCAGCTTTAAGAGAAAAATGCCTAGGCACATTATTATTCATTCCTGAGTGCTGCTTCATTTGAATTTAGGTAGGATATCCCACCACCTTTGGAGGTGATATTTTTGTAGCATCTTTAGTCAGATGCATGCAGTGCTTCATTTGTGATGTGCACGTCGTCTTTCACCGGGATCCCGCAATTTTCCCATGGAATTTACTCAACCCTCAGCTCTTAAGATGACAGAAAATTGGACTGAGCAAGCCAACAGTGACAGACCTAATTGAAAGTACTTACATCTTTAGAGTACACCAATGATGCAAAGATTTACCTGTGGTTATGAAGGGAATGTGTGCAGGCTCTGTTTCACAAAGAAACGCTGTGTATGCCTTTCCGCTCAAGAGTCTGTCTTTTGTGCCTTCAGTACCTACAGGAGTCATCAGGAATGCACAGAGTTTGCATTCCTGCAGATACATTATCTGAAAGTGTGGCCCTGTGTTTGCTTTCCTCCTGTTTTGTTCTGTTAGTCCTTCATTGTAAGAGAGACCTGTTTATACATTCCATTTTTCTTGATCTTCTTGGCACCTTGCAGTCAAACACTACTCCAGATTGATCCCTTGGTTTACAATGCACTGGGAGTACAGTCTATGTAAATTTTAGGAACAGACAAAAGATTGTTCTCACCATCTGATGATTTCATTTCTAGCTCTCCAGCACCTTTTGTTATTTCGGGGTATTTTTTCCTGGTGGGAACAGGCACATTCAGCTGTTGTTTTCATGCTGAACGCCCGTGTGGAAGCACTTCCCTGATGCTTTGTTTTTTTTCCAGACATGTCTTTCAGCATGTTTCCAAAGGCTTGGAATCAGCACATTGTGTTGTGACATGTGCATACTTGACATTGCTTTGTTCTCTGACTTCCTTTCGCTTGCAATCTTTAGGAAGTTATCTTACAATTAGCAAGGAATTTTGAGTCCATGTTATTGCAGACCCAGCATATTGTCCTCTGCCATCTGCAAAGAAGAAAGCCTGGAGGAGCAGGAGGGAAAAAAGTCCTTTTGGTATTTTTAACTGCCTGAATCACATAGGATTCAGTTCTGTGCATAGAAGAGACTGCAGCTTTGACTGCTGCCAGAAAAAAAAATTGCATTACACACTACAAACACCTTCTTTATTAAATGGATTAGAGGGAAAGCAAGGGCATTACGGTAACCATTTGCAATTTGATACATCCTTTTTCTGTGTTTTGCTCTTGTTTAGTGATTCTCTTACCATACAGTAAAAGTGACAGGGTATATTTTTCCTGAGAAGTTTACATTGAATTCTTTTGTTTTTCTTTTCAAATGTGCACCTTTATGTAAAGGAACTCTACTAATTTGTCCTGCAAATGAAGCCGATAAAAACAAACAAACAAGTTTTGTACAATCTCAGTGGTAAATACGTTCATTTTTAGCTGGCTGAAGAGCACAAATTTTTCAAATTTTTATGGTGTTCTCCTTTTTCTTCTTGTATTTTAGACCATCAGCCTCCTGGAGTACAGACAAGAAGCCAATTAGTTTTGAACTGCTTCCCTGTATAGGCAAGACAGCTCAAGAAAGAGAGAAAAGGCAGCACTTTGGGCAGGAGGGGAAACCTTGAGAACTGTCTCGGAAAAACTTCCACATGGAAAGCCCTGACAGGCACCACCTGGCAATACTGGAAACACCTTTAAATTGGTAAACACACTGAAATGCTTATCATTGTGCTAGAAAAAAAAGAGTAGGAGTAGGAATAAGAAATTGTTCCAGGAAGAAAGCAGCCATACCAATGTTAATGTAACATAGAGAGCTTCTCCATTGGAATGATGTCTGCAGCCAGCTCCTTATTTCTGGACAGGAATGAGGGGCATGCCATGCAGTCAGACAAGACCTCTTGTACACCTTGGTGTCAGGCATGTGTGCTACACCTCTCTGAACATCAGCTGACTCTGGATATAAACACTCAGGTTTTAACTTTCTGGCATTATTGCATCATAGATGTATGATTTATAACAGCACCATACAGGCGAGTGTTCATCCATTACGGGAGAGGTGGGGAAAGCATCTCGCTAGTTAATATTTTGAGTAGCTTTTTCTTTACATGCCAGAGAACACACATTATAATGTTTGGAACAAAGATTTTGGTGTCAGGAGGCCTCATCTGCCTGCTGAAGTGGGGAGATTTTTTCTCCTTAGAGTCAGTAAAAGTGTAATAAAACATCTGTTTCAGGCTTCAAGAGCAGACCTGAGGAAACAGAGCTTTTTACAGATACACACAGGATCTCCAAGCATCAGCAGGGAGTCTCTGGTTTTCACTCTGTTAAGATATGTCTCCAGCAACTCCCCTAAAGACACCACTTGAGTATGTCCACGCAGTGGAGGGCAATACAATGACACCCAAACAAACAGCAGCAGAACTAACTTCCCAGCTGGAAGCTGCAGGAGTGTGTGGCTGCCGAGCTCTGCCCGTGTTGTGAGAGCAGCCCTACAATTTCCAGACAGCACTGCACAGACAATCCAGGATTTCCCAGAGACAGATCGGATATCTGAGCACCACAGTCCTTGGCTCTGGATAGACAGGCTGGGTCCATCACAGGAAGTCCAGAATATTGAGCAATTATTCAGCCACTGAGCAAGACAGAGCTATTTAGATCCCAAATGGTCAAGTGTTGCTTAATTTTCTTCATCATGAGCTCTCCCTCTGAAATCTGTGTTTCAGATCACTGCATACCAGGGAGAGCGTATCTCAAAGTCTGTGCAAGACTGAGAGCTTGCAACATAACAAGGAATGACATCTAAAAGTCTATATTTGCCAAAAATACAGCAATAATAATTCATACACCAGCCAGAAAGAAGATCGTGTTGTAAATTCTAACATAAGAAAAATCAACAAGAAGGAAATGGCTAATCCTTGGGGGGAATAAAAAAGCTTTTTTTATTGTTAGAAGTCTAGGGTTTCCCTTGTTTATGGTGAAAATTCCCCACAATTCAATTTACTAACTCCACAATCTAAGGATTAAAATGTATGGAGCATAAGACCAACAAGAGCAAAGAGAAAACAGTCTTCCCCCTGCAAATTTGTTTTCAGTCATTCAGTAAATGCTTTCTATTACTGGTACTTTCCTACAATACAGATGGCAATGTGGGTGCTCACTTATGACACACACACAAATCAGAAGTTTGTGTAGTGCCCTGTTCTGCATGGGGCACGCCAGATGATTCCTTATATATTACATAATTCCTTCTGTCATATATTTTCCACACATAGACATCCAACTTGATATGCTAGAATACCAAATAACTATACATGGGCACCGATAGATTCAGGACATTCCTCTAAAAACTGCTTGGTTTCCTTCTTTTTTTTTTTTTTTTTATTTTTTTAACAGAACACCTCAGAATAATCTATCATTTTTTGGCACCACTGTCATTTATTAGTGTTATCTAAGTTGTACTACTTTCCTTGTCACATCATAAGTTAACCTTCCCTAATCACCACCCTGGACATTTACCAGGCCTTCCCTGGGGAGGTGTTTAACTAGAGCCATGATTTTCCTGTTATTATGTACTCCAGGGTTCTGAAAGCTCATGTGGTTTCTACTCAGAGACTGAGAGTAAATCCATGTGAGTCTAATGCTAGGAATTTAACACACTAAATGGATATGTGCCTACTTTCAATGAACTCCATTGCTGGTAGCATGGCAAGATCCTGAAAGAATCACACTTTTTGCTGCACATCCTGCTTTTTGGAAGCTTAATAGAAATGGTTGAAAGTCCTCCTTTCTCAAACATCCAGCAGTTTTCTTTCCCTGGACACCC
The DNA here is from genome assembly GCA_013397865.1 of Struthidea cinerea. Taxonomy (NCBI): domain Eukaryota; kingdom Metazoa; phylum Chordata; class Aves; order Passeriformes; family Corcoracidae; genus Struthidea; species Struthidea cinerea. The sequence continues at coordinate 986,414 of VZTI01004870.1, forward strand.
ATGGGAAGCAACAAAATGGCAGAGATCCAGGGAAAAGGAAAACTCCTTCTGAAAGCACTGCAAGGAAGCACTTAGGCTACAGACACATTACTCATGAAAGACCATTAGTTCAACCCAAGAGCTCAAACAAGACCTTGAAGACCAAATGAATTGGTCAAAAAAGCCAACCAAACAAAACTCACAGTAATCCCTGGTTTTCACTAGCGGGGATACAGACCAAGCAGAGAGCTGACAATTCAACGTCGACTCTCTTGAGGAATATTTTTCAGCCTTAACAGGGGAAGTTGTTGCCAATACATCCAAACCCAAAAGTTTCTTAGGCAAGGAGAGGAATCCAACGAGAGACCAGCTGTACTGAGTTAAAGCGCTCCACTTAAAACATCCCATCAATCACAGAACAGGAGAGTGCTGACGTTATTTGTATGAAATGTAAGAGTGCTATTACTCACCTGCAATTAAAAAGAATAGTTTGATTTGGTTTCTTGCCGAGAGAATTATGTGAATATTTTCCCTTTTGCCAGGTTATGAATTTTGCCAGCTTCCATAATCTGGAGGTAGCACTCCAGGTTCTGACTAAATTGTGAATGACACAAGTCAGATCATTTTGGAAGGGAAATCATTCTTTTTCTGAAACCTAAATTATAAAGCTTCATTTTTTTCATCCACAGTCCATGTGAGGGGCTGGCTTGCGATGTCATGAAAGCACAGTTTTAATTGGTACACTTTTTGGCACATTTTGAGAAGAGTCCAAGATCTGCATGGAGACTCAATTATTCTATCCTCCCTGGATTTGGACCCTCAAGGCATGGATTAAGATGAGACACTAATGGGGCAGCATGCAAAAGCTTGTATTACTGAAATAGATCTCCTTCATGGATAAAAAGAAATAGGAACTTTCCAACTTGCAATTCTAAGTGAGAACAAAACTTCAGATAGGGAAGAGTCCGACAAGGGTCTGGGCAAAGACTGGTAACGCAATGAAAGCATTGGAGCCATCTAGAGGGGATTTTGGCTGGGCTGCATCTTCCAGTGTTAGGAACCAGCAGTCCACAAGGCTCTGAGTGCAGGTTTATACCATGTCTGGCAAAGGGAACCATTTCACGTGCATTAAATGCATGTATGCAATTAAAAAACAAACAAAAAAGAGACAGAAGACAAGCAAGGGCAAGTAAAGAGAGTTATTCTGAAAAGAGAAATTATTTGGGTAAATGCCCTTGGTTCTGGTTTTTTTTCAGGTTCAAATCTACCATTTTCTCCATGTTCTTTTTAGCTGACATGGAGCATGCCTCATACCAAATTGCCTCAATGTTCGTCAGACTAAGCACACATAAAAACTTTGAGGTATTAAAAAAGTTCTCACTCCCACAAATATTTACTTGAGGACTTCTCTCCCAAAAAATAAAATCAAGAAATAAAAAAATTGGAATACTCACATTAGTAGAAAACAATTAATGAGAGGAGTATCCATGCAGCCATCTTAAAGCAATTTTTTGATTCAAGTCATGGGAAGCATAAAGTTGGTTAACCAGGGCTGGGTGTAAGCTTCAGCTCTATCTTGATGCTGTATTAGACAGGTATCCAAGCATCCATATGCCCATCCCTTCACTTTGGTTTCTGAAGGAAAAAAATCAAGTCTGCGAGCCTGAAGGGTCCCTGTTTGCACTCTGGTGCTTCAGGAGATGACACACAGCACTTACTTAACGCAAGCAAACAGAGCCAAGAAACATGACCCATGAGCTGCAAAAACCAGTCTTTTTGGTATCCAGTAGAGGAAAAGTAACCACTCACTCTTCCCCGAGGTATTCTCTAGTCCTAATTACAAGAAACCACCTAAATGTTTCACCCAGAGAACTGATATGGCAAAGCAACAACTAAACGAGGCCTTACAAAACACAAGTATTTTGTCACGTAAACCTTTCCATGGCAGCCTCCTTCCATGTGGCTTCTTCCTACTTCTCAAACTTCTTGAGGATATTTGAGGGCTTAGATAGCACAGATTAGCCTGTCTTCTTGTAGTGGAGAGACAGAATGATTTGAAACCGGCTTATCTAAGGGTCATATCCTGCCATTGATTTTTTTCAGCACTTCCCATTGATTCCAGCAGTGAGTTCCACATACAGATCAATACCAGGATATGGTCTTTATTTATTAGTATACTTCTGGTCATTCCACTCTACCCTAATGCCTCAAAACACGTGGAATTAATTACAGTATTCAGCATTACACTGGCCTTGTTGTCTTTAGAGGAGAGCTAAGCCTTCATTTGGTCAACAGAATAATCTGAAAGGATTGTTTGGTGACTTCTGCCATTGATCCAGAAATAGATCCTGTGACACATTCTTCAGGGGCAGGGCTGAAGGAGAGGAGCAGAGATGTGGATAAGCACGTCCTCTGGCTTACCAGCACTTCACACTTGCAGCAGCACTAAATTCCCAGCAGAAGTTTCAGACAGTGTCTTGACAATGAAAAATTCTCTGCATTGAGTCAGTGGTCTGATTCTCCTGACCTAGCCTGATCTTAAAGACATCATGTAGGAAAGAAATATATGTTGGGCACTTGGATGAAAGTTCCCCTACTATTCATTTCTGAACTTCAACAGCATCTTTGACTTATGAAGTCAAGCATACAGGAACTGGAATTTTCAAGGAGTTCATCAAATATGCATTTTTTACTTCCTGGGGCTTGGAAGAGGAAGATGCTGAAGCTGACCTGGAAAAATTAGTATATATTCTCCAACTAGTCCTGCCAAGAGCAGGACTAAATTCAACACAGTTTTTAAGTGGCTCTGACTCAGGGCCTTGGCCCCATGCTGCAGCTGGGCCCTACAGCTTTACCAGCCATCAGCACGGCTCAGGTTTGATACAGACTCTAAACTGCACAGGGACTGAAAGATAAAGCATTTTAAAGAGAGAGTGCCTTTGCATTTCTCCCTCTCACCACAGAATTTCTTCACAGATGCAGGCATGGGTAAGAACTAGCCATGTGATTAAACTGAATGTTCTCCCTCCTGGGCAATCAGGGCTTCTACTCAGAGTTATCACATTTGATGGCCAAAATGCAACACTATATTTAAAAGCAGAGTAAATAAAGCACTTCCTTCCTAGGTGCTATGCCTACATTGCATTTCTACACTCTTCAAAATATCACAAGGTAACCATTCTCTGCTTTCAGAAGACTTTTTCTTTAAAAACAGAAAACCAAATAATCTTGTCAGGACTTACAGGATTACAGTAGAGGCAGAGCAGAAGATGAACAGCCCCAAAATTTTCGTCTATTACAGAGTCAGTGCATTGTGGTATTTGGATGCAGTAAACCCACAGCTATTTTCCAAGTACTGCCTGTACCTAGGTACGTCTGATTTAACCCAAGAGGGCAAAGGAACAAATGAGCAAGGAAAAGAAAGTGCAGAGGGAAAACAGAGCTTCAGCATTTGGAGCCTTAGGAAAACATCAGTGCTCTATTGACTTTGCTTCTCTTGTTCTCCTTTCCATCACTGGAGGGTCTGGCCTGTGCTTTAAGAAAATACTGCTCCTTTTCAATTGTTAAATAGTGACAAAGTCCAGGTGACCCTAGCACAGAGTCTGAGTGGTTTATGTCAAGCCTGGAGACAGTGACTCATGGAGTCACAGATGATCAGTTGATAAATGCCACCAGTATCAGAAACTTGGCCATTAACATGAGTGATGTGAGAACCAAGAGGTTAAGTAAAAGCTACCTCCATAATGAGCGTGTGATACAGAAAAGCAACATTATGACCCAGGCTTGGATTTTTTGGCCTTGTTTCTCTTTTCCCCTTAAGGTGGATTTGGTTTTATAACTTTTTCCTGCTTCGTAAGCTCTTTTTTTAAAGCAACATACATTTTTCATGGGTGGGGAAAGGCTACAAGAAATGTTACAAAGAGGTTCAGATGAACCAGGAGGTCCACTAGGATTTTATTTTTTTTCAACTTTCTGCTGCAACAATGCAATGTGTTTGCCACAAACTGCTGGGTTTTGGAATTGCCTTTGCTTCAAAGTGACTCAGGAGCTGTTTTTAACATGTTTCTAGGAAAGAGTAAACTGCATTATTATATGCATTACAAGCAACGAGTTCCCTTATCTACAGTCAAACATGAGACCAAGGACTTTGCTGAAGCACAGCCCTCACAGAATCTTCCAAAATTTTATTGCCTAAATGTATAAGCAGGCAACACCTTAGATAACCACTCTGAGCAGTCTTCTTATCTGCAATTCAAGAATTCAATATGTCATTCAAGTCATTGAGCCCCACTTTTCTAATCTTCAGTGATTTAATGCAAAAAAACCCTACAGTTTAGAAAAACTGTGGGAAGCTTTGGCTGCCAACATGCAAAATCTCACCAATTATTAAAGCATTTAAGCTAGTATTTCATAGTGGTGGTAACTAGTTCCGAAGCATTTGTATGTAAAGTGTGTGTGCTGTATTTTTAGTGCACCATGCATTTACAGCCATAGTTCTTTTCTCCATCATTTAATAAGAAAAAAGAAAAAGCAGTTTAGGCTGCTAAAATTACAGATAGGTTTATGCAGTCCACTCATCAGAGAATTTAAATAAATATAGGGAAAGGGGTAAACAGCCTTCCTGGCCTGTGGAGGCTTTAGCAGGAAGAGAGAATGCCCTTTGCAAGGCTGAGTATTTAATATACTTCACACCAGTAAATATATCCCACTCTCTCTCAAGAGGAGAGGCTAAACTACACTTGCTCACATATTCATCAACAGATATGAACCATTAACAGAAAGCCATTATTCAGAAATAAATCTTTTTCTGTTATATTTCAGTTCGAAATTGAGTTAGTATTTACCTACAGAGAAAGGAAGAAGGGTTTCCTCCACGTTTTTCCTGTACAAAATTGTTTTCATTTAATTATTCATACAGTGGGAAACACAAAAGAAGCCAAAATCAGAATGAAACATTGCACGTGATACTTTCTCAACTTCTTCAATAAAAACTTATTTTGGTGGAATTTCTAGTCAGCTCAGGATTTTGGAGATTTTGTTTCTGTCTGGTGTAGGAATAAGCATGGAAAGCTAATAGCTGCTTAGAGATCATGTTATTCTGTGACACCCATCTTAATTCAGCACTTGAATTCAGTTTTATTTATTCATCCTTTCCCACCAGGAGCCAGACTAGAGCGCAGGAGTGCACCTTGTAGTTCCGCAGATTTGCAGTTCCATCCTTATGCTCTCCACACTCTGCCTTGCTGGCCGCACAACACACATCAGGGTTCTGGCAAGGTCTGATTTCCCCTACATGATCCTCCCTCTCACCTCTCCCGTGTCAGCTTTGCTCTGCTATCAAAACTGCTGAAAGCTGAAAGTTATTAACCCATCTCTTGGAAGAGATGCTCCAAACTTGACTGAACCAGCCCTGAGCAACATGGTCTAGCTTGGACCTGGTTTGAGCAGGGAGATTGTCATGGCATAATTAAAGGAATTAAATATTGTGCTTGGACTTCCAAACCACGCAGAAGCAAAAGTTTTATCCCAAAATGTAAAACTGAAGATGCAAACAAATTTTACTTTAAAAAATATGAATTGCTAAGAATGAAAACTACTTTTTGCCTCATACTAGGCCATGATAAGGTGAAAATGTTGACTTTTTTTTCTTTTTTATAGTATCGATATTCATATCAGCCAAAGCTTCTAGACCTGAAAACAAAGTCCTGGATTTCCATCTTGGATTTCTTGAACTTTCTGGGCCTCGGAAATTGGGTAACACGCTGAACTCAGAAATTATTTGACATTATTCATTTGAAATGAAGAAGTGATATTTGGCTACAAGTAAGGGGAGGCCCATTCTGTGACTTAGGAATTCAACATCTGGTTGCAGAAAACAGCCAATAAGCAAATCTTGCAACATTTGTGAGCAAGATGCAAGATTGTAAAATGATTACATCCCGGAATCTGTAGCATGCAATCCATCCATTTTAGATCATCCACCAACATAGCACTCCAGAAAAGGAGGCAGCACATATTGCAGTGGTTAGCAAAAATTTAAATGGCTTAGCACACTTAGCACACAGGAAACCAGAATTCGTCTCCTTCCACATAAGAAAAGCAGAGCAGCACAGGAGAGGCTCCTTATGAGGACCAGAGCAAAGAAAGAATTTGCAAAAAATTTGCAAGAAAATGTAGGGTCTCTCAGAGTGGCAGACTGGAGATTATTTTGAAGTGATAGGGTTATTATATCTGTATAAAATCCCCCTTCTTCACAACGAAAAAAAAAAGGAAGAAACCAACAAACACAGAAGTGCATATTGTCATTTGTGCTGTTTGGCTCCTAATAAATGACCTGAGCTGTCTGCAACACCAGAGCACTCACCAGTTTGAAAGTCCTCAAACTTTTCCAGAGGCTGTTTTGTTTATTTCTGTTGTACTTAAACCCACTTAACAGGCCACTGTGATAAACACCAGTTTCCCTTGAGTTGTCCTGATGGCCAAGAGACTGAGTGCCAGGTGCTCTCAAAATGTAGTAAATAATTGTCTGTCTCACCCACTTAGGAAGCAGAGCTGCCATTCTGTGCAAGCCTGACATGTTTTCCTGATATACCTGCTGGCTGCTGCTCTTCTTTTGTAGTTTTGTTTTGCTGGGTATTAAAAATAATCAGTGGGTTAATAAAATTTTAAGCATTTTTAATGACGGTCAGTTAGGCAGAAATGACTCAAAGCCCCAGAACAGTGTCTTCAGAAAGACCATAAGGGCTTGAAGTTTTAAAGGTCTGATCTTAACAGAACCATCCCACTGGAGTTAAGCTTAGGTGTGGGTTTAAAGTCAAAATATGCCAGGGCAGACTAGTCAACCTGAATAATAACAGGCATGACATAAACTGTGCTTTCTGACCTGGATACATGTCAATGTTTATAATTTTTGGTTTTTTCTGTCTTGGACTGAGAGAGATGTAGTGGAAAACATGCTCGGTGTTGTGGGATTTGTGGATAATAAAAACAATCTGCTAATATGCGTTTACTGGGATTTGTCATAGAGCAAAAGGTGAAAAAACAGATCTAGAAAAAGTCTCTAAGACGGCTTAAAGCTCATGGTTGGTGTCCATATGGAACAGATGTGTGTTCTACTCTGTGAGTTCTTGGTGTTCCTGGACTAAACTGAAACGTTCAGGTTTTTGCTGAGGCTTCCTAGGGAAGAGGGGACTGCTCTGCTGAGGCATCGCCATGTCTGAGGAGAGCTGCCCTGACAGACTCCTGCTTTGGGTTGGGCTCTGCACAGCACCAGATTTCTGTCACCTTGGACCAGATCCACAGCCCCTGGCCCTGATTTAGGGCTGGTGCTTGCCTGTGATGGCTGCCTATATTTTTTTTTATATTTTCAACACAGCAGGTGTATGAGAGCTCCTGTAACAGAGGTTGTTTGTAACAGACTACACATCATTTCTTAACACAAAGATTGCTGTGGGAAGGCAACGCTTATTTCATCCAAATACTCCATCTTAAAAAACAGTTGAATAAAATCAATAAATAATTGATCTAAAGCTTCCACGACGTTCAAACACTGTCAGGAATATGGGCTTGAAAGTGTTGAATTTCAATGTTCTTAGATTTTTTTTTTTTCCTAATCCATCTCATGAATTTAAAGATGAGCTTCCAGCCCAAATGAGGACTCACATGTTGCAAACATTCAGTTTGACAGCAAATGTGTATTACAAAATCTCCTGTTTCTCAGTAAGCAGATAATGACCCGGTCAGAGAAAATACTGGCAGCAATATTCCAAGGACTCTCAAAGACACTTAGGTTATGTCTAAGTGACCTCAGTGATTCAGAGGACTCTGTGACCCCAGAGTGACTCTGAAAAACACTTTTGCAAGCTGGAATGAGAGTTCCTGTGCATCTCCCCAGAATAAGCATCCAAACTGGAATAAAGGAGTGAACCCAGCACTGTGGGCCTGCCAGGGTTTTTGCAGGAGTCCCATGCTATGGTGGGGACTTGAAGGGTAGAGACACAGCTGGCAGGAGCAGTCTTTTACCACGAGAAGCGGTGACACACCAGCGATGGACACAAGCAGGCCAGCACATCAGACAGAGGGATGGTGGCCTTTTGCTGAGACAGCCCCCCATCCCAGTCCAGCATGGTCACCCAGCTGAATGGAAACTTGATGCCAAGGGACCTGGGGTTTCCACATATCCAACTCCCACACGCCCCCACAGAGGTGACTGTCTCCTAGGAGCGAGCTGCCATAGCTCTCTGCTACCTAGGGCATCATTCAGATCCTCATCCTCATGGGAGAGCTCCTGACCTGGGATCTCGCTCTTGTCCCCCAGGGAAGTGGACATCACTAATTTTTATCATCTGGATAATGCTCATCAATAAGACAGAGAATGGAGTAAGTGTTTTAACCTTTTTGTACGTTAAGTGGACCTACTGTATTTGTGAGTTACTGATCAACCTCTGTAGGTCACTCTATATTTTCTCTTGCAGCCACTTAGCACAAAGTGAGCTCTTGCTTTTTTGAAAGATGTGAGATGGCTGCCCATCAAAAACAATAGTCAGCATGGGAAAAGAATGGCTGTCCCCTTTTGGTTAGGGACAAACCTTACTTCAAGTGGAAAAAAAAAAAAAAAAGACAGTCACAGTTTAATAGTTTTAGTGCCATAATAAACTAAAGTTATATTGCAGCGCTGTCTGCAGTGCCTGGCAAAAGCAAGCACCCCCATCCACCAGGGCAGACTCCTGCCTCCATATAAATGCTTACTAAAACGCTAAATTGCCTTAGAGGAGGGATTTTACTGTCCTCCTGCTAAAGGAGCTTTATGAGCCATTTGTTCAGCTCAATCCTGTGTCTTGTCAAGAGCACCGGCTGTATACTGCACTTGTCAGCGTTTGTTCGCACGTCCTATTCACTTGTATATTTTTATACATTGACAGCTTCTATCATCAAATTTAATGACCTCTTTTAGACAAAGAAATAACTGACTACTGAGATCTTCCTTTTTTTGCAGTAACCCTAACAAACCAAGTCCTCAGCAAGCCCTCAGACAATCAAAAAGCATGTTCATTTTCTGTAGAACAGACGTGATGCAGAAACCATCTACGTGGCACCAGGACAGGTGCATAAGCATAAGATGCAGGGGCTACTCACTTTTAAAAAAAATCTTTAAATTTTTTTAATCTTAGACAAAATCATGTCTCAGCCTTCAATGAAAATCTGTCTTCTGCGAAAGATTTCATACTGAACAAATTCCTCTATGGGCCTGAAACACACCTTCTGCACAGTCAGTTCCTTTGAAACATTTTCTTCCATTTCATCCACAAAGAATGGATCCAAGGTTTGGTGGGACTTGTTTCCAACTTTATAAAACATTTCTAATATTCCTTGTCTTCCTGTTTTTGTTTTCCTCTTGAAATTTGCACAGGGCAATGCAGACCCTGGGAATATCCATAGATCTGCCTCAGGACCTTTGGATATGCAAATCTCAGGAGTCCATGACACCCCACAAAATAAATGTACAGAGTGTAGATTGCAGTCATTAAGATTATCGGTTATGAAGAGGAAGATGCAGTTTCCACCACTAGCAGAGAATCCAGCGCCCAAAGGAATGGAAACTCTTATACCAGATGTAATTAAGAAAAACGCATCTCACAGAATTGACTCGGTATTTTGGAGCCAGAAGCAGAAGAAGCCATGCTCCTTTATTAACGCATTCCCATGGTGGCACAGATGAGTAGCATTGAAGTGTCACAGATTGTGACAGAGGCTCTCTGAGAAATCTCTTTACATATTTAGATGTAGAGCCAGTTCCCTCAAAGGCGGATTTTAAAGGAGAATTTCCCAAGGGGAATGCATACAGATCTACTTGTTTTCAACAAATTCTTTCCTCTTTAGGGTGGGGAGCAGATAAAATGCTTGCAGAGATTGTTTTGCAAGAAAAGCATTTCTGCTGCCTGTGCCGGTTCCCAGCCAGTGGAACATATCTTGGAACAGGTCTCTACTAGACACAGGGGTGGAACGAAGTTTGGCAAAACAAAGACGTGGTTCCAGAAACAAGGAGCGTCCTGTGAATAACTGATCCACTACAAAAGAAAAGGAAATGGAAGGGGAGGGAGCTTCTTCAGGCTTCGTTGTAATGCTAATTCACGAGATTAACTCGCCAAAAGAAGTAACGAGACTGCTCCACGGTACAGCTTCTGTGGAGTGGAGAATTTAACATACATTTAAAATACAACAGCCTCACAGACTGGTATGAAATGTTCTTTGTTATGTCACTCGTGGCGTCATGAAGAAAACCACACTGAAAAACCCTATTATGCCAGAAGTCAATTTACTACCACTGTAGATCATATCTTTCGGCTGATCACATTATGCCACCTTAAATGGACGCGGATCCGGTCTGCACCAGGTTATTTTTACCATTTATATAGGCAGCAATTCAGATCTCCATTGTCTCACCTGTATGACATGCCCACGGTAACAAAGCCAAGGGCTGAACCCCGCCAGGCTGCCTGCAAACAGCTGCTTCTCAGGAAGGCAGGACAACCTGCACCTGATCTGACAATCATCCTTCCTTCCAGTCACTGGACAACGCTGAGAAGAAGGAGCTAGGATGTGATAATAATTTGCTTCCACAGCCTGATGCTGCCATGTGAAACACACAGGCAATATAGGCCACAATCTCTTTTAGCAAAGAAGGAAACATATTTATTGTTAGTTAATAAACCAGCCTGGCTGTATGCCTTTCTACTTAACCCAAACAGACTAGCTGAGCTCCCTAAAACAGCTCCTGCAAGTTTCAAGACAATAAAATGTACTAGTTTGTCTTCTAAAATACTGAGACCTGAATTCAGCCCAAACTCTTTCAAAGTAGTACAGAAGCCTGAAACTGGCCTGGGTAATAGGTGATCAACATGTGTTTCCTAAACCTCATGACTATTAAGCACAATATATGAAAATCTTTTCAATTTTCTGTTTTGGTCTGGTTTTATGTTTTTTTTTGAGAATTGTGGGGGGCATGTTTTCACTGGGACTCTCAGATATTTTTATTAGAAAGCCTCTGGCCACACAATTGTCTCCAGATCACCATGAAATGTCATCAGACACCTGTTCAGAGAGTGTGCAGTTATTCCATCTGTGCCTCTCCTCCTGTATGCAGCTCCTTCATACCATGCCAGTGCATTACATAAGCTCCCCAGGTCTCCAAGTACTTGAGTCTATTTGCCCTAAATAAATAACCAATTCTGCCGCCTTTAAGCAGACCACAACATTTTTCCAACGCACCTCTTCTCACAGTATAGTGCTCCATTCAGTGAGGGTGGTAAAACCCAGCCTGAGGAGGCTCAGCCATGCAGAAATGGGTGGAAAATCCAAGCTTTTCCATCCGTTCTCTGCTCTGAGCACCAGTTTGGTGGTTGCATTGAGAATTTCAGCAATGGTATCTGTCCACTTCACTAATAACTTGAGGCCCTAATTTAAACTCCATAAAACAAGCCAGGCTTCATGGAGCAGAAAAGTGCTCTTTACTCACTTGTATAACAAAACAGACTCATGAATAATTATATCAATTATAATCAAAATCCTATGCACTATTAATTTCAGATGGGAAATACAGCAGTAAAATAAGATAATATCTCCTACTGTAATTTCTTCCCCTGAGGACTTTGCTGCTGTAGGCCCAAAGAAATAAATGACAGGCAATGCAGTTACCCTCTTTTATCTTGCTACCTAGCATTCACTGTGCAAATGTATCGTTTCTGCTTATCCCTGCTAATTCTGATTTTCTTTCTCCAAAAATGTTAACAATATTTTCTCTCTGGTAGGTACAGTCTGTTGCATGTGTGGTGGTATTGGTATGGCATAGAAAGCACAGAGTTAATCAAGTTCTTAGATTAATCTACTCTGATCCCACAGCTTCCATCAGAAAGCCTTCCCTTCCTCTGAGGGTTCATGTGCCTGTAAGAACATTGTGGATTTGCTCCATAACTTTTTTCCAGGCTTATTTTTGCCACTGCTTCACCAAATATACTTGTCATTGCAACATTTTTTTCAATATCAAGCACTTAGAATATCTTGTGAAAAAGTCTAAGGGCTTCCTCGTGCATCATGAAAGTTCTGGAGGAATCTTAATCCTATTAAAACCAATGGTATCTTTGTCATGCACTTCAACCCTACCAGGATTAAGACCCCTGTCGATTTACAACGATGAGATGTTTGGATGATAAATATTCCTGAGAGGAGGTTTAGCTAAGCAGCCAATCAAAATTATTTTTCAGTCCAGCCTAAGTCATGGCTTTTCCATAATTTGCATAAAACTACTCAAGATTTGAGTTTCTGTGGAAAAAAATAAATCAGGTAAGTTTAGCTTAGTTTTAGGTTTCACTGAAAAAGTTACACTGAACTTTAGTATGTCACTGTTTGCTTAAAAAACATTCTTTCTGAATTCCTCCACACTTTTTTTTTCCCCTCTGAAGAGTTTTAGGTCATTCTTGCTGGAGACGAGTGGATTTCATCAAGCTGTAGAACTACTTTGATGGTCTGGAGTGTATTTTACTGGGTCATGAATTTGCTGCCTATAACATTTGCTTAAGGAGCATGTCATCACATCTCAAACAAAAACACTACTGTCATTTGAGTGCTTTTATCAGGCTTTGCTGTCCTGGTATGCGATGAACCACAAAACTTGTTACGTACCCCTTTAAATTATTACTTCACTGGGACAAATGAATGAAGTTAAATTTGTATTTGGGGCTGTTCTGCTGCTTTTTTAAAACCATGAAGTTTTAGTCTGTGGTGGCTGGTGGGTAGAGCTTGCTTGTCAGTTTTCTTTTGCCTTATGTGTGTTTGAGTGTGTGGTTTGGTGTTTGTGTAGTAGGGTTTTTTAAAGTTTGCATGTTTGGCTTTTGCACTGTGAGCTGTTGGGTCTTTATTCAGTCTGGCTTCTGCCATCACAAGTAGGTGTCAGACCCACAGCATCATGGGTGGGATAACGGTGGCAAATAAATTAAGTGGCAAATAAAAAATGAGAGTCTTAAGTTTCCTACAGTATCCACTCTACTGAGAATCTGTAGATTACGTCCAAAACTCGTAAGAGCCTCTAAAAACTCCTATATCATCTATGCAGACCACTACGCCACTCCATTCCAAAGCTGCTTGCAATTTTCAATATATCTTCTAGTCTCTTTGCCTGAGAATATTCTGAGAAACCAGCAGGATAAATAATCAGGGTTTATTCTGACTATAACAACATCAACTTTTATTTATACCAAAGTTACAGGGAGGGCATCTCCCCTTTTAGTGCAGATGAATTATTTAAAAGGGAAGAGGGGAGAGATAGGATCATAACCAAAGTACGTGCCTTATCAAAATTGTCAGGGCTTTTACATTCCATTTCCTTGTGATAAGACTCTTGTGCTGAGCTGGTATTCGGAAGTGAGCCCAAAGGGCTGACTGATAAGTTTACATAAGGAAGGAAATAATCAATTTAGGGCTGTTACTGAATGAGCTCTTATCATGTTCATTTCCTCACTATTGCTTCTCAAGCTAAATATTACATGTTTAGGAGCAACTTCAAAAGATTTAACATTCTAGCCTCTGCATTTTATTAAGGAAAACTCTTTCAATAGCACAAAGCATTTGCTTGCAGCACAATAAGAGTACAATCCATGCACTGACAAACTTGCATTTTAAGACACCGATATTTAGGTTGAAGGAAGCAATACATTCTTGCAGGAAAACTACATTTTTTTCAGCTTGCTATCTAATATTTGAAGCACAGAAGAGGGATTTTAAAAGGTACTAATAGGTAGTACACTAAATTCCCTTCTGTAGACTGGCCTGTCCTTCTCCTGTAATATGCCTTGTTTAATTGCATTAGTCTACTTTTTCTCCAAAAAATATGGGTTTTTAAGACCCTGATGACAGCAGCATGATTTGTGAGTGCCACATGACTTGTCATGCTAAAATTTTAAAATGTGGCTCTTATTTTGAGTCTGCATTAAACCATAAAAGTACATTGTGTCTGGTAAGTGACTGACTATAGCCCCTTTGTCCACAGTAGCTTTGCAGTGCTCCTGAGAGCTTCATCCACGGCAGAATCTTGTCCACGAGATCAAAATGGAATTACTGGGAAAGAGTGGGGAGGGAGAGTCCCAACTTAAAAAGAATTATGGTAGCACTTAATAGATTTGAGTTGGTTGTATCATGAATTGGTACTGCAATGTAAAACAACTACAGATTTAATACACTACAGCTTTCATATGAGGTCAATATTTATGTCTCTGTACTAGACCTGGCTCCTACCTTGGTCACAGTCAGTACTGTGGAGGATTTGCTCAGGTCTTAGCTGGGATGTTTGTTTTTTCACAAACACAGATTATGTTTGTATCCTAACATATTTGTGACTGGACTGTGTCCAATCATTAAGGAAAACCACTGAGATCCTCTAACACTGCCACGGCTACAAAACATTCTCCATTGGCATGCAACTGCTATAGCAAGTGCACCAATGGGAAATTCCCTCTGCCAAGAAATTTAACAACAGTAACATGATCAAGCTTCAACTGAGAGAAAATCTGGGAAGGAATGTACTTCCTCCCCTGATCCAGCACAGCCTGAAGTTTCAGACCATCAGGGCACTTCACAAGGTTCATCCATGCCACTGTGAGCAGCCTCCTTCCCAAAGCTGCCATTACAATTGCCTTGCTCATGTTTCAGCACTGTTGGATCCAGGTATTTCATTCTAGCACATCTTTAATTTACAAAACTAGATTTATTTATGAAGCAGACCACATCCCTTCCGGAAAGGTTATATACCTTTCATCACCTGTAATGAATATATAGCTTAATGAATTCATCAAGAACCTGATCGAAAGACCTTGAAATGAAGTGGAATCTGTTCAACAGTTTGCTGCCTGAAGAAAATACACAACACTCAGCTTGGATTTTATATAGCACAAAGGATGATGCATTTGCATTTAACAGCCAGTTTTAAGCAGGAGATTCAATGCTTCTCTCTCTGGGCCCCAAGATATATGCAGCCTCAGCTAGGCTTTGATCCAAAATCCTTGACCTAACTCCTCGAGGTACAAACACTGAAGCTCAGGAATTGTTTGACATGGATGCTCTCTAAACTGTTTCCCAGAGAACATTCAAATAAAACAGGCATTGTACTTCAGTAGGCAGCCCTGTACTTCTGTAGGAAAGCTGACATTCATTTACAGAGAGGGCAGCAAAGTTGTCCAAGGATCATCAGGTGCTAAAGAGATGGGCAGGGCCTTCCTGCTGTCCAGCACATCCAGGAAGATGAGAAGATCACTGAAACCATGCAGCAATGAGTAACCAATTGTTTTGAGTGAGACTTGCTGTGGTACTGTATCTGCACACTTTATAAATCATTGACAGGTTTGTTATGCAAGTGGTCCCTGGTACCTTGTAAACAGAGCTTCTTCATGCTCTGTTGATCTTTCCACTGCAATTTGTTGCAAACCTAATAGCTGTTTAAATAATTTCTGACATGGAAAAGCACAGGCTTCATCCAAAAGTGTAAACCAGAACCCTTAGGCTTAGCTGCTAAATCCAGGCACCTACCACTGAGCTCGGAGCATCTGCATTAGGGTGCTTGACATTGTCAGTGCAGCATGCTCAGAGCCTCGACAGCAAGTTTATTCCAGCAAGTCTAAGTATCTGATTTCCATTTCCAATGCCTCAGTGTAGGGAATCAAAACTGGAAATTCTGGGACATTCAACAGAAAGGTGAAACTTCGTACTGGAATTTCTAGACAGGCTGTTTAACCTCTTGGATTCAGTCTGTGTGCACAAAAGGGACAGAAATTCTCACTTCCTGTCTTCCTTTGCATTATTATTATTGTTGTTGCTGCTGCTGCTGCCATTAGTCATAATTACTAGACCAGATAATTGTTGCATCAGTAACATGAGTCTTTGTCACCTGGTTACTTATAAAGTGGATTGGCTACTTTTTCTTGCTTTCTGTGATAATGAGGAAATCTAAATATACCAGGGCTGATAACACCAAATGCTGTGTACACTGGCAACCCCTGGAAACAAAGTTTGGTCAGATGGCAATAGATTTCAGTAAAATACTCTGGATTGACACCAAAAGGAATGAGACCAGACTGAATTTTTATTAAATTCACCTGTGTTTGTAATCACAGGCTTACTAGGCTACTACCAAAATTTGATCTAAAAGGCACCAGTACTAGCGGCAAAAAATTGCATTCTTGTCAGAACAAATATTTTCCTTTCAGTAAATAAATTTTCACTCTCCTGCCTATGAATAATGCTGTTGAATTACAGCTGAAAAGCTCAGAAGCCCTTTGCTTCCAATATAAGCTACTA
This sequence comes from Struthidea cinerea, assembly GCA_013397865.1. Classification (NCBI taxonomy): domain Eukaryota; kingdom Metazoa; phylum Chordata; class Aves; order Passeriformes; family Corcoracidae; genus Struthidea; species Struthidea cinerea. The sequence goes on from VZTI01004870.1 coordinate 1,002,734, forward strand.
ATGAATGTAAGGGACACTCACTGCGTTTCAAGATCCAGCAGGATCTTCCAATGAGAGGCCAGGAACTCCACAGAAGTATGATCTAATGGAAAAAAATATGATTAAATGCAACCCTCACTAGAAAAGCTCCTTATATCTCTCTTTTTCAAGGGACATTTTTACTGGTATACCATTAGCTAATTCTTGGAAATGTCAAGTGTGCCTACAAAAGGATTAACAAAAGGGGTTTAGAAAAATATGACACATAAATCAAGGCTCTCCATAAAACTGCAGATGATAGATTTTTAAAAAAATTATTATTCATTTTTTGGAAAAAACAGGGCACTCCGTTTTCATCAAGTGTCTGCTCTGGTGCCCTTCAGCATAACTTAATAAATAAAAACACAGGAAGAGAAAAGGCAGCAAAATGCAGATACGGATGGGAAGGTCTTAACTTTGCCATGAAACTGATATCCCCACAGAAAATCCATACTGAAACCTCAGCCTGAACACCTCCCAGCCCTGCCAGACCTATTTTCCTGCATTTTCATTTTTCAGTGCACAGGAAGATGTTGCAGCCTGAAGGACTAAATCTGGCATCCGTGGTCTCAGTGCCAACAGCACAATTCCCGAGGTCACTCCAGCCACACTCCTTAGGTTCTCACTCAGGCTCCCTCCATCCCCGAGCATCATTCCAGCTGCAGGAGGCTGCTGTGTGCATCACTCCTGGTGTGGCAGGAAATTGGTCCTGGCGTGGTGTACATTTCTCCTTGTTGTTATCATTATTTTCATTCACAGAAACAATTTAATAACCAGCAAAGGAAGAAACTGCCATAAGCATTAGGATGTTTTGTCTAGGATGCTGGCTCCAAGCCTGGAAATTTTGTCATTAGGTGATATGATAACATTAGCAAATAATAATGATAATACCAATATGATAAACAATATCAGAAGATAAAAGTAACACAGTGTAAGCACTCTTTGACTCTATTTTGTCTTTTTCTCACTTGCATTATGGCACACCACTGATTATCTGCTTTCCTGTATGAATCACATCAAGTTATATCATTTATCCTTCCAGAGGGTTCAGAGGATATCATAAACCATGGAGAGCAAAGCTTGTTCTGCACCCAAATGTAATCTAAAGTGCTTGGTGCTATAATTGTCTGCCTGTTGACTGCTCTGCTTATGGGGTATTTAAAGCAAAGAAAAACAATGCCAGGCTGCATTTTTTTTTCTCCATTTATACTCGTTCACATCTCTAGACCTGATGCTTTCTCTCTCTTGCCTGTCTTTCCACTGCTTCCTTGTCCTTCCTTTTCCCAGCGTCCTTCCTTCCTCCTCAGTCTCCAGGGTTAAACGAATCCTTCCTTTTTCCTAAGCCTGAGACTGAAATCGCATCCACAGAACCCTTTAAAAGTTATTAGAGAGGTGGGATATCCTACAGGTCTTAACCAACAACCATAAAATCATCCAGCGCACCCAAGAATACTCTGGGCATAGAGTCCAAGTGACTGTGGAGCCATGCAGCAGATCCCACAAAACACACAACCAAACCAAACAGAAACCATAGAAAATGTGCAAAAAATATATTGAAATATCAGCTATGTCCTCCCCCATCGCTCCCATCTGCTCCCCAGATTTGTGTCACAAAAATGTTTGGTAAATGTCATATAACCTTCATCTGAACATGTTAGCTCATCTATTTTTTATTCCTGAATATAGTTAATAAAGTCTATATGCCTATGTTCAATGATTTGTAAATGTTTATAATCGAAAAAGCTTCCCATTTCCAACTTTTTTGGTAAAAGTTTTGTGTTGCTAAGGCAGAAGGTAGAATTTGTGGTAAAGAAGTCAGATTACAAAAAGGGTTTTTTCACAACTACATATAGTTTCTATGCATTACACTTCCAGGTTACACCACATGGGATTTTTTTAATTTCTATTTGCACAAAATTTGTGTATGCAAACTGCCACTGCACACCTTGTGCACACAATTCTTTACATGCTTTTCTCTGAAAAAAATTGCCTTTTGCAAGTGTTGCAAAATCATCAAGTAACATTCTATTGCACATCAAAATGGGTGAAAACCTCTTTTCCAACATGTGGGCTAAATTTACATTGCTCACTCCTGGTATATAATAGGCCAAAATGCATAAAAATAATCCAATAACAATTTCATTTAACAAGCATCTACTATGATTAGTTGATACCAAAAAACAGGTGTTTAAATGTTTTAAAAATTAAGTCAGTGTTAATTCATTGTTGCGTTGTCTGCTTCATGAAATTCAATTTGAAATTCAGTGCCTGCCCATGCCGTATTTTAGAAATATTTTCCCACAATTTCTGAATGATGAAAGTTGCGGCCACATCAAAAAAGTGCTCTTCTCTAGCACTTCATACTGCAGGTTATGACATGATCTTTACTTCCACTATTCACTCTTTATTCTGGAAATAATAGATAATTGTACATTATATAAAATGATAATTATTGTTAAATTTGTCTTTTTTGAAGAGCTACCTGCAAAACAGAGCTATCTGTGAAACATATTTGTCACTACAGAACTTCTTTTTAAAAATACCATCTTTACAATTAAGAGCAAAGGGAAAAATTCATTTTTCTCTTTAAAAATGTGCAAAACCACAGAGTTTGTTCTGGGATTGCGACACACAGAAGTCTTCAGCATGTGGGTTACGTTAGGGATGGCCCAAGGAGTTCAGACCTAACTTAACTGTGGCGACTGGAAACAACAGGAGTGAAGCAAAGCTCATCTCATGCCCAAATGATTTTGTTGCTCTTAGCTCCCAACTTGTGCCCCACAAAATGACTTAAGAAACCAATTTTCAAGTTTGTGCTCAGAACAATGCTGAAGGCGAAGGGCTCCAAACTCTCCAAGGCACTAAGAGCCAAGCATCCCTTGCAAACTTTGATAGTGATGGAAAAGTTAGAAAGCAGGGCCATAATTTTTCCAGCATTTGAAGGCCTAAGTTATGTTCACACAAGTGCAGAACAGAAATGTTTTTCTTTTAAACAGATTCTGAAGCAGTACCAGCACCACCCCAGCGTAATGGCACAGGGTACAGCTCAGAAAACAGAAAATCCCAGGATGCTGATCTATGGTACCACCCAGAGTCTGCTCTAAGTCCCAGAGCACACACACGATATCACACATTACAGACCCTTTACAGTCTCACTGGAATAATGGTGGTCTTGCTTTTCTTTCCAAAAGTGAAAGGTGTAATTCTACTATTTTCTGTGAGCATTTTTGAAACAATGACCATGGGTTCCAGTCCTATCTGGAGGAACAATCTGACTTGCTTTCATTTCCACATATTTATGGTTTACATTCAGCTCTCAAAAGCAGTTCCAAACTACCAAACCCACAACAGCTGTTTTCAGAAACAAGCATTCCTTATCATTCGGTATCAAGCATCAGAGCCCATTAGAGTATGGAAGGAATGCCACAAATGAACTGGGTTTCTAGAGTCCTAGGAGATTTGTTTCAGTTTCTAATCAAACTGGTTCCCAGATTTAATTCAATCAGCCTTTATTTTTCCTACACTTGGCAGGAGAAGGACTCTTTTTTTTCCAGAAGCAATTACTGTAAATATAAATGGCTAAGCACTCAAGCAGTATATTAACAATTCTAAATCCTTTTCTTCTGCTCTTGATCATAAAAAACCCTTCCATCCAAGCAACAGTAATGCCCCTTTTTATAGCATAAAAAGGATAAAGAAAGACCATCTGGGCTGGCATGCCTGCCTTTCTCATACTTACACAGATTCAAGGTGACCCCTTCCAATGTTTCAGACTCCCTGATCCCTTTCGAAATAACTGAAGACTTCTTCCAGCTTATCTTATTCCCAGGATCTTTTAAAGGCATTGTATGTATTAGAGATGATGGAAGAAGAGCAAGGAGGGGGAATGATATGAACTGATACCGTTGCTATGACCCGTGTGCATTTCAAGCTCATTTTGAAACAAATTTGTCCAGTTAGAGGATAGTGACTTCCCATATTAAGATCAACAAGGGGGGAAAGTATGTAAGTGAGACTGACTTTTCACTGCTAAAGCAGCTTTAAATGTTAATCATGTGGTGACACAACATGCTTAAGTGTTGAAAAGACAGGACCCTGCCATAATCAAAGTGACACTGCAAGAAAAACCTACTTTCAGCAGGGAAAAGCATTAGGTTTGTACAGTGGGCTTCCCAGATAAACCAGCACAGGCAATTGCAATTGTATAAACGTATATATACACTCATAAAGAAGGGGATAGAAAAATAAAGAGATACAGGCTTAATTTGCAAGAGTGGAGCAGGGAAGTTGGTTTATAATTCTTGAACTGAAAATAAACACTGAATTAATAACTATCATCAGACCCTGTACCATCAAATTTCCATTCACTTCTGGTGGCAGACTTGCAAGTGGTTTTGTATTTTTACACTATTTCAATCACCAGATCACTTAATCCCATTTACAACCAAGAAAAAGCATTGATTACCTAAAACGGAGGGAAAAGTCCTGTTCTTGTACTTCAGGTACACCAGGCTAAAGGGCTGGGAGGGTCAGAAGTCCCTGGCAGAGAAAAGGAAGGAGGTTATTAAAAGGTGGATGCTTTCAGGTAGGAGCACCTCTGAAGAGGTGCACCACCTAGGTACAAAGTATAGGAAAACTTTAGGAAAATACACTTTGGATACATTTCCTTTTCTTGGGCAGCCTCAGAAGAACAGCACACCCAGACACAGTGTGAGGTGGCAGGATAATTGGGGAATTTCCTTTTTACAGGAAATTCCCCAATTATCCTAGGTTAATGGTGCATGTTTTAAAATAAGGCAAGGTCACTCCTTCCTAATCCATGTTAAAAGAATATTGACATCATAATGCATAACCACACAGGCACGAATTATAAAGACTGTATCAGAAGGGACAGGCATCATCCCTTGCCAGCTGGTGTTGAAGAGGTACCAGAAGCAGACCCCTGCACTTCTTCCCTTTCCTGAATTCATAGCACTGCCCTCACATCCTTCAGCACTGGTTTTACCAAGAATAGTCCTATGGAATTTTCACACCCAATGAAAATACTGAACGTAAGTGTGTTAAACAGACTAAAAGAACAGGTCAGGACCATGTCATCTGCAGTAGAAAAACTACGCAGATGAAGTTCACACAGATGAAGTTCATACTTACAATTTTTATTTCAACCACTTGGTTTCATCATATTTTACAAAAACAACCTACCTTTTATGAATTTTTTGCTCATCTTTTAACAGCTGGCTACATTGTTTTTCTTTCATTACATGAAAAAAGGCTGTGATGTTTACAGTCTCTCATGCTGTAGCACAAAGCGTTAGGAAGTTGCCTAGTCCCTAAAGAAAAGGACTTTGATGCTGGCATTGTTGAACTTACTCATGTTTCCTTCTTATTTATTCAAGTCAACTTCTGTAACATTTCCTTATCCCAGATTTTCATTCTATTTTACCAACATAAAGGCAACTCTTCACAATCTAAGCTGAACATTTTGTATTTTCATGGGGGGGGGGTATGTTTAATTAGACACTTTAACAATGTCAAGTTGTTAGGCAACAATTTACAGTCAGGATGAATTACAAAGGAAGCTCTGAGATCACAAACGTCCCAGAGCTTTTGGATGGCTTCTCCACTTTTTCCTCCATGCACGCTGCTGTGTGCTTAAAGGGTGACATCACTCATCTGCATTATTGTGCTGTACATTCATCAAAGTACTGATTAGAATCTAAAAGTTCTCAAATAGCAGTAGGATTTAGTAATTTGTAATCAGATACATAGGAGCGAACAAAAGGAAGTATCAGTGCTTTCAAAGGGAGTTGGTGACCTTCCGGTGCAGGTTCTGGAATGACTTTCTCTGCTGATTTTAAATTGTACCTGAATGGCAATATTAACAAAGCAGATGGATGTATGGTACAGGTGAGAGAAAGTCAAGAATCTACTCTGTAATTACATTTTGATATTTTAGGAGTATTTAGTACGTAAGTATTTAGGAGTATTAGTACATAAGAAGGCAGAAACACATGAGCAGCTAGTACGGTGAGAGTCTCAGATTTTTAATTTGCAGTGGCTAACACTTGTAGTGGTGATGTTCTGGTTTCCTAGAGGCATGCTGCTGCATTGCTGCTGCTTTTTGATCATTTGAGGCTTTCCCTTGGTCAGAGATCCATAACGTGTATGTGTTGGACAGTACGTGATAAATCTAATGATAGCTGACATTATACTTCTGTGGTGGGTATGAGCCCTCTCTCTCCAAGGCCATGGAGAAGATTTCAAACTACATCATGATATGAAACAAGCCAAGCATTTTATTTCTATTTCCATCACAGAGAAACCCATTTCAATAGCAAATTTGTCTCCCTTTAGAGCGGCTCTTCTATCTGCATAAAACGCCAATAAATCATTCCATACTTGATTACTCCGGTGCACAGCACATCCCAAAGAAAGTTTACAGTTTCAAGTCAAGACATCTTTGTCGATGACCTCAAGGCTCTTGTGGATCACAGGTGGAACCCAGCTCACGAGTTCCCTTCTCACTTTCAGCCTCCCAGGCAATACCTGCTGCTTCCAGTGTTTCATGAAGTTATTGCCTTGCTTACAAAATGCAGATATGTTTAAATGACAGGCAGGGGTCTTACTCCCACTCTCTTACTCCCAAAGCCTCTTTTGAAGGTACTGATGGCGTATTTTAGGGCAAACACTTGGTCACCCCCTCCCACAGCAAGACAAGCATCCGCAAGGATCTCTGGACTTTCCATCCCAGGCAGGGGCCTGCAGGGACCCCACTCAGCAGCTCGGAGCTGCTTCAGACTGCTCAAAATTGTCTTCAGCTGCAACATCCTCCCAAGGGCTGCTGCAGCAGCTGGGGCTTGCCAGAGTTCACAAATGGTTTAAACCTCCCTCCTGCCCGGCCTCAGCTATGTCCCAGGCATGCTCCCCCATGGAAGGCACAGTGAGAGGGTGCTGCAGGGGCCAGGCTCCTGCAGCTCAGGGATACCGAGGAATTCCCTCATGCAAGGCAATGGATGCAAGCCAGGGATCTGGCTCAGCACTGCTTCTTTCAGATAGGGATTCTCCCTGCACACACTGCTCTCATTAAAGGAAAGTTGTCATGTGTTGAATAACCCTAAACTATCAGCAAGTAGGAACAGTGGGAAGCTTTTCCTTCAAATGACTGGATACTGTGAACTTTACTTAGGTTTTAAAAATTCCATGTCAAGCAGCTTCCCTCAAAATGCACAGATGTCCATTTGTGCAGCTCCGGGGGTGAAAAGTTCCTGCATATTCTGGGAATACAGCTACTTGTCTGCACATCCATGGATTTTGGAAACACAACTGGCTTCATCTATTTCCAAAGTCTGAGTTCACACTGTACTGTAACCGATCATTTCAGTGGGTCAGAGAGAACAAGAACTCAGGGTCTAGAAGGAAGGTCCCTAATGGGGGCTCTCAGAATCTGCTGTTGTTTTCATCTGCAGCCCTGTTTTTCAGAGCTCTGCCAGCACCAGCAGCTCCTGCTCACAGAAGGGTCAGCAGTTTGTTCCCTTGAATTTTGGCCATTTTTACAAAGCACAGAGTTCCCATTCTGCAGCCCACATTCTGCCTTTGTTCATTGTCATTAAAACTTCACTGACAACAGGCAGGGGTGTAAATGAATGGAGACTCTGCTCCCCTCTTCTGTTTCCTGAACTCCAGCCAAAATCATCACATTTCATACATCCTGAATAAAATCATAAATCCTTCCCCACGGGGAGCAGGGTGTTCCCCTTGGAAGTTGGCCTGCGGTTCCAAACCACTTCAGGAATATCGGCCAGGTTTCTAAAACCGAAACTGAGGCATGTCCGACTTTTTTTTGTAATACATAACTTTTGCTTCCTTTTCTCTGAAAACAATGCTTTGCATGCTTTTAAAATAATATTCCCTTCTGAATCTATACACTTAAAATGTGCATAGCTGAGCTGCCATATGCTATAAATTGTCCCAGCTTGGCTGGACATGAGGAATCTATTCCGCCTTATGCAGCGGGAGGATATGCAGAATTTCAAACCCATTTTTACACACAGCCCTACTCATGCTGAGATGTTGTTGGAGATTAGTTGGGTCTGACCTTTATGATACGTTTAAATGCTTCTGTTTTTTCTCACAATTATCATTATTAATCTTCTCCTGGATGGTATAGCCCAGGGTATATTCATTTACTAGTGAAATTAAATTTCAAGAGGGAGAACACTTGGGTAAAACATCCTCAGGCTTTTGGGTATTCTGAGGGAAATCATGTGTATAAATGAGCTTTTTTTTTCTGTATATACATGAACTTTTCCCAGAAAATAAAGAGGCAGCTACTTCACTGAAATTCTGGTAATTATCCTCGTATATAATGTGAAAGTAATGATCTATCATGGCCCATAAAATAAGCGAAGTCCAGTAAATAAGCAGTTCTCGCCAGAAGTCAGCATGTCTTTATAAAACCCTTACTTGCTGGGTTTTGACTGATTCAGTACAGCAGGTTCATTAAGTCATTAAATCCCTTCTGTGCATTAAAGATCTTCTGCTGTTCCTGGCACACACTGGCACTATGTGCACATTGGGAAATTCCCATCTCTCCGTACAGGAATATCTGTTTCCTTTTCAGCTTGCACTGCAAACTCGGCACGTCTTTCTGCATTCACGTCCATCAGTGACTTGTGCCAGACATCTCATTCAGGTACAGAATTGTTTTAAACTAGAGAAAATTTGTCCTTCGTCATGTTTTACCTTCTTTTTCTTTTTTTTTTCCCCATAAACTGGATGTGAAGGGAAATGCTAAAGCAGTGCAGAATCTATCTTATTGTAATTCAAAAACAGAAAGCCAGTAGTAGCTATCTCACATGATAGGGCCTGGAGTTTGTGTTTCACCATTGCACAGGAGTGGATTTAGCATGTTTAGGCTCAGGAAATTGAAAAAGCAGTTTAAAATCACTGTGCACCAAACTCTAAAGCTCCACCAGATGCAGGAGGGTCAGACTCAAACTATTTGACCTATTTCAGGATTCTTATGTGCCCTGAATGACAACGCTCCCTGCTGAGGATTTTCCAGCCTCTGCCACGGGACTCAATTAAACAAACATCAGCCAACCTCTGACCCCAGTACGCATCTTTAATGCTCACATTAGTTGCCCATCCATAAGGCAGACAACTCTCAGGCCACCGTTGCCACAGTAATTTGGATAAGGTGCCACAGAGAAAACTACAAAACTTATGTTATGCAAGTACCAACCAACTTTTCTAACCAGCAAAAGTCTCCTTCTGAAAGGAACACAACCTGAAGAACGCTCCCACCTGGGTGTCAAAAAGAAATTGTCATTATTTGCTATGTCACAGTACCCCATAATCACCTGCAGCCACTGAAATCCGTAGGAAAACACATCAAAATTTTAGTAACATTGCTGGGAAGAGTGGGACAGACTTAGGAAAGCTGTTTCCACAGTAATGCCCAGTGGCTGCCTGCAACTAGTTCATTCAAACAAATCTCATCTCCGATTAAGCTGTATAACAGGGTCAGTAGCATTTGAAGGGCTGAGGTGTAATTCTCAGGAGTACAATATCCCTCATGCTCTGTGAAGGAAGGGAAAATGATTGAGGTTATCCACCATTGTAGAGAAATGTGATGCCTGGTTTTAAAAGTATTTTACATTCATTCTTCTCCTGGCTCTCTCTACTTGCAACATCTCTGTGGTGAATTTCTAAACTGAATGGGTGGGGGTGGTTTTATTGCTTCCTGGCCATAAAAGAGAAAGCCAAGTCATTTTTAAAAATCAATTACCTGTAAAACATAATGTCAGAGAGAAATATTTTTTCCCCCTTTATTTACTGAGGGGAGTTAAAATAATTTGCTCTAAACATAGTTTCTGTGGAAAGACAAGTTGCCTGTCAGGGTCATTGTCAGTCACAGCAGCTCTGCAGAATGAAAGCAAAGGTTACTCAGTTTTGGTGTGTTTTGCCAATGGTATAACATCACCTTAGCACTGGTATGCACATCTGATGATGGCCACGAGGTTGTCCCCAGGGAGAAAAATCACTGCCTGCTTCCTGGCTGAGGTCCAGCTGATGGTCATGTACTCTTTGCATATCATTTGCATATCTTTACATACATCCATATAGATATCTTTGTATATCCTGACGTAAATGAGACATCCACTCTTCACATGCCAAAAGTCCTCCTCATTTTGGAAACTCAGGTTACAGTCTGCAGGGAAGAACACATTGTAGCAGAATGTTGAAAGCAACCTCGAGGGGCCCAGTCAAGCTGAAATCAAACCATAAAGGTCTGTGTCAAATAAACATCACAGAAGTCTCCAGAGATGAAAGAACCTCTTCATTCCCTTCTCAGAGAAAAAGGGGTAAAAGAAGGAGGAGGATACCAAAAGATGCAAGCCTGTGCTCTTCCAGGAGGAATGTGAGCCAGCATTGCCTCCTGTGAGGGTCTATGGATTATTTACCACAGTCTAGCTAGCCCTTAAACAACACAAGAGCCTTGGAGTAGACACATGATGAATTTTCTCTCTCGAGTAGGCTACTTGAGCTACACTCTTGTGGTTTTTGAAACAAGGAAAAACACTCCAGGAAAGAACAGTGTATACCATATCTCAAATTTAAATATTTATATTTTCTATATATTGCACTTGAAATTCAGGCTGCATATAAACCACAGATTTTGGAGAGAAATTAAATAGCTATAGTTGGAAAATTATGACGCAGAATTTAGTGAACATTGAAGAGCTGTGTCATACTATTTAATTTCATCTTTAAAAGAAAAACTGCATGTCACACTGACAGAGATTATAATGCTTAGGCTTAAGGGGACAGAAGATGATAAGGCTCTTATATTTACTCTTAAGTGAATCTGCAGCCAAGTGCTCTAAGGAAAACCACTGTAAGTCAACTCAGCATCTGCAAGATCAATATAATTCTTTAAGAGGAAAAAGTTCTCTGTTTAACTTATTTTTCTCCCACAGGGGACGGTGTCAGACTGTTGCAGGAAGCAGTAAATTGCAGAGTTTGTGGACTCTGCTCAGGCACAACAAGAAATCATTGTAATTCAAGTGATGAAGTCAAAAATACAGGAGTCTGGTAGAAAGTATTTTTCATGTTCTGAATTGCACCTAAAGTTGTGGCCTCAAACTGTGTCAAATAAACAACACTGCTTGAGACCCAGATCTGCACAGCCTGAAGCACCAAGATGAATATCCAGTCCTTACAGTCTGTAATGAGTAGAAGAGTAAAAAACACTTTTCTTGTTTCCATGGAATATTTCAGGACTCCAGGAAAGCTTCGTGATAGGACACCCCTAATCCTGAGTCATGGCTGAATTCACGTTCAATTGGTGTGAGTATGGCAAAGCTCTTAACTCACTCCCAATTTCTACACAGGAAGAGGAGCTGTGGGAGAAAAGCAATATCTGGACAGAGAGAAAAGAACCAAAAAAATGGTGAAACCATCTTGAAGTCACGTGCACAACATCACCCCTCCCCAGCAGCGGGACTGGTAACACATTCATGAAGAGGAGTCTAAAGGACAGCATTGAAGCCACTTTCTGTGTGTTATGGGATTGCCATTCCCCCTGGATAGTTGAGATGAGCTTATTGGACAAATAGGGAGTTATAGACTGGATGGAGACATCACGAGATTGACCAGCAGAGGGGTAAGGAATGGCCTTCAGGGTGAGGACAAGAAGGACATTGAGGGAACAGAAAGGTACTCAAAACTATGTTCTAGGAGTGCAGTCTTGGCAACCACACTCTGGGGGAGCTGCTTGAGGGAGGACTATAGTTGTCATGCACAAGACACGAGGAAAAGCCCAAATATTTTAGCTGGATAAAAACTGCCCTATCATTGAGTTAATGTGAAACAGAACCAGCAAAAGGTACAACACAGGCATAGGTCAAGCTGAAGACAGAACTCAGATTATGGCTGACAGGTCAGACCATAGCAATATGTACTCTGATTAAGAAAGGAAATACTCTTTAGCAAGGAATTGAGAGAATGCATAGTTTGGCCTTATTTTTTTTTAAATTGTTAGCATGGAGTACTTGATAGCTGCTGTGAAAATTTCCTGGCATGATCTTTAGTTGTATGATGAATGTCTAAGCTTAACTAAATCATCTTCAGAGAAAAATTAGAGATAATGGTCAAAGCCCTGAGGAATTAGTTGATTTGATAACTTTCAGTGTCATGATTCTAATGTCTGGTATCTCAGTGCTACAGGAGGTCAAAAGACAGAAAGCAACTGCTGTCTACTTCCCCATGAATGTGGAAATCCTCCCTTTTCCATAGCCTTAACTTCCCAGTTCTTGCTGGGAAGCTAACTGAGCTGGCCAGAAGACAAGAATTCCACACAAAAAACACTGAGGTTTTGGCATTTCCCATTCAGACAAAAAAAGAAGGGATTTCAAAATATTTCACCACAGGGAGAAGAATGTCTCTGCATTAGTCCAGAGCAGCACTGAAAGCACTTGTCCAGTGGTGATTCAAGTCTGCTCTCCTCAATTTCTGTAGCTGACTTTTCAAAGAAAGAGGGGAAAACATCCAAATCTTCCTTTTGGATTCAGCTGTTCCTCCGAATAAAATTAAAATAGGAGGCTAAATGTTTCCTTCTCTTTTAATGAGAGGTCATTATCTACGCATTCCTGAGATAAACTATGGGAAATATACAACAGGGTGATTTCCAACTGAATCAGTGAGGATGAAAGATGATGAGAAAAGTTTTTGTATCTAGTGTATGGTGCATAACATCAGCTAAAGGCTGTACAAACTGCCAAGTGACTTAATACCAGACATAGAATCATTTAGGTTGGAAAAGACCTCTCAGACCATTGAGTCCAACTGCTGACCCAGCCCTGCCAAGCACAGCACTAAGCCGTGTCCCCAAGCGCCACATATTGAGGCACAAGTGGTCACTAAACCCAAACATGTCGTGTACAGCTGCCAGAGAAGCTGAGGCAGGAGCAGGACACCCAAATGCCATGCAGCCACCAAGTTAGCAGCTAACACTGTGTTGGCACCCTCTGACTTGGTATTTAGCTCATGCTGCTGGGTAGGGGCTGAAACCAATCACGTTCTGGTTAATCTGCCTTGAGTAACTACAGCTGGTGGTCCGGAAGAAAATGACTCTGAAATTAATCTGCAGCATCTCATAATAAAGGTTACCCGTTATGCAGCAAGGAGTGTCCCGGGGCTAGCCCTGCCCAGTGTTCTGGGAGACTTTCAGGAATGCGCAGGAGGAGGAGAAACTTTCCATTTAAATACCTTCCGAATGTTTTCATGCTTCGCATCCTCCTCCTTTCCTTTTCCCAGCCACTCTGTTCTCACAGCAATTGAGACTCCCCAGTGAAACTTGCTTAGTTGCCTGGGTATTTTTCTGGATAAATTTGCCTCATTGTTAAATGGATAAGAAGTTTTCTAGTTTAAATCCATCTTTAGAGAGATCTGCAGTAAAAATGAGGCTGCTTTTTTTTCATTATACACCTAACTGGCTAATGTCTGCATGCTGTTTGAGCCCAGGACATAGAATAATATATGAGGTTTTATAAGGTTACATAAAAGTTGTAAATGCCTTGTGTAAGTATTTGACTTGTTCATAGTCAATGAGAACTATTTGTACACGTAAGGCAAGCAAGATTTATCCCGTAATGGGTAATCCTTTCTTCATTTAATAAATAATCCTTTATTTACTTTTCCTCAGTTCTCAAAGTCAGTCTTCAGAACCTAAAAAAAACAACCCATGACCTCATTACCTTCTCCCCTCATGGCGCTGGAAGCCTAGGGATGACTGAGCTTATGTTAACATGTTTGCAAGTAACCATTCAGCCTTTTTTTCCCTCTCCTTTGAAACAGCCCTTCTTACGAAGGCCGTTCTGAGAACTGCCATGATGTTCCATAACACAGAAACCTCATGGGGTAGGATTGGAGGAGAAAAAAATTAATTTCAAAACCAAGCATGTATTCTAGGATTAATTGCCAGGACTACCACTTGGTGTTTGTGTTTCACCACTCTTTGGTTTAGCGGGACTTAAAGCCTTTCTGATTTAAAACTTTGAAATCTCCCTGCTGCATGTCAGCACCATTTCTTAATCGGCTCCTCCAGCTTTGAGAAGTCTGCTGTAAAGGGAAAGAAATTCTGCCTGGACTAGAAAGTTTCCTATCCAGATGAAAGTCCCTAAAACAAAGCAACAGCACTTTGCAATATATGTCATCATAAATATTGACATGATTTATTTTAAAGTGCTTACTAAAATTAGGCTCCTAATCCCACGTTGAAACATTTAAATCAATGTCAGCCTCTTCCAAAATGGCAAGTATTCAACCAGTACCCCCTGAAATATACGGTGGTTTTGGTGACCAGCACTTGTAGACGTCAGGCTATTAATTTATGCAGCTATCTTTCAGCATCCGATTTTGCTTGACCCGTATTTCAAAGATGTCTTATAAAAGCTGGAGAAGGAAGAATTTAAATCCTGGCAACACTACAGTGGTTACTATCAATGGGGCCTTGATTTAGTAATAATGTTGTTGTGAAACAGATCATAAGATGTTGTTGTTTAAAATGGGACAAAATAACTCGTAAGGCCCCTTTTCTTTTTGGTAAATTATGTACAGTGCTGCCTGTATTCCAGTTCCTGTAGCATGCTTCCTACCATCTGTTTTCCATTTTTCTTTAATTTCCATTCATGCCCTTTGGCCTATTCCCTGCGTTCAGAAGAAAACAGTAATTAAAGTTGACATTATCTCTTGTGCATTTTCCAGACTACATAAATTGAAGACATTTAATTTTTTTTTAATGTCCTTATAAGTTGTCTTGTACCTTTTATTACAAGATCAATCTTACTTTTTTGAGGATCTTAAGACCTGCCAATTAGTGACCAGTTACAGACTCTAGTTGGCCACAGTAATGAAGAGGTTTGATTTTCACTGCATCTGATTTCCATCATTTCATTAGTACAGATTTCAGTGACTATCCTTGTCCTCGCTAGGCTGCAAAAATTATCTATAAGAATACTGAGCAATATAAGACTTGCATTGTGTTTACACCAAGCTCCTCGCCCTGTCAATACCCACGAGATGAAATTCAGTATGGGCATCATTTTTGTCCCACAAACTCAGAACAACTATTCCCTTTCCTTCACACCTACAGACAAAAAGATCATTTCATTGCTCAGAATAAATGGCATATAAAAAAGAGCTGTTGCCCTTTAAAACTGTTGTACACTGAAAAGTACATTCATCTTGAGTAATCCTGGGCATGCTCTTACCAAAATCAAGCCATATTTCATGATAATGGCATCAAAGTCCTAAAATGCAGCCTTTCTTTGACACTGGAGCCGTGTTATATGACCACAGTCTTGTGTTCTGCGGCTGCCTTTTTGGGAGTCATATATTTGAAATTTGACATTTATATATAAATCACCTCTGGGAAAAGGGAAATTGGGCTTTTAAAATCATATATATGAACTCTTAAATGATTTCCTCAGTAAATACTGTCTTTCAATAGCTCCAGATAGTGCACAGACACAATACACAACATGCACGACATGTGCTTGCTGTACACCAAATAGTTGACTGAAAACACCTGGGAGATGATGCCCTCATACCAGCCTTAACAAAAGATTAATAGAAATTTAGAAGCCAGATGTTGGCTCCTCAAATAGATATGAAAGATTTGCCTCTTAATTCAAGCATTTCTATGTGCCACAAAATACTTCAGAACCTGTAAAGGATCACAGAAAAAAAAAAAAAAGAAAAGAAAAGAAGAAATGGTGGCATAAAAAGGAGGTACAAAAATTTGTATTAAAATGATAATAAAAAATAGAAAATGCTGTGCTATGTCATACTTCAGTCATTAATGGAGTCATCCTTTGGACAGAGAATTAGACACATTATATATGCATGAATATGTGTCTTCTTATTGATTTTGTATATTTTCTTTGTGTGTTAGATACATTACCACAGTTTATGGTAATAGACTTGGTGCTTTCCTCAGTCTCACTTTCCTTTAGCAAAATAAACTTCAGGTGTTTGATGCTTACCAAAAACAACCACAAAACAAATAAAAGCAACAAACCCCACAAAACAGGTTGAACAAATCCAGCTGAAATGCCGTTTGTTTAATCCTCTGCACCGATTTCAGACAGCTGGATATAAAAATTAGTGCATTTTAAAACACAGAGATTTGCTGTACTTCAGTTCAGCACAGTGTAACTGCTGTTGGCAGGAACAAGAGGCAGCTTGGTGGAAAACATAAGCATAAAAACCAGCACTGGGCTTGCGACTGGAGTCTTCATATGTCTGACAGAAGTATTGACTTCAGTGGAATTGTTACAACACTCAGAGCAGCACACACCAGAAAGTGCTGTGCCAAAAATATAATTACCAAAACCAGAGCAACCAAATATTCCAACAGAAGAAAAATTTTTGAAAAATAATAACACAAACCTGCTATGTACGGTTTCCCAGTAAGGATATTATTTTGCAGCTGGTCCTAAAGTCACTTGATACTCATTATTCGCTCTTTCTGAAACATCATGAAAACCTGTCAATATAAATCTGTACTTATGAAAAAGCTTCATAAGTATTATGAAAGGGTTTTTTTCTAATTTCTGGTTAGTGAACTGTGAAACAAAATTAATCTTCAGTGTCAGGCATGAGGAGTTTTTTAGCTTGCTAAAAAAGGGGGGGTTTCCATCGGGTTTTCTTTGGTCCATTTCACAGAATCCTTTTTAGAAGCCTAAAGAGAAATATGTAGCTACTGGAACCGAGTTCCTTATTTCCACATTCATCCAGTTGCCCAATACCATATCCTCTGCATATTTCATCTTTCCTTCCACTTTTTCAAGGATGTGAACAATATTGATATCTCCACTCTGATTGAAGCAGAGAGTGGATTCCCTTCAAACGTGAATTAGTGCTACACAGATTGAGGATGTTTTTAACTTCCTAGAAATGCAGCTTGTTTCTGCAATATTCATTGCATCCAGATCAATAAATCATTCAAATCCTGTGGGACTTCAACTTCCCGAGGTGCAGAGGTCAAGCTACAGTGGAACTAGCAAATATCAGTTTCACACAGATGTGCAATTAGAACATCTGTTTGTGTCTTCTCTGCCTATTAAGATGTTTGTTCTGTTAATTGTAGGCAAAACATAAGTAGTCATTGTGGTTTTGTTTTTGTTCTGACATGGGGAACTTTGCATCCTATATTCAACTTAAACAAGCTGTCAGCACAACTTTTAGTCACTGCTGTATTTTTAATAGGGAGTGTCAAGCTTGGTAAAAAATTTGGCTCACGGATGCTGGTTACCCTGAAAATACTTTGCTACAATTTCTGACCTAAACAAAAAACAGTGGAGACTTGTCAGTTCACTGATCCACCTTTTTTTTTTTTTTAAATAAGTTTAAATCCACCAAGTTCCTGTTCTGTAGCAATAAAGGGAAAGTTAGTGGGATTTTATAGGGGAGTTGATTTCATAATCTGATCTGTCTCAGCCGCCAGCCTCACAAACACCTACATCTGTGCTCAGCTCTGAGTCTGGGAGCAGTTTGCACATTCTCATCAGAACGTTTGCACCCTGCCAGCATTTGCATCACAGAGTGGAAAGCATTGTAAGTGAAACACTATCCGCGGTGGTAGGAGTCTGGCGAGCGGAGCCAAGGCCTCCGAATCTACTCATGCAGCACAAATATTTGCAGGACAGAGGTATTACGAGGCAGAGGAAGCAACACAACTGGAACACCAGACCGAGAGTCCAGAGTCTTCTCCAAACTGCTGTTTACTTATGACAGGATCTTGGCCTGCTCTTTAAGTTCCTTTTGTCTCTGTCCCTCGGTCTATCTCTGCAAAACCAATTAAGAGCCAGAGATGAGAACCAGTTTTTCTAATCACTAAGCTCATTATTATTGCTCCTTTGGGGGCAGAACTCCCTTACTAAAGAGGGTTAGGATGCCAATTGTCACTTATTAGAGCTAACAACATGAAAACTGCACAAATTCATGTGCTTTTGCTACCTCTGTTGTTGACAAATAACTGCAGTCTCTTAAAAGGATGCACAGCCCAACTCTTTGAATCAAAAAGAAGAACTTCCATGGGCTTTCTGGCATTAATGCTGACCTCAGGCACCCAAGGCAACAACAGATCTCCTCCCTCTGATATCACTACCCACTCGGGAAGGTACCAGACTGACAGAATCTTTGTTTGCTATGAGCAGACCTATAAATTATCTTCTGCTTCACCTGCCCTCTTAAAAGTATAAGTATTATTTTTCAACCAATTATTTCTCAAATGCATAATCATTAGAAATGTCAGTAAAATAATAACTCGAGGGTGCTTCCTGTTAAATTTCTTAATAACCACATCCCCTGCTAATAAACACCTAGGCCTTTGGCCTCAAGTTTATTTAGCCCAGGATATGGGTATTATTACCTCATTAAGAGGAAACACCCTCAAGATATTATTTAAGTACCTCCAGAAGGAAAAACAGCTGAATGAAAAGGATGTATAGCTGTTTAAATTTCACTGGGTAAGGCAATTTTACATGTAAGTCACCAAAACTTAGGTTTACCTTGGATAAAGAGATACTTATTTCTAACATGATAGCATGCAGTAACCTGTGTGTTTATGGGAAGAAGCTGAAGGTATGGGAGAGTTAAGGAAAAGCCCTGATTCAAATTTCCTGGGCACTGAGCATTCAGCAACACAATGATAATTACTGGCTGTGATATATTCCATTTCTGCTGTGATGCTGGAAAATGTTGGTGACACTTCGCTTGATTTTTCCACTTCAGAAAAGACAGCTTTTAAATGAAATGTGATGAAGCTGTTCCAATAGCACTATTTTTTCAGCTCATGTACTTAAATCTCAGCACGTGGGCAAATTTTTGTAGACTCCAAAGCTGGGATATTAAGCATTATCATATCCTTTTGACTAGAAACCAATTTAAAATAAATCCTTAGCTGTGTTTACAGATCCAATTTATATCTTTAAATAGTGCAACATCATTTTATACATTGACCAGGTAGGCACATTTTTTTCAAAACAAAAGTGTGTGTGTATATATGTGTGTGTGTGTGTGTGTGTATACATAATCTATTTTTTTTAATTTAATTATGAAGCTGCAATTACGTTTGGCAATTAGATGAACAATTAGTCTAAGCATTAGATATGTTCATCAAGAACAAAATATTCTATGTATTTTCAGTGCATATCATGGCAATATTCCAGTGGGAGCAGAGACGGGACAGAGGCTCTCATTTCCCTGGGCTGAGACCCCAAAAAAGATGGGAGGTGACTGTGCCCATCTTAAGGAGGGACTAGGGATTGATGGCTGTCCTGACACGAAAAAATCCCACCAAAGTAGCCATTAAGGAGGAGGAGAATAATGAGGGTTCCACTACAGGGAAAGAAACTGGCAAACCTTTAAGCTCTGAGCTTTTCCTGATCCTACCCATCAGTGTTTATGGCATTAGGGCCTTGACTTTCACAGGCCACATCCCCGCCTTCCTCAGTGTTCTTCTCCAGAGCCACACAGCCAGGTTCTGTAAACAGTGACTCCATCATCTGTGGACAGAATATGACCTCAGGCAAAGAGTATTCAGGAAAACCCACTTTAAACCACAGCTCCTGCATGAATGCAAGTAGTGAGCAGGGTAAAAATGTCATTTTTGGAAATAATACAAAAATGTGGTGTGGAGAATATCTGTATCCATCAAAACAAAATCTTTTTTATAGCACCTGCCTCTCCAGCACCTGCCTTCATTTCTTCTCTAACACACCAAAAGGAGATTTCTGTGAACAAAATGGTTTTGTTTTGATCTGTATATATAGCACTGTGGATTATGATTTTTGAAGTAGTTTACAAAGTCAGGCAACGCAAAGGAAGCCCAAATAATCCTCTTTATTGACTGGCAGCCTTTGGCCAGAGGATGTTGCAGGCTACCTTTGGTGTAATTACTCCACAGAAACATCACATATTTTATATATACTCACATACAAAGAAAAAAAACAGTACAGGCATCATCTGGAAACAAAACGTTGCAAGGGAGCAAGAAATCATCAAAAGTAGAAGAAGGAAAACCCACCTGACTGCACTGAAACTCTGAAGTCAGGAATTCCTCAAGTGAGCCCAGAGGACAGGCCTAACCACAGAACCACAGAATGGCCTGGGTCGGAAGGGACCTTAAAGCCCATCTGATTCCATCCCCTGCCATGCTCCACTTCCAAGGATGGGACATCCACAACTTCTCTGGGCAACCTATATCAGTGTCTCACCACCCTCACAGTGGAAGAATTTCTTCCTAACATCTAATAAAAACCTGCTCTTTTTCAGTTTGAAGCCATTCCCCCTTGTCCTGTCACTAAATGCCCTTGTAATCATTGAGATGCTCAAAATTCACTGTCAGCCACTTCTCTTTCTTTGGAGTTTTTTCACTGTTTCCAGCATTTGAGTCAAACAAGAAGCATCGTTCTTAATTTTTTTCTTTATTTCAATATAAAACTGCCAAAATACAGAAAGAGCCACATCTTAGCTCTCTCTATAGACCTTTGTCATTGCTCGCTGGACTCTCAGCCCTCAAACTGTGGAACAAGGCATGAGCCACCACAAGAAGTGTCTGTAGAATCGAACCCTGAAATTAAGCTTTTAGATAATGAGCTGATGTTTTCTGTCTCAAAAAAAACCCCTGCAAAACAGGAAAACAACTCCTCCCTTCTGTCTCCCTACATGCCCATTTTGGGAATGCGTACAATAAATGATTTTCAGCTTTTCTTGCAACCTCAGAACACTGACCTCTCAGTAGAGCAGTGGTGATGGACCTAAAGCATGTCAAGGAGCCACATGAAGCTGCTGGGTTTCCTACCTGAGCTTTTCCTTGCCTGAGCAGCACCCACCTCTGGCAGCCTCCCAGCCAGCATACCAGAGCCCTGAAGGAATGGCATGTTTGTAAACTAAACAGGAAAGAGGAATAAGCCAGACACTTACATCACCTGACAGATGTCTTTCTCAAGCATGCAAGTTCATTTAAGGATTTTCCATGGCATGTGTTGACTCAAATCAATAAATAAATGAAAAAGTAAATAAAGGAAGGTGGTGGGGGGAAGAAAGGAAGGGAGAAAAGAATGAGAGAAAGGGAGAGAACGGGTGTCATGCTCAGCATGTTTTGCACCCTGTAAAAAGGAATTAAGTGACTCGGGCTCCCTGCCCCCCTTCTCCCTTTATGTCTGGAAGTGAGTCCTTCTGAAACACTATCGCTACTGGCAGCACAGCAACACATAATAACATGGTAGCGACACATAAAACTGTCAGTCTTCAATGGAAATGGATGGTTAGGCTGAGGGGGTAAACAGACTAAATCAATTTGAACATGCATGTTAAGGACTGTGAAAGGGCAGAGTTTAGTGCTGCTAAGCTGGAAAACATTTGTCTCTGTCTCGTTGTATTTCCCTGCCATTCAGCGGCATCCACCCACAGGCCTCTTGCTTGGCTCCAGTCAGACTCCACGGCTGATTAATGGCAGCTGGAGGTGTCCAGTAATTTCCTCACCTAATAATAAACTACAACCCAAAACAGGGGTTCCCCTCAGGCCCACATTTAACACAGCTCTACTCACTACCAGGAGAAAGCCAATTACCCCACGTCTGCTCTCGTCTTTGAGACAGTGCACATTTAAGTGGCTTTGAGAGGTTACGTGGTTGGCTTCAAGCACATCATCTTTGTCTGTGGCAGGGTAAACAAAGCTCAGAGAGAATCTGCATCACTCTTATACAGGGATCATTAAGGGGAAAAAAAAAAGCAGGAGGGAATGTCATTTTTGCATTGGGAAAATAGTCTCTCCTCCAACAAATTTTAACACCAACATGACCTTAAAAACAGAGGGACTTTCTTTCTCTTATCCTAATCCCAAGGTCACCAACACACAAAATTATGATTTCAGTGGCTGAGGCTTAAGCAATCAGTCTGGCTCACCACTTCCTACCCAAGGGTGCCCAATAAAACATTTTATGTGAAGACACATCCTCAACAAGAACTTTTCCAGATTTTGTTAGCAATTAAAGCAAAGCCTTGTTACTGAAAGAGTTGCATGGATTTGTGTACTCAGCATGGAGGCTACAAAGACAGTATTGTCTACGTGGGATATCAGATTAATTGCATAGTATCACCCTTACATTAGTAACTTACTGGTTAAATAATCAAACATTTATACAACATGAGGAAATTTTTTTAATGTTATTTAGGTGGGTTTAATATCTCAACTTCTGTACAGTTACCTGAGCGAATAAGGGATACAGACTTAGCTGTATATAATTGACAGTAGTATTGACAGCTTGAAATACCTTATCAATCCTTTAGCTGACAGAAATTTAATACATCAACATGCATGCAAAAGACAGGATTAATCCTTGTACACCTAGAAAACCCCCTTACAGCTCAGTCCTCCACATTCCAGTACTATGAATACAAAAAATACTGGAATAACATTCAGATTCTACTCTCCTGCAACAAGAAGATGGGAAAGCTGAGTGTCCCAGTTTCCTGGTGAGTGGACAATTGCAAGCAATGCAGACGCCAATATTTTTGCAGTAGTACTTCCTCACTATAGGAACAGGATACACTGGGTGCCAAAAAGGAAGTAAATCGTGTCCCACACTGTTTAACAGGTTCTATTAATACCTACAATTCGTGATGTCTGTCAAATTTTGAAAAGCAAAAAATGCATATGGCTATGTGCACATGAATGTGCCTCTCCCTGGGAACAAATCTAATGAACATGTGGACACTGAGGGAAGAATGTCAGACACACACAGGCCATCGCTGGCAATGTCTGGTCACACAGGCAACTGCTGGCACTAGGGGATTAAAAGGTAATATAATGATTTCTTCAAAAGTCTTACGACAGCTTGGGAGGAAACTGATTTTCCAGACATCTGTGAAAATAGATTTTCTATTGCAGAAAACCTCTTCAAAGGTTTTTTCCTATCCCTCCCCTGTCTTTCCTCCCCGAGGCACAGACCATCAGGAAGAAATTTTAAACAGTTCTGGACATTGTTTTTATGCTATCCCTTCTACAAAGAGGTAATGCCATTTCTGCCACAGATGTCACTACCTATAATTTTGCACTATGCTAGAAACTGAGTTAAGAAAAACAGTGAACAAGAAAACAAATGTAGATATGAAAGGAAATACAGTTAGGAACTGGTGTTTTTAATCATGTTAAAGCCATTTCACTAGAGGTGCTGGTACTAACCAGTAAATTATAAGCAAGGCCAACTTCAAGAAGAAGTGTTTAAAGTTGAAGAGGAGAAGATGTGGCTGTATCAAATAGTAAAACATCTTTTTTTTCCTTCTCCCACTGCTGTACTAAAAGTTGAGGCTCAAGTGTAGAGCCTGCCACCTCCTCCCAGATACACCCACCCAACACTTCTCATCGTGTCACTTCTCCTATTTGAAAAGCCTATGTATGTGGCAGGTCAAGCCGACAAGTAAGTGATTACAGGACAGCAGTGGAAACTCCCTTCCGCAGACACAGAATTCCATGGAGAAGCACAAACTTCTTAAATCCAAGGCCGTGTGACAGATGATCTCTTTCAAAGGCACACACATACCAAAGCTTCTTTCCGAAGAGTATCCTAATTTTCCTGACTGATGAGGAGGATTTCTCCCATGTTGGACAGCAAAGGGAGATACAGAGACAATATAACATATTCCCAAATTTTGCCTCAAGAGCAGAGCAGTTTTGCTTACATTTGTCACAGGAACAAACAGCCACAGCTCACATCACACAGTGAAGTGGCCTCCTAATACAAATTGCAATAGCCCCATTTAAGAAGTTCCAGAAGGACTCATATCTAATTAGCAAATGAGCTGCATAATTAGCATCAGCTATATGATAACTCAGCCCACTGAGCACTCTGACATTGCCAACAATATACAACTGTGGTGGCTTGTTATGAGCACTTACAATATTATGTTTTATGTTAAAGAGTAATAAATATTGCTGTCTATACATTCATTATACGTTTGACATGTTTCTATGTCCGCTTTGCAATGGTGGTTGCCTCAGTTCCGTTCTTAGGACTCTCAGATTAATTTCCCACCTGTTTCACAAGGGACCTTTTCACAAATGTCAGATCATTTCCTCTTCATTTCATTGGGAAATTTTGTTTGGAAACGTGGAATTTCTTCCTCCTAACAATTATTAGAAGTTATTACCATGGACTTGCATTCTTTTCAGTATGCGCGATCTTAAGAAACGGCAGGCTCGTGGTGTGCTTTGGGGTCAATAGTAGTCAGGCAATTAAAAAGACAAAAAGTGACAGAGAAAATGGGGTTTGTGAAGAGTTTCTGTCAGCTCAACAGTCTGTGGGACAAGAGAGCACAAAGTAAGGCAGAGCTCAAGAACTGTCCTTCACAGTGGCTATGAGTCTGAGATGTTATCACTGATATTTCCTGCAGGTTTTTTTCAAAAAGGGGAAAAAAGAAAAAAAACAACCCCAACTTTTCCCCACAAAGGTTCCAGTTATTTTCTCTACTACCAGTGATATCCATAAGACTAAAATACTCCCAAATGCAAAACTTGCAGTAAAAGTTCTGGCCTGTTAATCTTACGTACACTGAGGCAGCTCTGGAACAGCTGAACAACTGCACATAAAATTCAAGCTTGATTTACTTTCCTCTCCAACTTCACCATTTCCTGGATTTATAAAATATGTTCTTATGAAATTACTTAATTAAGTCAGATCACAGCTGCCATGTGACTGCATACAACAGAAAACACAAACCCAACTACCACTACCCCCATTTATTTTGGAGAACAAGAACATGCAGTGATTACTTCTAATCAGACAACACTACTGATCAGTGCATAAGTGAACCCAAAATTGAGCACAATCATATCTGTAGCTAATTTGATAGGCCATGTAAGTCCTTCCTATAAACAAGAAACAGTTTATGGGAAGAGTAACATCATCATTACACCAATTGCTGTTTTGGGGGAAAAAAAAAACAAACCCTCCAGACACAAAAGCCCTTAAGATCTTGTGAGCGTTTTTTTCCCAAAAAAAATTTATCCAGCTAATGAAATCTGCTTCTCCCTTCTAATCTTTCCTCCCCAATATCCTTTAAACACCATAGCTGTAACAACACTGTGCTTTTCTATACATCTTCTGTCTCCCTCTTCTCTGCGAAATGAAATATAAGCTTCAGGTCTGCAAAAAAAATGGTTGTAAAGCTGCTCCTGCATCCACATTCAAATCCCTTCTGAAACATCTCTTTTGCCATGAGGACTGCTAAAAACAAAGATTGCTGATGTGCTGTGACAGCTGCTCTGCCCCTCCCTGTATTTCAACTGTTGGTTACAGAAGGCCTGAAGAAATTGTTTTTTCGTTATTCTTTTTTCTGGTTTTACATCTGGCCCATCAAGCCTCTGGTTCATGACCTAGGTTCCTAAGCAAAATAATCAAACAAATAAATAATATTTAAAAAGGTAGTCTGTATGTGAGCTGTGGAGTCCCTGCATGGACTATGCCTTATATTATTTGAATCTTTTTTAAGGACAAAAAAAAAAAATCAGTATAAATCAAAGACCTCTTTTATCTGAATCCTGGATGCTTCCAAAAGGAGGAAACAAACTTAAAAAGGCAATGACGCAAAATTAAAATTGATTTCCTTTAGGGAGGTTGTATGAGCCTCACTTGCAGTTCAGTCCTTTCTTCTCCAGGTTGCACATACACACTGCTTAAGAAAATTTTCTTCACCTCCAGCAGAAAAGCACATGCAGTATTCTGGAAATTTTTCCCCACAAAAAAGCCACTTACTTCAAACCTGATCTAAGGTCAACGAGAATTTTTGATCAACTTGAATAAGCACAGGGTTCCTTGAAAATTTTAATGGAACTACGGAGGACGTGAACTTCAGTTTTAAACAGTATTTTCTCCTCACTCAGGAGAGCTGAGAGGCGACAAAACCTTGGCATTGAGTTGAAACTGCCCCAAAGAGGGAGGCAGGCTTACATTTGTTAGTTTTACCTAGTGAGGCTCCAGTTTACAAGGCAGCTTTTGAACCCAGGCATCTCTCGAAGCGGGGCCGTGCTCGCAAGGGGCTGAGCTCCTTAATGACCTCCCCGACTCCTTCAAACGCATCTCCTAAGGCCACCACACCGCTCCCTCCGTGCCGAGATTACGTGTTCCCAGAGCACAGGGGGAGCGAACAAAGTCCAGAAGAAAAAGGAAAGCTGCTCTCCTGTCAGAGCCTCGGCTTATCTCAGCAGCTCCCTATTTTTAACTCGATTGCAAACGATATCTGTGATCAAAGGGCCAGAACCCCTGGAGGAGCTTAGGCGAACAGCGTGGTGGCCGCAATTCTTCCTGATGATTTGTAAGCAGGAAAGGACTTTTGACATGAAAGACAGTTTAAACAGCACAAGAATAGCAATAAACCAGCTGTAAAATGCTTAACATTGCCCTTGAACTAATGCAAATTGTTCCAAACAATTTTCTTTTGCTTCCTTCTTTCTTTTCTTTTCTTTTTTTCTTTTTTCTTTTTTTTTCCTTTTTGCAGTCTCTTGGTGCCCCGCTGGGACATTTAAACAGTCACATGCTCACCGTACAAAAGCCTATATAAGTGGGGAAATACAGTGTACTAATGTGTTTAGAACAACGGAGCCAAACAACAGCCACAATTCAGATCTGCTGCCTTCCTTTCTTTTGTTTGAGAAAGTGTTCATTAATGACAAGCTTGTTTTGGATACTGACTGAGCGTCCAGACAGAAATGTTGAAGGGTAATTTATTGGCTTAAAATACTCCATTAAGCCATTGAAGAGATAGTTAACAAAGTGAGTAAAAAACCTGAACGTTCTGAAAGTAAATTAGTTGGGTCACTGAATATTTTAGATGCTTAGAAAATGGCAGTGTTTACTGCCTGAGCTTCAGCAATATTAAAGAAGTGTTTACAGAAGTGATGTTTCAAGGTCATGCTCTCTACCCACAGAAATTATACTACAAGAGTCTTGCAAAGCCCTTTAATGTCACCTTTAAATACATTATTTTCTTTTTCTTTTTTTTACCACATGGATGTAATGTAGATTTTAAATTTCAAGCAATGATACCTATCTTTATCACCAGCAATTAGTTATGATCATTTAAGAAGTTCCAATGTGGAATAAAATAAAATAATTTTGTAGTAATTAGAGATAGGAAAGATCAATGAGATCATCAGTTCCATTTCCAAAATTTTTGAGCACTGGGATATCTCTGTAAGGCAGATTATATCAGCTTTTAGAATAAAACACCAGTAATTAGAAGTTAATTTGTTGGTGTGCATGTATGTGTGTTCAACAAATTAAATATCTCCTCTGCATCTGTTCACTTATTTCTACTTCTTCCTGAATATGCTTGTTCCCCTAAAACAACACTTTCTTTTTTCCCCCCTCAAAAACTTTTCATTTCTGCCCACTGTTTCTCAGGTCATTGTACAAAAAATCTTATCAAGAAATTAAGTAGATTGATAAAACACTGTATATTTCAAAGAGCTCTAAGGTATACATTTAGCTCAGGTGGAAGAAAGTGGAATATAACTAAAAGTTTACAAATTACATCCTAATCAACAGCCCTGATTTGGGGGGGGCGGGGAGGGGGAGGAAGATGGAGGGCAAAGGCTATGCTGCCACATGAAAAGGACACATTAGAAACAAAATAATTAAAAACAGACAAACAAATATTTTATGTGGGTTTATCTGCAGTTAACAGGTCTTCAAATTGAAGAACTTCATTTTAAATTCAGGAAAGTTTGCCAACCCACCACTGTATTCATAACTTTATACTGTATTTTAAATCATAGGACAACCGGGCTCAGAAAAATCCATGTTTATAGGCACTTTTACAACTTCTGTATGTCAGTCTTCAATTTCCCTCATTTCCATTATTCATCAAATTAATGTCAGAACGGTGGTGTGGTAAGAAACACCATCATTTAAGGTCTTCAGGTGAGGAGCAGGAAGAGAACGCTGTGCGTCCATGGCCAGAAATATATGAGGTTTCTGACCAGCCTAGGAAGTGCCCTCAGGAATCCATATCCCAGTACATCCAGCCATATTTCTTCATCCTCTGGGGATTTCTCTGTCTGAGGATGACAGGACATGCACTCCCACTAAATCTAAACGGCGTGGGAACCTCCTCAGCTCTTATTTCTGGTGATGCTGTAGCCATTCACTAACCATACCAAGCACATGGGTCTTGGAATTGTTTAAACTAACATTGTTTGAGGTCCTGTGTGCAACCACAAAGCAAAGCATCTCAAATGTTTTCAGCTCCCAAATATGATGTCAATGAAATATAGTTGGTGAATATTTTCTGTTGAGGCCCACATTAGTGTTTCTTTAATTCAAGTGACCTCATACCCAATAAAAACCTGCTATTGTTTTATTTTATGTAAATTTTCAATGACTTAAGTAACGCAGCAAGCACTTTTTTTTTCTTATTTTGCTTCCCATCATTTTTATTTCACGGATACATTATGAAATAACTATTAAATTTGCAAAGTTTTACAGCACCTCAACCAACAATCAGGGAAAAAGAACTGCCAGGCTTTGTCTCTGTTTTCCTTAAGACTAATTTCTGCAAGTGTTAGAGGTTAATAACACTTATTTCATCCATTGCTTGAATCTAATAAAAGCAGTGGGGCATAACATTCTGTAAAACCAGGCAATAGAGGAAATAACACTAATGTTAACCTCTAACATAAATGTAGTGGTAATTGCCCTGGTCTACTTTTAAAATGAATGCCTTTTGTAGTCTCCCAAGCGGCACGGAAAAAAAATTCCTATGCTCTAGGCAGCCGCCAGTTTACCAGATGGAGAGCACTCTGTGTTATCCATCCCTTGTCATGCCATACTCCACAAAGATGTCACATAAAAGATAAACACATTACAGGTACAGGAAGAGCAATCCTTGGTAGCTGCCTTAAATGTATGTATTTAAAATGCAGAGACAGCTTTCTGCCAGAAAACAAGCATTTTGCCTACTCTTCTTCTGCCCAAAATTTAAGCAGAATACGTCAGAAGGCAAACGAGGTGTTTTTCATCAATTCATAATGGCATAACTATACTGTTTTATCCCAACATTATTTTGGTTTTAAATGACCTGTTTTAAAAATTGTCTTTTATAGTTTTCAGGATAAACCTGCATGTGTATAAATACCGAGTTTTTATAAATACGGTCATTATCTTATGTTTATTTATAAATACTGTCACTTCAAAGTCTCCACTGACCTGAAGGGAACAGCTCCAGTCTGTGTGTGCTGATACTTCATGTGGAAACTAAAATTTCACAAACACTCACAGAATTATACTCAGCAGCAATTTTAATTTCCAGCTGTCTTCAAGCAGGATAGGAAAGAACGTGACACGCACAGGCCAGGGCCATTACTTGGTAGCTTCTCACCTACAAATGTCCTCAGCTAATCCTGAGAATTACATTCCATTCTGTTGCATAAATACAACCTTTTAGACCCACTTGATATCCCCTCCTGGCTTCCAACTTTCTCTCCATAAGAGCACAGAATTCCCATATCCCAATCCAACAGGAATACCTTGAAGGCAAAAAGTCTCACATAACACCACTCAGGAACTGGGCAGAGCCCGAAATATGTCACTCCAACTCTTTGTGTGTTCCTTTGGTTTATTGTCCTTTTTACCACTGGAGTTCCCTGAAGACCCAGGAGATAATATTTGGTTGCAATGAAGGTATTGTAGCTTTCTGAGCCTCACCTACAGCTCTGAAGAAATGCTCTCTCATCCCTCCCTTGGGCTCTGAAAGATTAACCAATGCTCCAATTCAGTTAAACGCAAAAGTGTCACGCTGTGACCACATAGTGCAGATCTCCAGAACAGTCACTGTACTGTACCTCAGTTTCTTCAAAATCCTTCCTACTACCTGTCAGGAGCATCAGAGAGCGAAGAGCTCTGAATCTCCAGGTATTTACTTAGTGGATACGACCTAATGACTGATAATGATGATCAAGGATGTTCTTGCTAGGAACTGTTATCTTGTTACTATGGGTATTAATTAGTAGAAAGAGAAAAAGTGGAGTGCAGGATGGTGGTGCCTGTAGTGACATGGGAAAGGAGTTCTGGAGATGGTCTTTCAAGGAATTAAAGAAAATTAAAGAAAAAACATACAAGAATGAGAGAAAACAAAAATAGCGGGTAACTTCTTCAGGAAGGCTAAAATTCGAAGTGAAAAATGAGAATGAAAGAGACTCTGAGTTGCATACCCAACTTCTCTGAGTGACTTTGGATAGGTAACATAAAGTCAAAATGGAGAAACGTGTCTATCCATCCATTCCTCCACGGGCTACCTGATATGGAAGGAGACTCAGACTGTTTGCTGGGCTGCCACACTAATACTCTTCAGACGCATTACATTCACTAAATTCTTTTCTAATAAGGCAAGACAGCAGAGTTCTTTTCTCTTGACATTTATGAAGCCTGCAAAGTGGAAACAATCAGTACTTTGTCAACACCTGACATTTAGCTTGACCTTTTTTTCATAATTGTATTAGAAGGCTAAACTAGACCCCAGAACATTTGGAAACCAGCTGGATTTATAAACAGTAAAATATACTTCAGTCTACTATGCTCAACTGAGCCAGTTCAGAGTGGATTCCTCAAAATTTAGCTGTGATTTTCATAAAAGAGCAGCATTGTAAGGTAGCTTTTTAAGGAAATGGACCCCAAGGTCTGCGCATAAAATAGCAGTACAAATGTAACCTTTCCACCACCATCCACACAAACTTACTTTCCTGCCTGAAATGCAACTTTCTGAAACTCTTTTTAGGACATCCTCAAGACCTTTTCAGGATGGCATATCTCTCCCACATAAAACACAGATAAACTGCACTAGAGGGAAAAAAAATCATTTGGAGTGACTGATTTTATGATATTCATCTATGTGTTTTACTTATTTCATGACTTCATCATATTTGGAGGTCTCCTTCGAGACAGATTCAAGTGAAAATGTGACATCCAATAGCTACACAATGTACAGAGGCTGATTACATCTGTCTGCAGAGGAACAGCTACTCTCATCTTCATTGTTCTCATGATACAGGGCATGTTTGGGCACAATGCAGGTATCATCCCTCTCTACCAAACAGACTTTTCACTGTCTTCCAAAAGCAAAATTGTAGCCTGATTAACTCAGCCCTTGACATCATTCCCATTTACTTTGTCTGTGGAACCACAGTTTTCCAGAGCTTTCTTGTTAATCTGGGATGTTCTCCTCCAGCCTTTGTAAAAGCACAGCCTGGAAGGAATGAAGGAAGAGAAAGGTATTGGAGTCGTGGGTTTCTCCACAAAGCGTAGGAAGAGCTATGCCCCAGAGAAGCTTTTGAACAAAATAATCATTCTGATGCAAGAAAAACATTGTTATTGTAGTGGGGCAGCTATGAAAGAAGGTATTCTGCTGTACCTGCTGTGAAAAAGGCCCCTGCTTTAATTATGTCTGAAGCTTGGTGGCAAATATCCAGTCCCCAAGTGAAGGGGAAAAAAGGAAGCAGTATTTTTTTTCCATTCATTTAGTTGGCCGATTATTCTGAGTCTTTGACTCTTTGACCTTTTGTTCTTTATTAATGTGCCCTGCATATACCTATAGGGTCAGCTTAGACTGACAGAGAGCAGCTAAATCTGGCTTTGTACAGTGCTTTAAATGCTCTCCACAATGCCCAGCAGCTGCCTCCTGCCCTCACTTTAATCGAGCACTGAGAGACTTCACTCCTAGGAACTGGTGAGAGCTGGGAACTGGTGGGCATGTTACAAAAGCAAAGGTTTTCCTTCATCACAAAACGCAATGGCCAGCATTGCCGGCTGCTGGGAGACCTCCTGCGTACAGGACAGCAGTGCTGGCTCGTGACTGATCCAGAGATAAGCTTTGCCAATAAAATAACTCTGACAATAAAAACTCAGAGGACTCAGACAGATAAGAGTGTGAAATTGTTGGCCGTGCACAAACAGCACAGACTTGTGCCTCTAAGGAAGCCCACTGTCCAAAAGGACCCTACAGCCAGCTTTTGGGGCAGAGATCTCATAAATGACTACAGAAAACATGACAGAAAGAGAAAAAAAGAAAAGAAAATACAGGGCAATATGCTCCAGAATACATTATTTTAAAAGCCTAATTGCACTGAAAGATTTTGGTCCTAAAGATCAACTGCATTATGTTTAATATACTGCGCAAACACAATTAACACTCTCCTAATTGAAGCTGGAAGGAGACACTGGCAAAAAAATTGAAAGGTATGAATGTAGGAAAGCACAGGCCATTTTTGTTAGTGATGTTAGTCTCTTTCTGTTGGATAGCCAGAAAGCCTGGGAAATGAAGTTTCTAAACCAGCATCTGACTTGGGTGACTAAAATTAGGCCATGCAAAGAAGCTCTGAACTCTGCCCTTGAAGCTGTAGTAAGCGTGATCTGTTTGGTAGGAGTTTCAGTCATTACATCTGTGTCCATGGAAGAAAATTGCACCGTGATTCCTAATGCCTAAGCAGCAGAAGTGCCAAGCATAAGCCTTTCGGAAGGTTTGTTTTCCAGACCTCTCTGTGAACCACTGCATTTTCTGTGATCTCCAATCTAAAAGCAGAAAGATTTGTGTGTTTCTACCGTTACTGGAACACAAATTACAAACACTCTGACCATTCCTCCTTCTCTTTCTGTTTGTGCTCCTTTCTTTTGTGTTTTCCCCTCTACCTGTTACAATCTCCAGGTATTTCAGCCTCCTTTAAGTCCATAATACTCAGTGTATTCAGAGGACCTGGATACTTCCACTTACCAGTGTATTCCAAACCAAGCTGAGCAGCTGCAGCTGCAGTGTTGTAGATTCGGTGTGATTTAGCTTTACAGTGTAATTAAGGACCTAACCCTCACTCTGATAAGAGCCCCACAAACAAATAAATACATTAGTACCCTAGGTTATGCATTAATATGCTCCCAAAAGCAACTGGTGTGAGGGATTCTTTACCTTACAAGTTTGTGACTCACAGATACAGTAACTGACACCAAAACGTAAGCCACATGACCCAATTTCTCAGTCTCTCAGGTAAAAGGGTTAGACTGTTCAAAGATTCGCAGGGAAGCCAAAATGAAAATACACAGTCCCATGGCTGGTTAGTGACATGACCAGCCGCTGTTGTGTAGCAGGGAAAAAAAGGGGAATGCTGAGTTTGATTCATAAGCATGATGAACAACAGCTTCATAATTCAACATGAAGGGCAGATCCCTAAGAGGCACCAACATTTTTCTTCATAGTAAATGCAGGACCATGAACTGGTTAAATCAAAAAACAAAGCTGGAAAAACCCTAACAAATGGTACTTGGTGTAGAGATCAAGATTTAGATTAAAACAAATGGAAAGGATAAATGTGATCCTGGATAGTGCTGTATGGAAAAATACTGAAATTGCAAGTAACAATGACCCAGGCTCTGCTGTGCAGCCTGTCCAGAGAAGGCTACAGCTATGCCCAGTCTAGTCAGAAAGGGATCTGAATCATTCTCTGCTTCAGCTTTAAATAAGGATGTCATTTTATACTCAACAATTCAGGAAAATAATCTTCATTTTAAACTGTTTATAATTTACAAATGGGTTATTTGAAATTAAATTGTTGGCATTCAGTCTGTGGAAAAACTCTCAGTGCTGGGTTTTCATCTCGCCTGTAAATCTATCTTTGTCTATCCGGCAGTAAAACCATGTAATTAAAGCTGTCACTCATTCAGGAAGGTGGTACAGATCTATTACCAGATTCCCTCCTCAGAGGCCACTGCATATTGCCTCCTCTTCCAAACTGCTGAGGGGTTTTCTGGTGCCTGCTCTGTGGGCAAATGTTCCCAGAGAATTACTGCATTTATTTAAACAAACTGCAATATATATATAAATATATATGTATATTAAAAAATCTGTTACGGCAAGTAATGATGACCGAAAAAAAAAGCCGCAAGTTTTTCTACATCTGTTTTTGTTACACATGGTAACCAGGGAGATGAAAATATCCGCAGTCCTTGCTTCTGCTACTCATAACAAAGTGCTTCTGCTTTATACACTGAATGGTTTCATTTGATTTTTTAAGAGACTGAAAATAAACACAATCTCTATGCATAGTTTCCTCTGTTTTCAGGAACTATGACCTTTGACTCCTGTAAATCTATTTAAAGCTAATGTCTAAAGATCTGTTGTTTCAAGGATGTACAAAATATACCTAAGATTTATGTAACAATAAACCTTTCCTGGGCTTTCCTTTGTCAATTTTATTTCATTAACCAAAGCCAGTAACCAA
Organism: Struthidea cinerea; assembly: GCA_013397865.1. Lineage (NCBI taxonomy): Eukaryota > Metazoa > Chordata > Aves > Passeriformes > Corcoracidae > Struthidea > Struthidea cinerea. The sequence goes on from VZTI01004870.1 coordinate 1,037,082, forward strand.
AAAGAGCTGCACATCCTCTGGAAGCTATCTAATGGGTTATTTATTTGTATTACAAATAATCATTTGTTTGTATCTCATATTAATGTTGAAGGCAGGTGAAGACATAAGGATTTACCGTCACCCACAGACGCGCAGTAGCAGTACAAACAAGAGTTGTTATTATTACAAAAACTCACTTAATGCCATGCATTCATCTCTGAAAACAGCCCCACTAAAATAAGCCAGATATGAAATGTGGGCCACTGCACAACGCACTCTTGAAAACAATATTTTCTGTCTTTTGAAAATCATGGAAAATGTTACAGTAATAACATTTTAAGACTGCTCTTGAAAATTTCTTGATCCTCTTATTTCACACTTAAACCACTATCCCCATTTCCACCAGCTCCTGATTAACACAGGCTTAAACTTTTTAAAAATAGATGTATTTTCTTCTCAACATGAACTGTCACCACTGCAGTGGTCTGAACAAGTTTAAAATTGGTGAAAAAAAGCTTGGTTAGAGTGACACACTTGGTTTTCCAGACATCTTGCTTCAAACCACCTCCTCTCGCAGAGAACAACTAAGCTAAAGTGATTGGAAAGAAAAACTATAAAGCAAAAAGTAAATGACTGAAACTACTTGGGAAGATGTTCCTCATTTTAGAAAAGACCACAAAACCATATCTAAAGACAGTAACTTCATTAAACAGCCAGTTGGGTCAAAATTAAGATAACAAACGAAGAGAAAGATTGCAATGCACAGTTCCTGGAAAAATATCACACTGTGATGCATAAAAATCCATACTGGATAAAGTCTGTGGTCATGGAAGGTGCTAATTGATATCAGCTAGCTATAAACACTTTAAAAACAACTGGCCAAGGTAAGAGGCAGAGATTCCTAGAAGAGCTGCTGAATATATATCCAGCCTGATGAGGTCCATTTTTAATAAATCTTTTAATAATGAGGAAATTCAAGAGGATTGGAAGAATGTTAATAATTTGCCAGTGCCCGCAAAGGGCAAGCTGGATGACCCAGGTAATTGCAGGCTGGTTAGTGACATCTATTTTTGGTAAAACACTGGAACACCAAAAGGGGATTGAGTTGATAAAGAACTCAGGAATAGGAAGATAATCACTGCCAGTCGGCATGTTTTTATGGAGAGCAGATCTTGTCAAATATCCCAGTCAATCTTTTGAGATCATACATTTCACTAATGGAAGCAGCTGCACAGATGCAATAATCTGAGACCTCTACAAGACATGCCCTTCTGACTTGTTTACCACTATCCAGTATCAGTGAGATACATATCAATGGAGTAAGAGTGAGCTTAAAATGAGGAATAATCACTGAATGGAAGTTCACTACCAGGGTGTCTTCTTGCCCTGACAAATTGGTATTAACTCCAGTGCAATTCAGCATTTTCATGGCTGATCTGTGATTATTAATTTCCACTGACCTGCACTGTGGGGCTTGCACAGACACACACACAGATATCACTACAGACCTATACAGTGAGAGACTGGGCCTTAAAAAGCAGAAACAGGAAGGGATCTAGGTGCCAGAGTGTGCAGGTAATTTAAACGGAGTTTCATCTCCATCTTTCATTTCTCTTAAGAAACCTAAAATACATAAAGAGAGGAGTATTGAGCAGAAATGTGTTTTAACCTCTAGACTGAAGCTGATTAAACCTCTAAGGAACGTTTGCTCATAGTTCTGATGTTCACTTTCTAAAAAGCAGATTGGAAAACTGAAATAGCTAAGGTGAAAGAAACCATGAAAATGAGAGCTTGAGAAAATTCTTAGTATGAGATGAGGTACATTTGAAGATCTCTTTTTGTTCCTCTTAAGTGAGAATACTGAGAAGGATCATGGTGTGCACATACCTTCATGAAGAGAAAACACAGACACTAAACCATCCTTAAATTTAGCAAAGAACTGGATTTCAAGGTCCAACAGCTATGTAATGTTTAGATTCAACTTTCCTTTAACTCACACTGGGCAGGCACCAGATACATAAAAGCCAAATATCAGTTAAAAGTTTTAAAAAAATAAAACAACAGCAAAAAAGGCCTTGTAAATAGAGGTTCATTGTCTCTGGTTAAGCTGTGGCCTCTTTTCTTCCAAAAGATCCCTTTTTAAGGAAGTTCCTGTGTTTACTTCTATAAAGCAAATGTCTTAGTCGGGAAAACGGCTGTGCTAGCTCCCACCACACACTGCCCCACTTCCCAGAGGACTTGCAGGACACACCATGGAACAGGTTACCACAGGAATATCCAGCCTTCACAAGGAGGCAAGCTGCATGTAAGATTGTGTCTTCAATGAGTAAATAAGGGTAAGATAGCTTTGAATTAAAAAATTCTTAAGACCATTTCAGTACCATGTCACAGTTCATTTATGAGGACATTTCCAGCCTTTTCTTCTTACCACCATGAAGATATTTTCCCTATCATTGTCGGGTGACAAAGGTTTTTCATACCTTCAGGAAGGCAGCATTCCTGCCGTGTGGGCTTATCTATTTCAGGTGAGATGGACAAAATGGGATAACAAAACAAAAAAAAAGGCTATTTTAAAGTGCAAGTCATGAATGAAACAGAAACCTCAAAAGACTCACGTATAAACACATAAAGCAAGAGTCTTACAAACTAATGCAGGCAGCCCGCTCTCTTCAGCAAAGTCAGTACAAAAAAAAATATGCTGATAATATGAAAAGCAGATGGATTTGGGAATACTGGAGGAGCAGAGGGGGAGGACTGGGAACAGGAAGTCTGCTGTGGGAGGACAGCTAAGAGGGCAAGCTGTCCTTACACACAAGGCTGTGGAAGTGGTGGCAAGCTGCTTACACCTGATGCAGCACCAGGTGAGAAGCCTGTAGGGACACGTGAAAAAGGGAGGGAATGTGATCGAGCTGATAAGGAAGGAAAGAGCTCAGCAGATGCATTTTATATTCACTGGGAAGTGTTCTGCTTGTTTTGGGAATGCTAAAGTAGTGGACGTCCCAACAGTCAGGGTCACATAAAAGTAGACCCCCCAGATCTGTGTGGATTTAAAAAAAGCCAGTTGGCTCACACCAGCAGTATTGCTCATTGTTAGGTTTGGGAACAGATGTTTAATTGATGAGAATCAGAGGAGCTATATGAATTTCAGTGGAGATATGGCAGCTTATGATTACTGGCAGCTTTAGGCCTGTTAGTCATTAACAACTTATCGTCAACAAATAACATACTTTGTATATTTACAGCACTAAAAATTTTTAGATTGAAAAAGTTATTGTCCCATCAAAATTACCAAAGCTAGCTGATGTTTACTGCCTTTCTCAGTTCCGTTGCTGCCACTGACACTGATTTTCACTGGCTTTAGCTTGGTAAATATTTGGTATTTTATCAAGTATTATGTCATTCTCAGTATATGGTTCACAATCTTGTTGCTTAAGTTTCTATGGCATGCATTAGTCAACTGGAGATTGACATATGAGTTTGATTTAGGTTAAAAGATATGAACCAGAGCTGAGGATGAAGAATTCAATTTATAACCACCAAAATTGCAAGGAAAATACAACCGAGAACAATGTTGGCATTCCTCAAAATAGCAGATATATGTGTGGTTGTGGTTAGGAATGGGAGGGCAAAGGGGAGGATTTTCCAAAGGAATGGAATAGAAATTTTACAGTGGTTTGTCTGGCCCTTCTATTCATAGAGTTTGTTAACTCCCTAAATAAAGTCAGTACAGAAGATCATTTACATTTTAAATAATGGGTTTTGCCTAAGACTCTCAACTCATTTTATTAAACAAACGAGTAAATAATTAGGTACAAAAGACAAATAAAGGATAAAAACTAGCAAAACATCTTCTAATTGTAAGGCTACACCATATGATCCCCTGGGAGGCATTGCAAAAACATTTCAAAATCTGCCCATTTTCTCATTTCCTTAATCCTTGAATCTTTCTTCTAGTCTCTCCACTAGCAGGGTGAATTTTACTTTATTTAAAGTTTTTCTGAAGAGAAGCCTTCCCCAAATACAACTAACTGAAATTTCTCCGAAACTGGCCTTGCTGAAGTCTTCATTCACACACACAAAACTACAGACAGTACAAGAGAATAAATTCTCACCTGTGTTCAGCACTAATTTCTAAAAACAAAAGAGACCAGGAATGAGGAGACAGCTGCCTAATAAATGGGCTTCATTTTGTTTCTCTCTTTACCTGTGGCACAGGCAGCCTTGTTCTTTCCTCATATTTCCTCCACTTTCCCTCACTGACAACATCTTACTCTGTATCTATACATTGTACAAACATTCCGTTCAGAAAATAGGTGAAAAAAACGTAGAGATTGTGTTTTGCCTTCTTTATCCTCACCCTTGCCTGTGCAACAGAGACCATGAAAATTTTTCCTCCCTTTTCCTTTGAATTGAAATTATTCCATCTCTTTTTCTAAATTTCTGGTCCAGCTGGGGTTGTTTCCCTCACTGTTCAGCTATAACCCCACTGGAAAACTCACAGTGTCTTCTTAAACCTGGCTAGCACCATTAGTTAATCTGTTGATGATTTCTCCCATTAGATCATCTCGTGAGACTTCCTGTCATTGAATTTCACTTCAGAATCCTCCATCGAGCTCTCTGGAGGCCAAACACTGTGCCACAGGCCTTAAATCAGGGAGACATCAATGCACCACCATTTCCTGAGGCTCCTGGCGTGGCAGAGAATTGATTAGATGTGCCCAGGGTATCCTCTCGGGCAATGTGTTCTGGGGGGGCCATTCCTTCTCCATTTGTACTGATAAAAGTCTTTTCCAAAGCTCTTCAGCTTGTGAGGAAGAGATGCTGAACAAGTATAGAGGGACCAGACTGGCAATGAGACTCAAAGACAAGTTGTATTTTTGTCTACAGGAATTCCTCTTCCTCTCATCTCTCTACTAAACCACCAGACTTTGTCTCTGCTCCACTTTTGAATAAGCTGAGCAACAGGAGTTAAGTAACTTAGAATTTTCAGATCTCATACTCTCATCATTTTTATTTAAGTCTAAAACTAAGGCAAATGAATGCGTTCACTCCCAAAACCTTATTATGGGTAACTTTCCAAATACGTGTGGTTACACAGTCAAACAGAAGGGCTAAGAAGGTTTTTTTAAAAATACAGTTCATTTTGAAAGAGAAACAAGCTTTTTGTTACATGGATGAGGATCACTACTCATTTAGAAAATGTGCAATAAACAAAGGGTACTGGCTGCTGGCAAGAGCAGCAGCAGTTCTGGTCAGGAAATGTCTTAAAATATTAATAACTGTATACACCTAGATGAAAAAAACAGCATCACATCTGCTCAAGCCATTATAAAGTCATAGAAATGCATTTGTATCAGACACTTAAAGCTTCCTGCTTGTCTTCTTCCTGTTCCGCATTGATTCCATAATGCATTGGCACTGCTGAGTAAGCTCTTGGGAAGTACAAACAAATAGAGTTTCAGAAGCTAGAGAGATCAAATAGAGTCTGATCTAGTTTGCAATAATGGCAATAAACAAAATAAAGAAAAATACCTCCTGAAAGAATTGTTTTTCTGTGGAAATCCTAGCCATGCTCTTTTTTTGATTCTAGGGAAGAATGTCAATATTGAAGTAGCTTAACTTAGTGGAAACATTTAATTCTCATGAGTGTAGCTTTTTAAGAGGTCTAGAATGTCCTGGCTAATAAATGTCTCAGGTCAGATTAAATAAATCAGAGTGACAGCATTGTAATGGTTTAATTTTATAATCTGCATATAAACTCAGAGCACTGTGGTAGACTTACTCTGATTTATTTATGCCTGTACCAAGATCCATACATTTAGTATCTCACAATTTAATCAAGCTAGGAAAACAAAATCCTGCATGCTACATTAGTTTTCATTATACCGCTTAGGCGTAGGTTCAGACAGAATCTCTAAATACTTCCCTTTCCAGGGTACCTGAACAGATATGAGGCATTCTCTAGGCCTCCACTCTTAACTCATGGGGGGGAAAAAAAAAAATTGGACATAATGGAATGGGATACAAATGGGAAGAGAAATTCTCAATATTCTTAGTGTTTGGGAACTAGGATAGCAGGCTAAATATGAAATATGTGACTGGGTTATAAAACTAAGTAGAGCCACAACGCAGTTTAAAAAAAGAACAGTTGGGGTCATGTTTAGGCCCAACAGAAAGGGATTCATGCTAATTGCTGCGCAGTCTCTTCAGTTTCCATTTTCAAGCTCTAGATGTCCCATCAGACAAGACTTGTCCTAGAATACAACCATATCCCTCCCTTTCCCACCTTTTTCAACCAAGTCAGCCACAGCAAGGAATTCTCATGAATTCCATTCCAGTGGAGCCCACAAAGGCTCTAGGTTGTGCTGGGAAATGATATCCACTGAGACAAAGAGCCTTCTCCAAATAAGCTACGTCAGATCTCTTTCAAACATATTCAGAGCTGGCAACACACCTCTTCCCAGCTTCTCTTCCAACCCCATGAACCAGGAATTACTTTTGACTTTACGCTTACTTGTAATCTTGGCATCTTGATAGATACATCACAGAATTTTTTTCTATTTTTTCTCATATTGTTTGCTGACTCACATTGCCTAAATTTGTGCTGCAGCATTTACGTTTCCAGAACAGTCATAACCTAAGAATCTGTGCAGAAGTGACCTTTTCCTGCATCTTCCCAGAGGCTTGGGCTAGAATTGCCAATAACTCACTCTGTCCTCTTTCCCCACTCCATTTGTTTGATATCCTCTGATATTTCATGTTAGTAAAGGGGTTCTTCCTCACAAGCATCCCTGGGAAGCAGTATTCCTGCACAATAGAAAGAATAAATACATGGTCTGAAAATTATCTATCAGTGCTTTGTACTATCACCTGCCCAATTTTTTTGCAGATTTTCTCAGAGAAATGGGGGTAAGGCTCTGCATGTCCTAAACGCCAGGATAAACTGAAAGTTAATGGTAGGGCAAGTCACACCTAGAATGCCATATCTTGCCAAGTGTAATTTTAATTTTTTGATCACTTTCCTCACTCTCATGCAACACAAGGTGGCCAGTTCTCCAGAGCTTGACTAGGTATAGCCAGTCAGGACATCCTCTGCTTATATTTATTCCTATGTTGTGCTCTATCCCATTACAGTAACCGCTATCATCATCCAACACTGGCAGCTTTTGTAACACCTTCTACAGGAGCTCATTGCAAAGGCATTCGACCATTAACTTCCTCCTGGAGCTTGTACGAGAAAACAGCCTGTGTGAAATTGTGGTGGATGTGTTTGTAATAACTGTACCTGACATGTTGTCCCATAAGACTGAGAAGCTAACAACAGTTTGAGTGCTGTGATAGGACAGATTATAGTTATTCCAGACACACTTTCACATATAACGGAGGCTATCAGACTTGTATTTCATCTTTGCTTTGCCTTTATCTTTTTTAAGATACATTTTTTTCACATAAGCAACTGCCATTGGATGTCGCCCATAGAAATCTGACCAGAACAAAATTTTCAGGACATTCATGAGCCATGAAAAGACCTAGTAGAAGAGACAGGAGGGATTAAGGAAGAAGCTGGCATTGTCCAACTGTGGGATAAACTCTTTGTATCTCACACCTCAATGATTGTGCAGCTAGATAGTTAATGTGCATTCACATTCACTCTGCTCAAAAAAGCGCGTGCTTTTGGGGATGAGAACATTGACTGCTGGAAAAATGCATGCTTTGGAGGGTGAGGGCATCGACTTCCTTTTTATATTTGCTATTCTAATTATACTGTCCTGATTTCAAATTAAAGACACAATGGCTTTTGCTTTTCCATTATGTAATTATAGATTTCTGTAAACATTCTTTCCTTTGTTGGTTTGCTCTGCGAGCAGATTTTTTTTAAAAACGCACAAAGCAATCAAAATAAATTCTGAAATCAAAACAAAGAGAAAACAAATGGCGCCTCAGATATTCCCTTAAAAATTAGCTCAGTGCATCATCCTCGGGCACTTTTGTCATCTGTTGCTATAATAACAGCTCTGATTACATGAACGCTCACAAAACTGCACTTGGCTGACTATAGGGCACTTCCCAGCAGCTAAATGAGTATCTCCGAAGTACTGCTCGCTTCCAGCTCAGTACCAGATTCTGTCCTATCATATCAACAGCCACAGAGCTGAGAAACAGGGCTTTCTTGCACATGGTCTCCATGGTGTTGATGTGTTTCTTCCCCAAACAGACAGATGCAGATTAAGCAATGCATGTCAATCTCATTAGGAGACTGTGAAATGTGCAGAAACTTTGTTACACACTCATGCAATCATACACATTGTGAACATCCTGTTTATTTGGCCTCTTCTCTGATGATTGGCTGTGGTGTTTCAGCACATTACTGACAGCTGGGACTTGCTCCAATGGAACATGCTTTTCCTATGACAAAGATTCAGAGAGCAGCAGTAACATGTGTCTGCCCATTATTTCAGCCATACAAAAAAAAAAAAAATTAAAAAAAAGAAACAGCACAGTCCCTCCAAATGAATAGCACACTGGTTGTCTGAGCCGGGCTGCAGCACCACTAGACGGGCCCTTGACGACCTTTGGAGGCCATCTGAGATAATAAATCCTCGGACCCCCAGTTCCGGAATGCTTTGGGCAAGGTCAGGATGGCAAATTTCCCACTTCCACAATATCAGATGTTACGGTAATTCCTTTTAGCTAATGTGTAAGAGCAAAGGAATGTCTTCAAACCTCATCTAGGCCCTGTGGAATCTGTTGAAAATGCATGACAGCTGCGGGCTTTGGCTGGGGTCTGCCTGTGAATATACGAGATTTGGAAGCCTTTCAGACAGGGAAAGGAGGGAATGACTGTACATTCGATGTGTACCATCGGTCTCTCCCCTCCCTTCCGAGCCCCATTTCACACCACACAGCCGTGTCACAGCTCCACGGTCATGGCTGTCACGCATTCTTTATGACTGAGTGTCACGGCCAGCACACAGAAATACAGATGTGCAGGCGTGTGCACTTCCACACAGGCACACAAATGAAAAGAGGGATAAAAAGATGGATTTCCATAAGGTCTGGGAACAGGAAATTGAGTAGCTCCCACATATTTTACTAAAATTGATAGGGAGCAAAGAAGTGAGAAACTAAGCACTAGATTTCTGCTCCATGTGTCTGGATGCCCAAGGTGAGAAGGAATCCCACATGGATTCTCTTGTTGCCTGTTCTCCAGAACCCAGGTCATGCAAAAGACCATGGATCGCCACCCCATATCCTTATTTTCAAGCGAATGATCGTGGCCTCCTACACATCTGTTTTCTTAAGCAAAAAAGTTCAACATCAGCTAGCCTATTTATCCTCTTTGCAGTCTTGTGTTTTCCAAGGACTTTATAGTCTCGGCTTCTCTGATCTGGTCCTCACATCCAAGGTCTGCAGCGTGTGTGGGAAACTCCGCTTGCCATGTACATAAATTACCAAGACACAAGGCATGGAAGGATCAAAACAATAGTCTTGGAGAGATACCTCCTCTATACACAGCTTTTCCAAGCTGGAGTTGACAACCCAGACTAACACAAGCTTTTAACTATTCTTGAATCACTTTAACAGTGTGAAAAGGCTCCCAGCACGAGGGGCTTCTTCCAATAACCTCAGTACTGCACGCAGTGTTTCATAAACTTTTATTATATCACACACTGCCATGGAGCCACCTGCATGTAGACTGTGTCCATCTTTTACACTGAAAATAGCAGCAACCTGCTTTATGTGCAATAATAGCCATTACAAATTGTTATTACCACCGGTATAAAATGAAATGAAAGAACAGATTCAGCAATACCTGGATACAATGCACCTGATGGTGAGAGACTTGGAGCAAGTACTTCTCCCAGATTCCAAAGAAGGTCTTTTATTTCCAAAAGAAGCAAAGAAAGGGCTGGTTAGAGAGCTTGAAAACAGGACTCGAAATATGTGTGGGGCTGTCACACATGAGCTGCAGCACAGAGGGAGATTAGAAGTATGTTAGTTATAAAGATTAAAGACAGCACACTCATGGCTTCTTACAAGCAGCTGAAAAGCACAGCAATGCTAAACTTATTAGCCAAAGTCTGGCCACAAGAGATAATGGTCTTTGGTAAAATCAAAATATATTGAAAACTGTTTCCATTTTTTGCCAAAGGGAGAAAGGCTGGAAAGGTTATAATTTGTCCCAGATTGTCATAGGAGTAGGAGGAAAAACAATTTCATGGCTGGTTTCAAGTAAAGACAGTTGAAAGGACTTATTTAAGCAGAAAGATTTCAGAAAAATAAAGTTTTATCTGCTTCAGAATGCAGAATCTGAATTAGCGAGCTGGAGCTGCTTTGTTCTGCCATATGTCTAACAAGCATCAACTTAATACATCTACACAAGATGCATTTTGAATGAAGGAATTATCACCCACTGAAGAACAGCACTGTATTTGATACTGCGAAACATTTTAATCCCTCTATTTAGGGGCTTATAACCAATATCTACAAACTTAATCTGTTCACACTTAATGGAAGTCTGGATGCTGTAATTATCCTTATTCTTGTACTGATCACTGTGTCAAACATCACCTCAAACAACTCCACCTTCTAGCACTATACTGGGTTTGTGCTCAATATGGGTGGAAGGAGGCCCTGCTGGATTTCCCATTATTTATTAACCTGCCTTCCTTGGGTGAAGGTGCCTGTTCTCCACCCCATGCCACCTTGGCTAATCGCTGATCCCTGTACCAAACACTCTAAACATCTTTTGGCTTTAATTCAGAGTCATTATGTAATGTGCAGTGCTGGTAAACACAGACAGGTTGTTGTATCCAAGCATGCAAAAAAATAACGTGGTACAATGCTGTTTGGCCCACTGGAATTGTTATAAACTGCATGCTGCTTTACAGGAGATAAGCCTTCCTTCCAGATTTTGTAATTCCTAGGTGTACGCTGGGGTTTCTATTGTTAGCTTCTATTTCTTGTACAGGGAGGTGTTTTCATGTACAAATTGCTTACATATTGATTTTTTCCAGCAAATGCTTAGTCAGGGAGCTACAGACACACAGCATTTTTTAGTTTATTCATAGATCTTCTTTTGACTCTGCACAGAAAATGGACTAGATCATCAAGATGTAAGGATCCTACCACTCAAACATTCTTCTTTCAGGCAAGAAAGAATGAGTGGCTCTGAACTCATACAAAAGATATAACAATCACAGGTCACTGAATAAAATAATTCCCTTCATTCAGTGATCAAAAGGTATAACTCTCCTCTGCCAAGGGAACATCAGGGATAAGGATTCACTTTGCAATTGCTATAATCAATGTGAATTGACCACACTGACCTGGTTCTGCGAGGCAGCGATGCTTCAGAGCTGATGTAATCTTGAAACCCAAAGACTAATTGTTCATTTGTTATGCCTGTGGATACAGAAAGCTTCCAATCATTACCACAGGAGACAGAAACCCAGAGAGACGTGTGCAGAACTGGTACAGCACCAGTCATTTGAAGTTCCATTCACTTTTCCCAGTTTTCCTGGAAATATGTACGAACACACCAGTTTTTGCCTAAGACCAGTTTTTGCCCAACCAAGAAGGAGCCCTTTATATAGAATCCTTATAAAACATTTTAAAAGCCTAAGAAATGAACCAGAGACACATTACAGTAACACTACTGTAGTGGTTGGTGACATTAAAGCAGGCTGTGGTACCACGCTGTTTTTAAGAAAAAGGGAATGACAGTACACAAAACCAAGTACAACTCTCTTTTCAGTGTGGAAAACTAACCCCACCTGATTAATAGACAAATTCTCCACAGGTAATATTAGTCTGTCTGCTGCATTTGACATGGTTTGTAATCCTGACTCTGCTTAATTGAGAGTGTTACCCGTGATTTCAGAGGGATTTTACCTACTGCCCTGCTTTTATGCAAACTTCCTGACCCCTGGTAAAGTGCACAAAGAGCCTAAAGCAAGGGAAGAGCTCCGTTCAGAACATACTATCAAACTTCAAAACCAGACTATTTTCAAAATTACAGCTACTGGAAATATTTTTTTTTTCAGAAGTCTACAGACATGCTGTTTTTTTTCCTTACTAAATTATCAGCCAATCCCTCCCACAGTCACAGCTGATTTTCTTCCACATTCAAGAATTTTCAACAGAGCTTAATCAATTCAGCAAAAGAGAGGTTGCTTTAAAAATACACGGAATTCACGAGGATAAACTTTCTTTGTGGAACCTTATCAAATAGCAGGGGATTTTTTTGTGTGATCAGGGGCTCTTTCAATTATGTCACTAGGGCAGATTCAGCACTTTAAAACAACAATAAAAATGTAGAGGAAATCCGTGTATTTAACTCGGTCTCAGGGGATTTCACCTAGATTTACACTGCTGTCAATAAGATGAGAATTTTGCCCATTGTTTAGATTATGTCATTTTGCAATGTGATAATTGCACTATTTCAGAGCGCTCACTCCCAAGAAATGTCAAATAATAGATGCCACTACCCTCAGCTTTCTCAATCAATGAGGAGCAGAATTCAGCACCCACACCATTACATAATAAAGATGAAAAAAACCCCACACCAGAAAACAGCTATTTATTTAAAATTCTATAAGGCCCATATGGAAATACAGTTTTAACCTTAATGCCAGAGAAGTTGTAAAGTGCTTCGACCGTGGCAGCCATTCCCCTTTCAACAAGACTATTTTCCAGGCATGCTCTGCACAGATTTTTAAAGGCAAAAAAATTATTGAACTGAATAATTCAATATTCAGCTGAGAAATGCTCACTGAAATTTAGGCAATACCAATATCTGAAATATTTCATCTGACAGAATGCCTTCCAAGCTGTTTTTGATATTCATCTTCTAGCTTGCATTTAGACACGAAGAAAAAAAACCTCTTTAACGACTAAGTAGAAAGAATTTGTAGAAGCCTTTCCAAACTTCTAATTATACAAATAGTCGTGATTCCAAACTGCACGTAATAATTAAAGTAGCATGTTCCACCTCAGGAAAATCCATTTTTCATATTGGACCCTTGGTTGCACAGAGTGCAAGAACATTTCTGTTTTGCTACATATGCTTTCCATTTGGTATCTAAAAGCCATACTGCCATATGATATGTAAGCAAAACAGCAAGCTGGTGGAAAAAGTGCTTAGAAGAGTGACATATAAATCTTTAAGGTCTTCTCACAGCACGACAGGTACCATTTTTAATCAGTTTCTCCAAACCCCTACTTGTTCTGTCAGGGTATGGGATGGTCACATACCTGAGAACAGCTCTGAGAGCAGTCTGGCAGCACAGGCATTCCCACTTCCCTTTATTTCCTTCTCACAGCCCAAGAACTCCAACCTCTGATTATTTCTTTCGCCTCCCTACACTAAGCAGAGAAGTGTTGCAGTGGGCCACGGTCCCCGTCAAGGAATCCTAAAACCAGCTGGGCAAAAGGTCCAGTGGTTCGATTCCACAGAAACCTATGCGCCCTAAGATGGCCGCTCCNCTTCCCCTCAGGCAGCTTGGGCGGGAAAAACCGTTGCCGGAGGCGGGAAAAACCGTTGCCTGAGGCGGGAAAGACGTGACACCCGGCCCTGGCCCCATGGCTGCCGCCTCTCCTTCCCCCAGTTACACCACTGTTCTCCCATTGGTTTGTGTACCCCCTCTCCACCCCCTCCATCCCCTGTGGGCTCTCCCCTCACAAACTCCACCTTCGTAACGCCTCCCTTGGTTGCTGTTATTGGTTCACTGCTGTTGGCACCGCCCTGAACCGGGGGGTATAAAACCTCCTGTCAGGGGCTCTCGGGGAGGCTTTTTCTGTTGCCTTCCCTTCTCCAATACACTCGCTCCTGTTTTACCCTCAAGCCTCCCTCGCTGCCTCATTCCCTCTTGCGCCCTTGCCACCAGTGGCTGAGGCAAGCCCCTTCCGGCTCTCACCCAACCCTGCGCACCCGGGCAGCGCCTGTCCCGGCCGGTAACCGCAGCCAAGTGCCGGTCTGCGACCCCGGGAGCTAGCTTGAGGGTCGCCACTGCGGCGGAGAAGGCCCAGTGAGGGGTTTGAAACTGACTGATGAGTCGATCCCAAAGAGAAATCCTCCGTCAGCCCCACTCAGACACATAATGGAGTAAGTGCGAGCAGTCTCCCCAAAATCCTGGAGATACCTCATCATATGCTTCTCTTCACACTCACTTCTACAGGGCAGCCAGAATCACTCAGCAGGATTTTTCCCATTGAGCACATTTAACCAAAACAAAGGAGTCAAATGTAAGGGTCTCTCTCCTCCCACATCACCTGATAGACCAAGCACAGAGAAGCCTGGCTGAGTTAGTGCCAATGAATTAGCTAAATATTTTAAAACAGGTCCTTCATTTCATTGTTCCAAACTTGCCTTGCTTGGTAAGCCTTGGTATATAACCAAAACAAGGTGTGTATTGTTGCTCTACAGGGAAAGCGTGCCAAGACTGTATCTCAGCTCACCTGTGGGATGACATAGAAAGAGCAAGACTGGAGCATGGTGCCAGGCCAAGAGGCACATCCTGAGCAGGATCTCCTCACACAGAATCCAGCATCTCTTGGCACCAGGTTTCCAAAAGAACAAATCCTGAAATTTTCATTTGAGAAGTGAGTGAAGACTGAGGTAAATTCTAGTAATGGGTTTGTCTAGGGTTTGTCTCACTGAACTGGGTTTTTCTCAAAACTGGACAGGACTGCCAATAGCATATACACATCCTTGTCTACTCTGACCTAGCTGTACACCTGACTTGACAATTCGCTTCACATGATCTATTTTTTTTCAGTAGGAGGTACATAAAGTGAGTAAAATTTGCATGACATTGCATTCATTGCATGCATTCCTATTAACAAACACAATATCCAGGGATGAAAACTACTGGAGGATCACTTAAATTGGAGAATGTTTAAAAGATGTGGCCTGGAAAATACAAAAATCCACAACAGCCGCAATAGAACATCCACTGCAATCCCAAAATAAGCACAGCAGCGAGGTCTGCAAATTGCCTGCAATTTGCAAAAGGCAAACTTCCTTAGGTAAAAGTAGTTACTATTCAGCATGGCTTAGGTTTCCAGTAAGTTGCTCTCTTGAGATGTGCTTTTAAAATCATTCCCGTCTCAGAAAGAAATATAATATTTCCAACAAATCTGTATCAGCAAAATCACGTCGTCCGCAAAGCTTGACTGGCTGGCTGGAATCCTCATGTGCACTGTTTTCAATTCAATTGTGTCTTTTGGGCCTCCTCCACTTGCAGAGGAGACAAACAAGAAAAAATTTGATGTATACTTATTTATGTCCTTCTGAGCACCGTGAAGCAATAAACCCCAGGAGCCACAGAAGCTTTAATAAGGCCAAGTCAAATGATAAACCAAAGTTTTCAGAGGATTAGTGCAATTCCACACCCCACCAAAACTGACTTAAAATTTTTCTTCTTGCCATAGTGATTCTATATTTACAGTATAAATAATGTTCCCTATTAATCCTCTCTATAATGTAGTCCTTCACCCTGTCCCAGGAACTGGTGCACTGAGCCCAAAACACAAGTCTCTCTAAGGCTGGGGTGTGTTTCATGGCTATTTGAGTTTCTTCTAGCTAGGAACCAGCCAAGGTCTTTGGCCTTGTTCCCTAGGAACTAATGTGGAATATGAAAGAAAAATCATTTCCCAAGATCGGGCTGTGTGAATTCTTCTTTTATTCTCGATACCACAATAGAAAATCATTAGCATACATGCATCTTTCCCTTTTCTTAATAGAGCTATTGAAATCTCAACTGAAATTTATTCCTTTCCCTCTCTCCCTCATGGCACTTTGGATGCTCAGATCAAATATTGTGAAATCACAGACACAGAAACATGGAAACCCAAGCTAACAAAAATCTTCCTAAGGTGCCTTTTTTTTCCAATGCTGTCATTCTTTAATCACAAAACTCTCATAATTCCAAAAGTAAAACCATTAACTCCAGCTACCCATGCAGTTGAGCAGCAGATGAAATAAATTTTTAAACTCTTCTTAACAAGGGAGTGAGCAGGATCAGACCTCAATAAACTCAGCTGTGTCCAGTTTGAGATTGGGAGACATTTAATGCCTCAGCATCACATGATGAAATTGTAAAGGACTTCAACTGGGCCCAAGTAGAAACAGGATAAATATAATCTTTTTTCCTTAGGATCCTCCAGTATGCTGTATCTGAAGCCTCCCAGAAGAGCAAACCATCACACAGTGCTTGAAAAGATTCAAAATACAGGTACCTTGATATATGCGAGACAGTCTCATGTTAGAAGGGCAAGGATGCTGAAAAGAGCACATCGTATGGAACAGCAAGTCTGGGCTGGAATTCCCTCTCGAGCAAGTTCACTGTAGTCTTTTGATATCCTTTGCTCTTCAGTCGTAATTCAAAACAAACAAAACCCAACCAAATACAAACAAACAAAAATCCACAACAACCACCACCTCTAGAACAGCACTTACGCCTGATCTTTCTTTTTTCGGATCTTTCAAGGAGAGCAGCAAAAGTTATGACCAGATGAAATAAATTACCTATGCTGCATTTTGACCCCATGTATTGGGTGATGCTTCATTTTAATAACAGCGAGGCTTTCACTAGACTCCCTTCTCTGAGACTCAGGAAGACTTGTTAATCTGCAAGTTTGGAGAACTGCCAAATAATGCTAAATGTCAAAGGTGGGGAAGATCTGCTGGGCTGTTCACTGCTCTCAGCATCCCCACTCTGTGTGTTGGCATGTTCTCTCCTTACTGGTTTTCATAAATGGTACAAAAGTGCAAGTGTTGTCATTTCCTTGGGCATTTGCTTTTTAACAAGAGACAGCCCAGTGTTAATATTTGTACAATAACCTTTTCAAATTGATTGGGGTTAAAACCAACATGCCACCCAAAAAAAAAAAAAAAAAAAAGAGGTATCTACATAAATTAACCTATTAAATGTAGCCCAAAAAAAAAAATTGTAAACTTTTTACCAGGTTTTAAAATTAGATTCCAAATCAGGAATAAGAATCACTTTTAAGGAAGTTTCAGAGACTCTACATAAAGAATATCAAATCTAAAGGCTTTTCTTACCTACTCTCACAATGGTACAGCACTTATTTCACAGCATTATAAGCAAGTAATCTTCTCAGTTACCAGGGACAGAGAGAGTTTGTGGGTTTGGCGTGCAGCCGAACAGGATGTGAGCTGCAAAACAACAACAGGCAAATAACAGTGGCATTCTCCTCGCAGAATCCTTCAGTTCCTGGAGCTAGACCTCCCAGCCCCAGAGACTCCCAGCACTTTCATACAGGCATTTTGGAGTTAAGAAGATACTCAAACAAACAAAAATGCAAGAAGAGTGTCTCCATGCAGGCTCAGCTCTTGTCACAGAGATGACATCCCAGATCCCAACACATGATCACTGCAGCCAGCACTTGGAGAGGCTGCTCATTGTTGATACCCTAGTTCACAGTTAACTCTGTATTTAATTGTACATGAAAAGAAAACCAAAACAATTCCAATGTTTTTTTCCTAGATAATAATGAAAATGCTGATCACAAAACAATTAAAATGCATTTCAATCAGCAAAAGAGCTTTAGGAAAAAAACACAAGGAAAGAGGTACTGATCCATAACCACATACTCCGGTAGAGAACTGGAGGGTACAGCTGCACTCATACCCTGCTATGCTCCCAGCTAGAGAAATTATAATCCATTCAAATGCCCAGAAAATGAACTCCATTGGCAGAGTTCAAACTCTGGGCTTTCCCCCATTATCACAAGACCTCCAGACCCCAAACCAAGAAGTAACAGGTTCAGATGTGAGAAGCCACAGACTGTAACCACAGAGGACCAGCTGCTGGAGCAATCACATCCACAACATTCCTAAAATGTAGTCTTAGATAAGTGAACAAAATTAATTCTGTGCTTATACTCACTACAACAAGAATATACTGAAAATAAACTCATCTATGTCCCAAAATAATGAGAGGTGAGGTCTAAGGGGTTTAGATCTATTTCTTACTTGTGCTCTATTACACATACATTTCCCATCTGCACTGCAAACAATCTTTCTAGGCAAAACCCACTGAGAATTAACACTGCATGTTAATCAAACCAAGGGCGTGGTTCAGCGCAGACAGGATGCAGGAATCCTTTACTCAGTGATACATCTCTTTCCTCCCACCCTCCCAAATTTTAGTAGTATCAGGTCAACACAAATTCTTGAGGTAGGCCTTGAAAGAGGAACTGAAGAATACAGCTTTCATCAGAGCAGTTTCTCTTCCCAAGGACACTACACCAGAATCCAACCACCACATCAGCCAGATGCCAGCTTCTTTGTGAAAGGCATCACTCAAAATTTAATGATTCCACAGAGCTATGGAATTAGGGAATGCAATTTTTCAAAAGCCAGATTCTCTTTTCTATCCAGAAAATTATGTGCAAATGTGATGTAATAGGAAAGCCTGACTTCATAACATTCATTTCGGATTATGTTACATAGCTCTATGTGAGCAGCCATATGCAAAATTATTTATCGTAAATCCAAATCCTTATTTGCAATGAGATTTTTTTAAATGGACATGGAAAAAGAAAAATCCAGAGTGCTCTGATTTTATGAATTGTCAATGGGCAAGATGTTATTTTGAAAATATGAAATCAAGAAATTCCTAAGAGCTTAGATCCTACTCCTGCTGATTTGTGTTTGCATTGTAGGATTGCATTAGGATAATTTTTTTCCACTTAGTGACAGACACACTTCTCTATATCTGCAGAGAAGCCAGGCTGCAAAAAGAAGGGAAGAAATGCATCCTCCTGCTGCATCCTACCTAGGTATTCAAGTACCCAGGAAAGTTTAAAATCATTTCATGTCAAGAAATATAGAGGCCAAGTACTGCAGTTTAACTACAGAAGCTGAGAAAGCCAGAAGGCTTTGCTGACTCTCCCTTACACAATGAATATCAGTCATACACCTACAGAGACTTCTTAAGCAGAACTGTC
The DNA here is from genome assembly GCA_013397865.1 of Struthidea cinerea. Classification (NCBI taxonomy): domain Eukaryota; kingdom Metazoa; phylum Chordata; class Aves; order Passeriformes; family Corcoracidae; genus Struthidea; species Struthidea cinerea. Next base: position 1,056,039 of record VZTI01004870.1, read on the forward strand.
CTGCAGGAAATAGCCTGTCAATTAAATTACAGTCGCACCATTGCAGGTTTTGGGGATTACCCCAAAACCAGCACAGCTTGGAAGCAAAATCTTGGCTTTGTGTAAACCACATGGTGACAGCACTGCCAGAATAATGCATCCAGATCTTCGATGCTTCCTTTTTGTTCTAATAGGAAGGAAATTAGAAGAACCACAGAAAAATAGCCAAGACATCATGTTTTAGCCAATTTGCATCACAGGCATCATTGCAAGTGACCCACTGGAATCAAATACCTCATCAAAACCTGCCCACAGAGTAAAATGCAAGAGAAGAAAAACAAGAGGACAGTTTCTTAGGTAAGTCTCTTTTATGCTTGCTTTTTATTAGACACCGTTATTCCCATGGCCTGCAAATGCTGTGCTGTCCATTCTTCATTTAATTTCCCTGGCAGAAATCATCCCACCCATTTCAACAAAAGTTTGAGGACAATAACGCTGAAAGCCAGAATGGAATCACTTCAGATTGGGGCCACTTTTGGCCATTAGCTACCAGCAAACAAACACCTTTCCTGATGTCCCTCTTATTAAAAAGCTGCACTTTAGTCAGAGAACTTCAGCATTGCTCAGGGTTACTAAAGCTCAATAGCAGCAAAATTGTTAATAGATGTATTGACTTTTTTTTTCCATAAAACACACAGAAAACCAAAGCTTAAAGATCCCAGAGAATGATAAAAGAGAGTGCTTCAATAAAGACAGCATTTTTCCTTATGAAGGATTGAAGCAGAAACCTCAACCTTCAAAATAATTGAGCTGCAATGTATACACTCAATTTTCATCTTTGTTTGGGTTCCTTTGATTCTGAGCCACCCCACTGCAAGATCCTTTTGTTTTTTAAAACTTTTGGTAATAAAAGAACAATCCATCATCTGTCAGGAGAGCCAGATTCTAATCCCCACTCACGCATTGCAGGCGTTTTCTGGAACACCTGCACTGACAGTCTCAGGAAAAACTCTTGGGCAAAGGCATGAAGCTCTGGGGGAGGCACAGATCAAACCACGTAGAGAGCAGCAGTGGCAAAGCCACAGGAATTTGTGTGTGCACACATGTGTGCGTGTGTGCTTCAGGATTCCAGACAAATTTGTTCAGGGATCAATATGGTTTGTGGATACGGCCTTTTCACCACACTACCCCGCTGCTTTCCTGGCTGTTGGGAACAGATGATAATTGGATACACTGCCCTCGAATAGGAAGCACATAATGTGAGAAAGCTGCTGTTAATTCAACACACAGGTTGAATTAACAGTCCCTGAGCTGGGGGACCACTGGTTATGAGCCTCACTACAGATAACCAGAGGTTCCAATTTGGCACCAGCTTTGAGGATTTTATCAGCTGACCCTCATAGGAACAGCACCAAAACCTTCTGAAAGCTTATACAAAATGCAGACTTAGAAAAATACTAATTTGTTTTTCTTTTTTTTTTTTTTTTTTTTTTTTTTTTTTTTTGANTTTTTTTTTTTTTTTTTTTTTTTTTTTTTTTTTTCTTTTTGTGTGAACCTTAGCTTTTCATTAAGAAATTGAGGGACAAATTTTACATGTGGGCAAGGATATGAGAGGCCCAGGTTTGACTCTGCTCAAATCAAAGCCGAAGTTTCCATCAATATCACCTTTGGAAAGAGAAGACACTTGAATATCTCATGCCAGCTACCAACATATCTCAAGGTACCAGCAAATCTGCTTAAGTAGTTTCAAATTCTAGAAAATAATCAATAGGTAAATTTCTCATTAAACAATCTGAATGAGAAAACATTAAATAAGACCCTCCTAGTCTAGGAAACTAGAAAACTGATCATTTTGATTCTTCAGCTATAATATAAATACTACAAATACACTGTCTAAATCTGGGATCCAGCTCTTTCGGGAGTTAATTACAGAAATTGAGTCTTCTGCAGGAATGGGCATCTGCTGTCTCCCTATTTCTCAGTTAACTCCAGAGTTGCTATTCCCTATAAAACTGTGAGTGTCAGTGGAGCTGACATACTCTACCGCTCTTATCAGTGCTTCTGGTTGCAGTTTAGCGCTTCAGAAAGTGAAGAGACAGCCAAACATCAACAGAAAAAGTGAAAATAAATGAACAGAAGTTGTAACAACTAAGGAAAAATAGGAGCTAAGATTGAAGGCAGTGATTTGCTTTTTGCCATTTGCAGAGTGACACCATATTCCAAGACATCAAAAGTCATCACTCAACCAGCTGATCTCCTGCCTGATGTTGAGAAACACAGCTGTTCTGCATCACCAACTTTCCAAAAAGATGGCTCTGCCACGACATTTTTCATATGCCAGGGGGGTTTTGTTGGTATTTTAAAATCAAGAGCGCTTTTTCCCAGACTATTCTTTTTTATAATTGAAAAAACTTTTCGACTGAGTACATTTTGCATTTGTGTAAACATGTGCTGTCACTTAGGAGTCTGCACTGCAATCTACTGTGACACACTAGACCAGTCCAGGTGGGGTTTTTGGGTCCATCAGAGGGCTGCACCACGTTACCAACTTTGCTTCACACAGTATTCCCAACAGAAGGATAAACAACCCCGTGTGTTCCACAGCTCAGAGAGGTTAAATGTCGCAATACTAAATCAGGTAATGGCTTGTAGCTTTCAGGGATCCACCTACCACACACAGGATTCCCCGAGTTATCGTCAGAGCAAAGAGAAATTGGGCTTCCAGTACTAAATGCAATTGGACTTTGAAAGAAGCACGTAATCCTGGTTTGCATGAAAACTGGAGTGACGCTCTGGTTATGCAGAAGACAACTGGACTTTACCAGGTGAACTTATTGCAGTTCCACTTTAACAAACTCCCTGAATGAACAGTGCTGCTAAAAAATATTATTAGAACTTTTCATTTTTCAGCCATAGAGGGAAAAAAAAGAAAAAAGAAAAAAAAACCAGAAATATAAGACTTACAGCAGATGCAAGAGAGGAAATCAAAGACATAATTTCCTACACTGCAGTAGGTTTAACTTCTGCTTGGAGATTAGGATCTCTTTATGCAAAGTGTTTCAGGGTGAAATTCCCAAATTCATTTTCTCGCATGCTACAGAAATAGAAAATCAGCAAAATTTGATGTAGATTTACAACTTCAGCCGTTAAATAAATGTCATGATTTTTCTAGGACCTACTTATCAATGTGAATTATGGTTCATAATCTCCTATGTTTGGAAAGAAAGCAGGTACAGAAATTGGTTTTGTTGATTTGTTATTGCCTACATTAGAACAATAACCAGACTGTGTCATTACTCAGAAGAGACAAACTGATTAAAAGAAGGAGTGACTGTACCATTAAAACCAAATGAATTCATCAGCTATTTTGGCACTGTACCCCCAGGGCTGCATGCTCTATCTTGCATCCTTTATGTTGTAATTTACTTCAATTTCAGCATCATTATATGGAGAGTCAAGAGATGCCATTGTATGTTGCGTTACATCTTTTATTTAGCTGGCAAGCCCTGCTCAATCTTTCGAGAAACACTCATATTTTTAGATCTAAGTTTTGTTTTACTTGTGGAGGCGGCACAAGTAAACAAGACAATTTGTTCTCCGCTTTAGTATCTCTAACGAGAATTAATTCTTGAAATAAAGTCATTCCATTGGCATTGCTGTTCTAGCAGTCTAGGAAAGAAAACGAGGATGAGGGAGAACATCTTGCATGCTCTTTGACCATCCCTGTCACACAACTGGTGAGTGCAGTCTTAGGTGAACTGAGAACATACCCAGACTCCACATCACCGATTTCTCATCCAGTTGGAAACCCAGCTTGCATGACCAGGAACATCTGCTGCCACTCAGCCCCAGGATGATAAAACTTACACAAGAGTCTGTTTTTGCTGTCAACAATTCTGTTTATCCTCCATTGCTCAGGTACTGGCTATTGCTAAATAATTATGAAGGGATCTGCACAAAGGGCAGGAATGTAACCCTCTTGCTGATATAGATTCCAACATATCCTCCCCTCTATATTCCTCTACATCCTCCCCTCTGATTCCTTGAGTATAAATGCATTTTATTCACATTAAGATGTAAGACAGAAATCATCCCTCCCTGGCTGCTGCTTCCACAGTTGCACTGAGACTGGATTCTCAAGAGCTGGAATGTTGCTTTGGAGAGTTAAAGACTGCCCAGGCACTTTCAGCATTTCAGTCCATGTTACTTAATGCTTTCACACCGCATTAGAGGCCAGCAGAAGAACACAGTGTTCAGCCCTTAGCACAGCCAAGTTTAAAACCCATCAAATCTGGTTTGCACTAAATACTTTCATAAATAGGATGTAATGCTTTGCAATGGCTGCAGGACTGAGTTCATCGTTTCAATGCTACAAGAAGAGTTTTTGCAATATAGTGACTCTTGCATCTAGACTCTTTCTATTACTTTCTATTTCTATCTCTTACTATTACTATTATTATTATTATTATTCTACTTTAAACATGAAACTTCCATGAGAGAAGAGGCATCTACCTCATTTTAGTCTGGGCTCTCTGAGAGACACCATAGGCACTTCACACGGCCCGTGTGTTCCCCCTGAGGTAGGTTTATACACAAATGGCCCCATCACATGTGTTTAAACAAGACACAGAAACATGCAGATTTTGCAGCTAATGGTGAATGCCATAAGCAAAATAGAGGGCACCCTCTGTTGTTCCCTCAGAACATTTCCTGGGTGTATTATTTGTAAAGGTAAAAAAAATAAAAATATTTGGTTTATGTACATACTTTAGCTGGAAAGCCAAAGTCACAGCATCATTGCCAGTGTTTCCTTCTCCCCTCCGGAAGAAAATACAATTCCTTGCTTGTATTTCTACACCTGCCCTTTCTACATCGGTGCCCTACCACCATCTACCACTTAACACCTCCTTTAGGAGGTCTAAGAGCTTAAAAACACTTCATTGAACCTCCCAGCACCTTTTGGCTTTGTTACATCCCCCTACTCATACTGGTGTGCAGATTCACATAACCATTTAGGTTGGAAAAGACCTCCGAGTCCAACCTTTGATCACCATCTTGTCAACTAAACCATCCAGCCTTTCTTGAACACCTCCAGGGATGGAGACTTCACCACCTCCCTGGGAAGTTCATTCCAATGTTTAATGACCTTTTCCATGAAGAAATTCTTCCTGATGTCCAACCTGAACCTCCCTTGGTGCAACCTGAGGCCATGTCCTCTCGTCCTGCCACTAGCTGCCTGGGAGAACTCTGACTGAGAATTCGGATAGTACACATAAACCAGCCCCCTGGCATCTTGTCAAAAGTCATCCTCCCACTGCAAGTCCTGCTCTACAATAAAGAGAAACTGCAACAATAGGATATTCTGCTTCAGACCTTTTCAACACTCAGCAGAGCGGGGATGGTCTGAAACCAAGCGGAAAGACATTCTGGATTGGTTTCCGTTCTTTTTCTTTGTCTCCACTTTTTACGATACTTGTAGCGACTTACAAAACAAGAGATGGCTTTTCCTTCTATTCAGCTCCCAGGGAATGATGACAAGCAAGGAACACCCTGCATCTCAGAGCACCAGAGCCTGCCCTGCCACTTACTTCCCCTTCCCTGCTGCTCTCAGCTGTTTTCACTCCTGGGCTCCAGGCTCTGGTTTCAACTTCCATGGCACACTTTATTTTTTAACAGAGCAGTAATTGTACGTGTTAAGCATTAGAAACACCAGCCCACAACCAATGTAAAACAAATCTGAGAATGAAAATGCCTCCAAGGTGGCCAAGCCAAACACAGCAGCCTGGTAAGGCCATCCCAGGTTTGCTCCAGAAAGAGGTAATTGACAAGTTTCCAGTGACATGGCATTTCTATCAGAAATTAGCCAAAACTTTCTAGAACTTATTTCAACAAAGAACTTTAGTTGGGATGGAATAAATTAGATGCCCAGCATGGAGTTACTTCCATAGCATGGAGTGCTTTGGCAGGAAAGAGAGGCAATCTAGGAAACCCTCAGCACAATATTCAGTGCATGCTCCTGAGATGCTCATGTCATCTTGAGATTCTCTGTTATAAAAAGAACCACTTTGGAGCCAGATTCTCCTTCAGGATGGTGCCCTAGCCAGAGGACTGACCACCTACTCAGGAGAGTCTTATTCTCCCGTCAGAACTAACAAAAAATGCTTTTAAAATAAATCTTGGTTTCATGCTGATGTGGGTATCTTCACGACTGAAAAATAAAATATCTGTTTGGCTAGATCACTGCTTCTGTGCCTTCCCTCTTTTACTGACAGCTGAAGGTGCCACTGAAGTAGAGTAATGCAAAGGCTTCAGGCCCAATTTGACTCTTCATGAAGTGTGAATGGCCAGGCCACATCAGCATGTAAGTGAACTTTATCACAGTTTGCTTTATCCTTTCCTCCCCTGTGAGGTGGCACTGATCTATGCAATTCTCATGCAGCAGGGAGCCTGGCTGTTGCGTAGACAGTGAGACATTCCAGCTGGTACATCCTGTGGCTGGCTGTCTTCTCCACTGTCTGCTTTAAATCCTGCCACTGAACGCCAGTTCTGCTGTCAGTTTCATGCATTGATCTTCTTCAAAAACAAAACTTAATTAAGCTCCAAATCTCTGAAAGACTAAGAATTAGGAAAGATCTCTGGACTTCAGAGACCTTAAAGCCCAAGGACTTAGAGAGCTGAGAAGAACTCAGCTTGTGCTAAGACTCACAGATCTATCTAACCTTAGAAAAGCTGTCAAGGAGAATTATTAAGATCAAACCAGTATGGGCGTCTTACAAAAGAATCCAAAACTCATTCAGAATCATGAAACAAAAAGGTACAAATCCATCCCAGAATATATCACTGCATCTTTATCCTATTGGAAACTCCTGGAAACAGCATTCAGGCTACAAAGACCTGAGATCTGAATGACTCCAGCAATTATTCTGTTAAATCCTTTTTGGAACAGCACTTATCTTCAATAGATGGACACTCATATTATTCCATTAAATCAAGTAAGTGAACAGTTAGAGCTGTAGCTGAAATAAAAATCTTTGGAGTTTTTAGCCCTGAAATTACAGATATTTTAGAGAGCAGTCTGCATTGACTCAGAAAGGTCTTTGTCATTGTCATTGAATGTACTTGAGACTCCAGTTCTACAGGATGCCTTGCAGACTAAAATAAATGGAATATATAATAGAACATGTTACAGAACACAGTGTTGAATGAAATTCTTCCATCTTCATAGATGCTTTCCACAATTTTTCTTCTTTTAAGCCTTTCCTGGGATTTATCTTACCATCTACAATTCTTACATTTTCATGCTTTCTGTTTGACACTTCCTCCTTGTAATAGAAAACATTAAGCGCATGAATTTTACCCATCTCAGCCACTGGGCAGACTCTTGAATCACTGCTGCAAACATTGAAAAAAAAAAATATCCAAGCAAAAAAACCTAGAACCCCAAAAAAGATAAAACCAAAACTAAACAAAACAAAAAAAACTACATGCACATAGAAAAAAAAAAAAAACCCACAGTGATTCTTTACTCTGTGACTCTGTTGTAAAATTTAATGACACCAAATAGAATGACATCATCAGACCACAGTAGTATGAAATCAAACGCAAAATAAAAGCTCTCATTAACTTGAAGCAGAATTATCACCTGCATAATCAGAGAGTGCTGCAGTGCCATTTTGAACAGCTGCATGAGTTAAATTCTTGCTTTATTTACTGACATACATGGCACATATGAAATAAAGACCTCAGTGTCATGCATTATCTCACTATTAACACACAGAACTGTATTACAAGAACAGAACTGTTTTATTAATTTTTATGTGTGTGTATGAATATATACAGCTTTTTTAAAACTTGGGAAAAATTGCAGAACAAAGTTAATCACTTGAGATCTGTAAAATTACTTTTTTATTTATTTTTAGACAAGCCAATGCAAATATGATTGTTTCAGCCTGGGACAAAAATCAGTTCTTTGCCTTTCTTCTACAAGCTTGCCTGGAATAAGGAGTGTTGTCTAAAATAAATTCAATTCAAGGAGACAAACAAGCAAACCAAATTTAAAAAAAACCAAACAAAGGTAAGTGATTGACGGATTGATCGCTCACCAGTCGATACGCAGCGTGCACCAAGTGACATTTGAAAAACTATTTCAAAATTTCATTTTAACACATACTCCACTAGTAATGAAAAATGTGCTGTCTCTGATAAGTGGCCTTACCAGAAGAGTTTGTGGTGAGAAGGCTTTGAAAGAAGGAAATGGAAAGGGTATGGCCTTTCATTACATTAGGTAAATCTATTTGACCACAGAGAGGTTGAGACTCAGCTGCTGAGGTTACAAGCTAAACAGGCCATCAACTTAATTAATGCATGACTTTTCAACCGAGGGCGCATTTTCGCTGCACCCAAGGATCAATGTAATTCTTTACCGGGTTCACCCCCTGCCGCCAGCGCCGCGCTTGGCAGCGCGCCCGCCAGCAGCGCGGCCCCGCTCCGAGAGCACCTCGGGGAGCGGGCGGTTCTCAGGCTGCCGGCGGCCAGCTGTAGCCAGCTGTGCGCCAGGGAAACGCCGCCCGGCTGCCAGCGACGTGCCAGATGACTCCCTTCCCTCAAAAACGCGCTGGAAACAAGTGCCACGCCGCTGCCTCAAACGCCTTCCTCCCCTCCCCGGCCCTAGAGGAAAAGGTGGCCAAGTCTGGGTGAGTGTTTCCCACAGGCTTCCAGTAAGAACATCCTGCGCACCGACAAGGACAACATCCTGTTCCTCCGTGCTGCCTGAAATCCCATTCTTCTGCCTGACAGCGCCTGTCCTCTACACAAACTCGGGATTTTGGATTCCTGGTTACGATGTTGTCACGGGGCTCTTGAAGCTGGGAACTGTTACTCATGCAAAAGTTTTTGTCCTGAAACTTGAAACCAGGTGAAACCTCCCCATTGCTTCCTTCCCTCCCTCCCACCAGACAGCCTTGCAGAAGCCTTTGCCAAGTTTCGGGAGCATCTGAGCACACCTGGGTTGAGCCTCAAAAGCTGAGGAAGGATGTGAAGACGTTGATGGAAATTATGCAAAGCAACACCAAACCCCCACCCCCCCCTCCAGAGGTTTCACGCCACCTCTGATGTGTTCCGAGGCTACTAAAGCAAATATAAACAATATAACTTCCCAGGTTGTTCAAATGTTGCTCTCAAAACTGCATTTTTGGCCACTTTTGCTGTTGACTAGAAACACATCCAAAACACACCTGTATTCCTCCACTTGCAAATTGTGTTGTTAAACTGTAATTTATTGTATTAAGCACAAGACCAGGTCGTAATATCTTGTGCCTCACTTTGTCTGGAAACCCCTGGACTGGAGGTCCACAGCAGGACAGCAGGGTCCATGTGCTTTTCGTCTAATCCTTTAATTTTCTGTCTGACTGCATCCCAGAATACTGACTGCATCCTCTAAACCTTGCTTGAAACCTCTAGATCCTGCTTAGCCTATAGTATTTGCTCTTTTTCTTTTTTTAATTATTCATGTTTTGTTTCATAGGCATTAAGTGATAAGAGGCACAAACTCAGATTAAAAAGGGAATTATCTAAATAGAAATTATACCTTTAATGATAACCATAGCCAAGGTGTGGGTGCTCAGCTCACTTCTCACTCTTCCAGAATAAATCACGTGCCCTGGGAAGGGCAAAGGAGCTACACAAGTCTAAGTAAGAGAGGAAACCCTACGTAGCAAACAGAATTTCCTCATGTTATTAGTCATTTCTTAAATAATTAGTGTTACATGTATGTTGTTTCTATAGCATTGAACATAAGCACAGAGATTAGTTCCTGCCTGTCTTTATTACAGGATATTTAAACAGAAAAGAAAGAAGGATAGGAAATTGGAAAACTTCTTGTTTTTCAGCACTAAAAATCCCACCTGCCTAGTTCATTGCTGGCTGAGCTTCAGCCACCCAAGTCAGGCAGATTCCTTCTCTAAAAGTAAAGCTGTGATTTTTCACAGTCTCCCCCCCGCCTTTTTTTTTTTTACACCAGTAATTGATTTTGCAGTAGGAAAGAATTGACCATCAATCACCATTTTGCACTTTGGGCAGGGAGAGCAGTTCAGACCCATCACTTCCTTTACCTTTGTGTGTTGTGCCCTTCCTTCAACATCACACATCTTCACTCATCCTCCTGAGAGCATCAGCACTCATCTTCCTCTCTCTTCTCCCTCAGGATCGGTACCTACATGTTCAGTGGCACCAAGGGGACACACTTTTTTCACTACAGAGCCCCACAGTGCCACAGCACAGAAGTTCAGCCAACCAAAGAAGCCACTATGGGGCAGGTCCACAGTGAAAGTCCCACAGACAAAATGCGGAATTTTAATACGCCTCTGACTCATATCCATACTGTTATCTCCAAGTCCCTCAGTCTCCCTCCATAGCTAAGTCTGCTTTAGCTTGCTGTGTCTGAAAAAAGAGATGGGACACGTTTGTGCCCAAGAAGTGATGGTCACTTAGACAACAGCACAACTGATAATGATTGACCCAGAGCTGCAGAGGGATCTGCTGTAAATGATCATTTTTGAGGATTTCCTGCTATAATCTCATCTCCTTTACAAGCATGTCTGTGTGCATCTCTTCCTGTGGTCACTACGAGTGGCTTGGTCTGGGAAAGCCAGGTAGTAAATGCCATCCCACTCGGAGCCAGAGCTTGCTTGCTTGCTTGCTTTTCATTTTAATAAGAACGGGTCAGACAAAGCATCCTGATTTACTCAGGTGGAAGGACTTTTTCAGAGAGGAATGGAAAAGGAGTGGGTGCGGTGGCTTATGCTAATTATCATCTATTTATTTTGGGAGATAAGCTACTTATACATGGTATGTTTGGTTTGGATTAACTTGGGCAGACACAGAATGACTGTCCACAATTTGACCTTGACATGAGTAACTGGCCTTTGGCAGACAGGGGGGACATTGACAGATACTGCCTGAAGAAAGGGATCAGTCACAACCCAACTGCTGCACAAGTTGCTCTGGGCAACAGATCGCAGCTGGGAAATGCTGGCTGGATCTGGCAAAGGGAGCAGGGGGAAAAAATATGGACCATGGCTGGAAAAATCAGAAAGCAGAGGAGTGAGGTTGACCAGGGGTACAGACACCTCTTGTTAATGTCATTTGTTTTGGAATGACAATGTTTGTACCGAGCTGAACTCGAGGACAGGAAAAGGCAGACAATAGCACAAAGCTGCTGCATTGTTCGCCCCATGAGCTCTTTTCTTTCCCCTTGGCTTACCCAGCTGATCATTATGTAACCAATCAACTGGGCTAATTTTCAACCTGTCCAGGATATTCTCAATTATGTATTCTTCATAGAATGTCATGGTTTATTTTTAAAAGGCCCAGAATATTTCCTGTGATTAATGTCTGGATTAGTCGTTGTTTTACAGGGTATATAGACATGGGTAACAAATCTTAATCCTGACTGAAAGGGCAGTTCAACACAAGCAAGCTTTTAATTTAAGTATCTTAACAAAGGGATTATATATTCTTCCCCTTCCTTACAAATCTTCAGAGGAAAAATACAGCAATGGCAGATGAAGTGGGGCATGAAACACATTGTTTTCTGTTCTGGGAAGGTCTGCTTAAAAACCAAGCAGATTTCAAAATGACAAAACAATTTTTCCTGGCAAGTTTGGTATCAGGCTTTGTTTTGCTAAACCTGATTATGTTCTTTGGCTGCTCAGCACAGGCATATGTTCCAAACCAATTTAGTCCCTGCTCAGAATGAGTCTCCTTATTTGTCCAACAGCTTCAGAAATCATTTTTTCATGCTGACTTTGAGTGACCATTTAGCACACACTGCAAAGGTATTCCAGGGACAACAGACCTCTGCAGCAACTGAAGATCCAATTCAAGACTTTTTTTTCTTTTTTTTTTTAATCTTCTGTTCAAGCTGCATTAATAAACCTCTTCTCTTTGTTTTTAAACCTGCTGGCCACATTGCACATGTTCCAAGGGAAGAAATGTCAGTCAGAGATTGCAAAATACCACAAAGGGTTAATTATTTTTTTTTTTAGTGGTCATGATTTTAAATACAACCCTCATTTCCATGCATTAGTACAACATAAAAGTCTTCATATGTGTAAAACTCACAATTAAATGCGGGAAAGGTGCCCAGACCCACATAAACTCTTCCACATCCTCTTAAGAGATTTTGGTTGTTCTGTTTAGACACTTTAGTGCTCTGTCCAGTTTCTAATCCTGAATGGGAATATTTCTAATGCTGACTTCCCACATGCTGGACTGGTGGGGAAGAATGATGCACAGGTCTCGATAGGCAGAACCTCCCCTTCATATTTAGCAGACAACTTTCTCAGATTCAGGACATTCTCATGTTGGCAGAACTACCAAAATCCTGACAAATAGCGCTGTATCTTTTGCAAACACCCCTCCACTAGCACTAAATACTCCCCCTCACTGGCATTCATACAATTCCCTTACAGCAAATATTTAGTGGACATCCTCTTCCATTACTCCTGAGAGAAATCTGGGAGACCACAGCACAACTGTATCTGATGTGAGAGCAAAGTATCTAAATATGGGGAAAATGAAAAACAAACAAGAAAAAATAATAGCCACCAAAACTATTGTCTGGTTTGGACTAGAGGCAAGGAAACCAGTTTCTCTGGGGCCAGTAAACTGGCACTAGAGGAACTGGGTCTCCCCATGATAAAAAATTGTGGGTTGCCAAACTGCTCAGCTTGCCACCTCTGCCATTCTCCATGGCCACAGGGAACACATTTGTCAGCATAAGAAAACCTAGGCTGGGCACATTTCTAGACACCAAAGACTCACAGCTCAGCTAACGACCCCTTCCCTGGCAATTTCATTGTCACAGCAGCGTCACCACCGGACCTTATCAATGGGTTGGACAGGCCACCCAAGATAACCCATAATAGGCAGGCAGAAGCAGTGCATACCAATGCTTTTAGCTATGCATAGTGACAGTTAGCAAACAAACTCTATTGAACATTTTGGCCAGTGCTAATATGACTTGGCTAATGTAAGAGATTAACCTCTCTCTGCTCCAAATCACCCTTTCTGCAAATGAAAATAAGTACACCAACCCACATGCCTCAAGGAAAAACTTTAGCCAATAATGATTGTTGACAGATGGGCACTAGAGAGTATCACACTCTGCTTTTCCTCACTCAGTGGGAATGACAGATATTTCAGAGGTTCTGATTGTTTTTCACCCTCATGGAGCAGAGAGGACAGGCAGCCCCAGCACAAATAAAGCTGTTTCCTTTGCTTTCAGACACCTGAAATGGGAAGTTAGGTTTTCAACTTCACTGATTTCCAGGACAAGTGGTTTTCCTAAAAAGAAAGGACCACAACTATTTCCCAGGATACTGAGAAGTCCCCCTACAACAGAAGGGTGGGGAGTCAGAGATCTGCCATGAAGAACAACAAGAAAAGTTCACTCTTTAACTTGTACCAAATTATCTATTGGTAAAGGATGAAGACAATGCAAAACAGGTCCTACTATCCTCAGCTCTACAAACGGGTCTCTTGAAGAGCAACCTCCAGAGGTTTACAGAAAAGCCATGCAGTTTACATGGCTCTACTGCACAAGGAAAATCACTCTTGGCCTATTTTCGTGAAAGCCATTTACTAAGCTGGGTCACATTTACATTCCTCTCTTCTTTCCAGAGCTACATAGGACAGAGTCAAGAGATCAGAATAAAAGGTGTCTAAAACAACAATCTTCAGCAGCAGTGCCTACACATGTCTTTGTAGGAGATTACAGGTTTGATTAATATTCGAGCCCTCTCCTCATTAACCACGGTGCCTTCTGCCTCCAGGTACTGAGCTGAGGGAAAAGCAGGCCAGTCACACTGACACACAGTTTCTCAAATGTGACAGGTTTCTGCTGCTCATGTGTGAACTCACTCCAGGATCTTGTAATGCAATCAGGCTGAAATAAACTCCTTCCATCTGAAGTAATGGATTGTGTTTCTGCAGGCTTAGGAAGGAGAGACCTGGAACAGATAATCTTTTGTTGCTATCACAGCAATCCCACCCAGGGCACCCTCTGGGGATATGACAGGGCTTCACACTCCATCAGCTCCTGGTTTACAAACGCTGGGTGGTCAGCCACAGCACCTGCTGCAAAATGCTCAGCATTTCCTCTGCTCCAGGGAAGTTCATCCCTGGGCTGTCTTCTTCTCCCAAAAGACAGCACTTGGCCAGGCCAAGTCCAAACTAGTGTCTGGAGGGAGGCTATCAAAGGACAGAGGACTGACAGGCTCTTAACTGTTCATTACATCAATAGTTCCTTGACATCTTCCAGAATGAGTTTGAAATTGCAGTGAACTACAGATAATTCAGTTTTTTCAGTGCTCGCTTCTTAACACCTTGTGTTACATTCAAGTCCTCCAGAACAACTGTTGTCACCAAGAACACCTGCTACAGTGCAGTACATTTCTTTTAATTTACCTTGAATGCAAGGTAGGGAGGGACGTTTCACCAGCAGGTAATGAAATTTGTCAAGACTGTGTGTACAAGTCTTTTAACCACATGCTCTATAAACTTAAGCGAGAGGTTTTACTTTCTGCTTGCTGTAACACTTTTGTTGTATTGCAAACAACATCATGCTTTCTTTTTATTCTGATTAATCCATTTCTTCTGGAAGTTGCTGCCATTAGAAGCTGTGATGGCATGTAGCATAGGTATCTGCATTACAGTTATCAGTAAAGTGCTTCCTCAAAAACAATTGGGTTCAGCCAGCAGGAGTTGAAAATGCTACTGTAAGGTGCAAAATGCTGCCTGCCTGAATACAAACAGTCAAACTGAGAGAAGACATTCAGCAGGACTGGAAATTTTTGCATAAGCAGAAGCATACACAAGAAACTCACCAAACTGTGCAAGGGCTGCTTGTGCAGAGGAACACGATGGGGTTGCACAACCTAGCAATAATTTTCCATTTTCTCCTGGTGCAGCACTTGGGCACAAGGCTGCCTTGCTAATTAAACACAATTCCACTCCACACCAAACACATATTTGCTTCTAAGTATTTGTTTTTAAGCAATTCCAGGAAACAAGCCCTCTTGCTTGTTCCTCCCCTCCATCCTCCCACCTCCCCCCTCCATCCCCTGGAAAGATGCCTTTTAATTCTGACCTTCCATGTATCTCCATGCTAATCCACGAACAACTGCACAGAGTGGGGAAAAGCATGACAGCTCTGCTTGGGGCCTGGGGAGGCGAGCCTTGCAGAGACCTTTTGTTGTTCCCCAGGTAGGATGTTTAGCTCTCCATCCATGCAGCCCAAATTCCTTTCTCACCACACCCAAGGTCATTTTAATGAAAATTCCTAAACTCATGCCAGGGGGATAGAATTGCTCCTAATCCTTCAGCAACACGTCATTTGATCCCCGGGCCCACTGGGGTTATTATTGTGTGTCTGCAGAGCACAGCAAAGCAGACAGGAGTAGAAAAATGGCATCCACTGCAGGAGATCCCCTTCCCTTTCCTAACCTTTCTTTCAGATCCCCTTTTTTATTCCTTTTTTTTCTGCCAGAGCACATTCACCGCCTGCCAGTTTTCAAGGGATAATGCCATGTTTTAAGTCACCCTCTGCCATTCCCTAGAAGCTGCACACGTTTTTAATGAAATTAATGAGGAAGTTTAATTTTAAAGGCAGATTGTTTCCTCTGGTTTGCATTTTGAAAGGAACTGCATGTCTGTGTGGTCCATGCCTTACAGTACTGTACTGATGGTTTACATCTGTGTTCAAGCAATGCTTTAGCATCACAACACAGAAAACAACACAAAAAACAAAATTAAAGCAAAATTGCATTTTTGGCAGGATGCAGAGGAGGGAAAAAGAGCTAGTGAATCCAGTAGAACATCATTTGTGTTTCTGGATTTCTTTCCATGATGCCACAGAGGCCTGTATTTTGGAGAGAAAGCTTTTGGTAGATAAGGTAAGGTTTAATTTTTCTCCTCTAGTTGCCTTCTCATAGCCTTCCTGGCTTCTCATAGCCTTCCTTTCCCTATCATGGTGAGATCTGAAAATCCACTGTGTCCTTGCCTTAGTACACCCAGGCCTCACACAAACCTGCCTGCCTTTTCCGATCAGCACTCCTTGCTTCCCTGGCACAGAGATTTCAGAGCTTTCCAGCCCTGCCAAGTAAGATGAACACTTAGAAATTAGCAAATTCCTCCCCAGTATTTAAATATGTGTAGGGCTGGGCTCACAAGCGATTTCCTACTCTCTCATCTCCTCCCCAAACATGACAATTTCTGCCCAGTTCTTGTCTACCACTGGCAGAACTCAGAGTGGGGCATAGCAGAGAGGAGCATTGCTATCTCCAAGGAGAAATTTGGCCAAGGTCACTGGGCAAACAACAGCTGAGACAGCAACAGAAAGGAAAATCTTCAGTCCAGGCCAGGAATATGTCCCAGCTTGCCTCTAGACCTGATCTGGACAATAAAGGACCAGTGCCACAGAGCATTTCTGCTCTTCCAAGGAGCTGCCTAACTCACACTACTATGGAATGAGAGTATTGTCAGTATTAACAGTATTTTCCAAGATGCAAAAACATTGCCAAAAAACCACTCTAAAAGTTGTCAATGCAAATGACAGAGACGCAAGACACTGCAGAAAAAAAAAAGTATTTATATATTTATATATATATATGCATGCACACACAAACATGAAATTTTAATATTGATAAAAAATTAAAATCTACTCATTTCTACCAAAATTGTTGGGGTGGCAATGTGCAGAAATTAGGAGTCATATGAATGCCCAAGAACTACCAGACTCATGTATATTACCATGCTTTCTCTTTAATTTAGCTGCATTCACTCTGAACAATTATTATCCTGTAAATCATTCTCGGTTTATATGATACACTTCACCACCAGCTACAAGGAAACAGTAAATAGGGCCAAATCTACTGATAAATCAAGCTAGAGCCAGGGATGATGTAAACACCCTTGCTCTGCCAATCCACCTTCTTCCATCCTGACCTGCCATGTTTGTGTTATTCTAGGCCCGGGCCTGATCAGAGATACTTCCTTGTGCCAAAAGATTAGGTAATCACACACATATATACAGAATTTGGGAAAAAACCCAAGAATCATGATTAAAAACATTCATCAGAATTATGTTTAGAAAAAAAAAGAGGAAAATAATAGTCAGAAAAGTGTTGGGGATGTCACTTAGGGCAATATGTAAAAAATAGATGGATTTTTTTTAAGGCTATTTTATTTAACTTTGGGGGGGGTTGGGTTGGGTTTTTTTTTTTTGGATGGGGAAGTCTAGCTTGTGTTATCCTGCAGCCATTGTGCAGTGTGATAGGAGACTGACTGATTGATCACAACGCAGCTTGTCAATGACCAGCATTATAAAGGCTGAGGTATCCCCTGCAGAGGAACTGTGCAGGCAGACTTGCCTGATGGATTGAGTACAGCAGAGTCCCACACTGGTCTGAATTGTAAAAGTTAATGCCACACCACGCAGGGGTCCTCCTGATTGATAGGATGTTTGACTGGCTGCAGCCCAGTCCCACAAGGATCACAGTCCTGGGGGTTTATGGTGCACTGAATTCCTGGACCTGACACAAAGCTGGGCTGCAGTTCACATGCCTCTCTCCCATGCTAATCCCAAACATCACTTCATGACAGGTGAGGATTACCACAGCTTTCTATTGGAGAAGTAAAATGGAGAAATGTCTTAATGTAGCACCTGTCTGGGGGGTGGCTGCACAGCCTTGGGGACAATGTCCTGCTAATATCACATGTGCAATGTCACTGCTTTGTTCACAAAGGTGCCTTAGAGAAGCACTCAGGGCAACGCCACCCCTTTCCTCTCTATTGAAGAGTGAGTCCTTAGCCTTCAAATCACATTGTTCCAGTATAAAGACTTTTATTGTGGTAGAATTAGGGTAGCTTTGAGCCTTCCTGCCCTGCTGCATTCATACCAAAATAAAACACAAAACTGCAGTGGACAGGAAATAACTGTGTGTACACATTGACCAAAATCTGGTCTGGTTTTACTCTGAGGAAATTCTACATCATCCAATGATAACGTGGACGAAATTTCCAAAATTATCTGAAGCATAGGTTCTGTAGCAAGAAAACATGTTCTGAAGCACAAGGTGCTTTGAGGTTTTGTTCGGGATCCAAAAGATTTGAGTCCATTAAATCTCATCATTTACTGCTGCTACTGTTATTATGAAAGGTAATGATTTCTTATTGGGACCTTTTCAATATCTTTCAGTTTTAATATCTAGTTTTCTATGTATGCAGTGAAGAAACAACTAGACCCTTGCTCCCTTACAGTAATTCCCTTATCAATTAGTGTGATTTTAAGAAAAAATTATGCAACCAATTTATTCACTCAAACTGGGGATAGGTAAACTTACTTGCTAATAAGAAAATAGTCTGTACGTCATCTTCCTCTGGTACTTTGTTTTCTTGGACAAAGGAAAGTTCTCAGATGTGATAAGTGGGAGCCTTTAAATATTTGGAAGTGAAAGTACAGAGCCCACCCAGAAGAGTTTCACTTTTCTCCTGACATCTAATATCAACTCAAGTCCCACGGAAAGTCTGCACTAGATTTGCTGATGTGCCTGATGCACTTTATATCTTCCAAAACCCCAAAAAGCAGGAAAATTAAACTATGGCAGTTCTGCTCATTATTGGCAAAGAAGTGGTGCAGGACAAAAACAGATACTGCACATGTATAGTGCAAGCATAGCAATAGATGGCTGGAAACCCTTCAAAATAAGAAAGAATCAAACACTTGAAACAGGAAAATGCAGGCTGAAATTAGAGCTAAACCCTACGAAGCCTCTGAGATTGCCTGAAGTCACAGTGATCGTGCTGCTGGTGGGGCCACTGAAGAAGGAACATGAGGAAATCCCCAGCTGGATTTTTGGGCCATTTCATGACGTCCTCGAAAAGCCAGACAAAATCCCAAAGAATGGCAGGTTGGAAGCCAAAACCGTTCATTCCCCCACGGGGTAACATGCTCCACTTGGCAAAGGAACAACAGCTGCACAAGCAGGAGAGGGAATGGCTCTGCTACAAAAGAGCAAAGCACCTCAGGCCATTTTGAAGAACAGAGGTGGGCGAGATCCTCGGAGGATCTCACAAGGAAGCCATGACAACACTCGCCTGTCACCAGGTAAACAAAGACAAGCTGCAGTTGGAAAGGTTACAGGAGTTAGCTGGAGACCCAAGAAACCAGTCAAAAGAACCAGACCAACAGACAGCCTTCCTCCCTCCAGGATAGAAGGCCATGGCCAGGACCATGGAAAGGCAGAGGCTGGTGGGAGGAGGAGAGGTCCTCATGGGAGGCAGCGAGAAGGAAGATCATGCCTACAGTGAGAACTCCGGGTGGGGTAGAAACATCCATTTCCAGGTTTGCCTCCAGGTCTGGTTTAGTGCTGTGGCAGGAACAAAGTGCTGCTAAGCCACTGCCCAGCTCTTGCTGTGTTAGTGAACACTGCCCACCCTAACCAGCCCACGGGATGCTCCCCATGCCAACACTTTTTGCACAGATCTCTTAAATTTGGCAGAAGCAGCATTTACCATGTTTAGGGATTTTCCGTGCTGGGGGAATTCCTCCCTGGACACAGGAGAGATTTCTGCCTGGCTGTTTGCTGCTTGCAGAGACACATTTTAAAGATGAATTAGGATTTGTGGGTTCATTACAGATATTTTCACTTTTACCTCAGAGTTATCTAGTATTGACACTTCTTAAGTTAATTTAAAACGCAAAAGACACAGCTCTGGCTATGTCTACATCCTCCAGGCACACACTCACTTGTAGGAAAAAATTATTAGTTCCCTTTTCAGAGAGAAACAACAGCACAACCACTGCTGTTCCTCAGCATGTTGCAGTGGCACACGGTCAGCCAGACAGGCACAGCACATTGCTTTCCCATCCATTCCAAACACGGAAGGATAAGAGTTTTCATCAGAGGAATTACAGTTTAAACATCTGGAAGTTAAACAATTCCTTACTCAGTTAAATCTATCAGTTTTGTTTAGTTACATCCCCTCCTCAGCAGCCTCATCCAGTTGACTGCCACATCACGAGTTCCAGCTGTTGCCTGAGCTCATGATTCCCGTACTGCTTATCACCCACAGGAAAAAAACACCCCCACCTCCAAAAAGACTCCACAGCCTCTGGGTACTGCAACTCTGACACAAATCATTTAAATGGGGAGACGACACCTTCCGCTGAAGCCAGCAGGTCTCAGTTGGCAAAAGGACCTCCACAAAAGTAATGAGGAACCACGTTTTTGCTGCAGGACAAGCAGCAAGTGGCAACCTATTAGTAGAGTGTGCAGGTGCCACGGCAGCCTCTGAGTTGCAATACACCTCTGAGTTCAACACACAACACCAGTAAACCCTGTTGATATCCTAGAACTCCATATCTTTCATCATTTTAATAATTGGAGGGGGCATTCATTCTCTTTTCTCTGAAGCAGAGGTAGGAACACAGACACCTGGGTTAAGAAGCTCAGCTAGGATCTCTTAATATATAGACACATTTTTCTGTTCTATTAAAGGTTCCATCTTACCTGTTTCCACTGACCCTTGCCTGTGAAACACAAAAAGGCAAAGACCACATGGAGGAGAATGAATCAGGGTGCTAACATACTTGCTATTGGCATGGAAAGATGCACATATTTCAAGCTCTGATGCTTGGAAAAATAAGGGTTTATTTTGAAGTCATCGCCCTTCAAACCCAATAATTACTGTCATTGACAATCATGATTTATGTAACCTCACTAAAGCGGTTTAGATGCCTGCATGTTTAGGAACTCGCATGGTTTAAAGAGAGAAAAATACATAAGTATTAGAGCCTTTACAGCAGAAGCAAAACTTTGACTTTCATTTTGTCAATTGTTCTGGAAACATTTTTGCCTTTATGACCAAAAGGTACCAAAGCAGCCTTACTTCAAAGTCCTTGTATTGTTCCAATGTGTGTCATGCAGATTCACTTTTTTGGACATGGAAAAGACCGTGGGCAAGTCACACATTATTGCACTGAGTACTCACAAAGGAAATGTGACAGAATCTACCCAACAGATGGGCGACTTCTTTGGCATGAGTCAGATACACTCTCACCTCCATGCTTGTATTCCGTTCCTCCCACTGGCAAGAGAAAAAACCACCCTTCTGCATTTGTGTATGGACATACACATTGACTCACGCATTGCTCTCACGACTCCTTCGAGCCCAGCTGTCCAAAGGTGCACACAGCAAAGCCCAGCTAATTGCAAAGATTCATTTTGCCAGAGTAGCTCAGCCCAACACTTAACCAACACAATTTGCATCATTCCCTTGCTACAGATACTGCTCTTCCCTCCTACATGATGTTTCCCATCAAGCTTTGGTTTTGTAGCTGCTATTTTCCTCAGTGGAAGATCTGAGATAGCATGGCAAACTCTTGTTTCTCATACTACTAGATGGTCCTGAAACAACCAGAGGCTTTTTGGTTTCTCCAAGAAGATTTCAAAGGCTTTTCTCCCCTAGTCAACCTGGTTCTCATGCAAACTCTAGCAGCTGCTGGGCTAACTGTATATATTCTTCCTCTCAGCTAACATGCTATATAGTCTAGGAAAAGCATTCCCCAGATAGGGAGTGAAATACAATCAATTAGTCAGGCTACCCACGACAGTGGGAAAAGCTTTTTTCTGTATCTCTTACCCAGTTCTGAGCCAGGACTTGAACCTACATCTCTAGACGATCATCTCTGCCTGGTTCTAAAATCTGTTTCTTCTCCTCTGGTGGTTCTGCTCTGTACAAATATGGCAACATTCAGTGGACGCTCAGATACCACATGAATACCTTCATGGTGTCTCCCTTACTCCCTCCCTTTGGCCTAAACCCATATCTTTATCCTGGACATCTCTATCTACCTCTTTTGTCAGCATGTTATTTTCCTTGCAGCTGGATCCACCCAGATCCCAGCCTCAAGCTGATTAGAAGCCTGGATACCTGACTTAGAGCTGCAGATTCCATGGGTAGCAGGACACCCAAAACCTGGGCTATTCAACCTCTTCTGTCTGCCTGTTCTGTAGCTTCATTTCCTTCCTGCCCTGCTTCCCCACCCTTTCTAGCAGAGAAAGAAAGGCCTATGATACAAGTCCAGAAAGAAAATAGGTGAAATTAATGGTTAAAAGTTGCTTTTTTGTTAACTACAGTCCCATAAAAGCAAAAGAGCTATTTCAGCAGCTACTATATAGTTGGAGCACCCAACACTTCCTCTCACAAACACCAGACAAAAAAAATAAAAAACCTTTCAATCTTGCTGAAAAGAAAATAAAAACAGTATTATTAAAATAAAATCAAGAATGCCTTACCACATCTTCTGACACTGTTTAATGAGGAGGTTTATGCTGGCTATGTGTAGTGAAAGGGGCTTCCCTGAATGGCATTCAGAAAGAATGTCGCCAACACCTGGGTGGGGCACGCGTGGCCTCCCTTGAAGATATTTTCATTCTCTATTCAAGTAGCTCCTCTGTGTTCTTCATTCCTGCAATTTAATCATTAAACCAATACCAGATACTTCCCACTCTACCCCAATGCATCCCAGGGCCGACCCTTCCAAGAGATGTTACCAGCCAAATAACATTTTTCCTCGTCAGGCTCATTTGCAGTACAATCACGGGGGTGGGGAGATCAGCACTTAAAACTAACTGGCAAAGTCAGGCTTTTGGCCAAGGTGTGTTGCCAGCAGGTGCCATAGGCAACTTCCATGCCAGTGGAAATTCCAGTTGTTTCATCTTTTCCAAAGGAAGTACTTGAGAGAAGGTAAGTAAGGAAGAATCATGTTCCATAACCAAATAAACACTGAAGGACAATGACAGAGCCTCAGAGAAAGAAAAAGGGAAGTGGTTTGAGGATATGACACTCCTACTCTTTTGCACACCTTTGTCTAGCACGTGACAAAAGCTAACTTAATGGAGACCAAAAGTTATGGTTTTGATAACTGCTACAAAATAATGTGTTGGATTATAGTGGATGCTTCAACATAACCAAAAACCACCACTTTAACTGGCACAAACAGCAACCTTATCAGTAGTGTTACTAGAAAGATTAAGAGCCAGCCAACCTTCAACATTAGACAGTAAATGCTCAAAACAACCCATTTTTAAAAAACCCATTTTGTTAAAGACCTTGAAGTTTAATTTCTTTCTGATTTAGGAAGGAAAAAAATCCATAAAAAGAGATTCTAATCACAAAAGTTTAACTCGAAAGACATTACGAGTTTTCTTTTTCCTACTGCCCAAACACCACAAAAATTCCACACTTCGAAAATATTCTGAAATTACTGTAGCAAAATTTTGCCTCCTAGTGATAAAAAGGCACTTCCTCTGTGTCTGCTGAACACTTCAGTGGAAACAGTTTCAGAACCCGCCTCTGTTTCACCAAAACGGAATTTTCTGTGAGAACCCAAACGATCCTAAGGGAAAACCAGTGAAAAAGAGCATGTAAACTGTATTTCTAAGTTACAATGCCATGTGTCAGTAACAGTAGGATCTACTGAGGGAAACTGTTTGCTGAATATTCTGGCAAGCTTGCTGCTGCCCATTCTGGGAACACAGTCGTTTATAGCTGTGTGCATGTAACGAAACTCTGTGGTCATTCTGTAGGCATCAGCTAAACAGGAGCACCAGTGGGAAGGGAAAAGATGGCAAATGCTTGGGGCAAAGACAAAATGGTCTCTACACGACCGCTTTCCACAATTGCTTTAGCAAATGAGTTTACTCAAAGGAATGGTGGTAGGAAAGGAAACTTTTATACAAGCATTTTTTTATATGTTAGGTAAAATTGAACTAAAACATTCGCCTTAAAATCAGGACTTTAAATCATTCCGGTACACTCAGATAATCAACACGAGGATATGATACCACAGAGCCATAAATTTCATAGCCTCAAAAACTTGGAACAGCATGGAAGGGATATTTCAGCCTGAGAATACATTGAAGATTTCTTGAACAACATATATCATAAAGATGATTCTCCTAGATCGTTTTCTAAATAGCTTTGAAAAGTACATGTGAGAACTGTAATTCATACCTAGCTCGTATTCTGAATCATAATTGTCCTCTCCTGAACTACTTGTTCACCAAACATTACTTTCACTCAATACCTAACAGAACACCAATTAGAACAGCAATAAAAGAGGGGGAGGAACATAAGACAAATATTCTCAAATTAGAAGATGCCAAATTATATCCAAGGCAACTATGCAAGGTACTGAACTACCTTTGTGAGTAATTCCACCCACTCAACTCCCTCACAGGCAGCCTCACTATTTCTGAAGGAAGTCTGTGTTTTCTGCATTTTCCTAGAAAGAATAAGGAGTAAGAGTGGGATTTGTTGTAATCACAGGGGTAAACTGCACATGTTCCACATCAATATTCTGTAAGGCAGAAAATCGCCACCATTAGATGCATCTCTCGAGTGACAAAAGCTCATTTCTTCCCTTTTCAGTGCAGGTTTTCGCTGATGAGAGAAAACCCACAACAAAAGCACAGCCACTGATGCAGAGCAGTTATTGGCAGGGCTCGCCTGAGAGAGAGTCACACACACAGTCCCACTGAGGATAATTCTGCAGTGTCCACAGACCATTCCTATCTGCCAGGGAGAAGCACCTCACCTTCCCTTCGTGTGACAAATGACAACAATGGCACAAGGAACCAGACCCAAGAGTGGATAGCAGCAGAGTCTGTCATTAAGCTGACTTATAGCAATACTGCCACAATAATTTTTCCCTCCTGCATCATTGTTTCTCCCATAATCAATAGCTGAATTCTCTGTGTTCAAACAGCCTTTTCAGAAGCCCCTCCTACCGTAAGCTCCTCTCCTCAGAAAGCCCGGAGCTTTCAGGAGTCACTTGGCCATTAGGAAAAGAAAATTGGGATCAAAGCTGTAAAACAGCAAGTGCCATGTCAAGAACAAGAATTTGTAGCAGGTACTGTGACCTGGCTGGTTTACTTATCAGTATCAAGTGCAACTGCTAGTCCTGGAGATAACATTATTGAAATTCCAGCAGCGCGTGAACAACATGCTGAAACTTGTTTCCTCGCACAGTTTATCACTAAGTAATTCTTGCAAGAAATTCAACATACTTCTGTTCAGAATTGGAGTGTTTTTACTTCGTAGACTCAGAATTTAGAGCTCCAGAAGCAAACTGAGAGTCAGCATCTGCAGAGAAAATAAACTTCCCCAATTTTGCAGGACAGAAAATTCCCATGAGTGGAACCTCTGTATTTCCAGTCTCACAAGTGACTGGAGCAAAGAGAATCAGTAAGGATTTTCATTTGATTTGACAGAAACATTTCTGATGATAATCATTCATTTTTAGCGTCCACAAAATGAGCCATTATTTGCCTTGAATTCACTGGAATAAATGGAACTTAAAAATTAAATAGCCAGAGTTCACGCACCTTCACTTTCTCTGCCAAGAGATGGTTTAGACCATTACAGATGTTCCCAAGAAGGAGCATGTCTGCAACAGCATTTCTCCTGTCAATAACTGCATCTCTCAACGAAGTTCAATAAAAAGCGAAGGAGAATGAAAATTAAAATTGGGGAAAGAGAGTATCCTGGGAGGGGAAGTGAGAACAAAACCATGCAGGCTTATGCAGCCAGCCATCTGCAAAGCTGAAGGATTCACAAAGAAAAAAAGCCTCTACTGTTCCTGAATCAATGACTTCCCCTTGACAAGCAAGCTCACTCTGAAAGAGATTCAAAATGGCTCTCAAGGAATTCATGCCAACTGTGAGGTCTGTTCTCTCGGCTCTATCCCCCTCCCCTCTTTCTTTCCCAGTCACAAGGATGTAAGTATTTATCAGTCCTGTACCCCTGCCAGCGTACACTGAAACGAGTCAAAGGGACCTGGCACTGAATCACAGGGATTTGTGTTACTAATAAATACACCAGGCCCCATCCATTGTTGATTAATTTTGACTGAAATCTAAACACCAAACAACAAACACTCTTCTGAACTGCTTTGGTACCCATTAGTTTGATGTGTTTATTAGACAAGACTGTATTCTTTCAAGTTTATTAACAACAGATTAGAGCATCTGCAAACAAATATAGGAGTTTTATTATTTAAAGGTGTGGGCACCGTACACTAACATCTTTAGGATTTGACAATAAATAAAACCAAAATTCCCATATCAAATTGTACTTAGGGTGACAAAAAATACCCCAACTAGTTAAAGTGCAGCATAGTGCTAGCCCTTCACATTTTCAACAGTTTCAGCTCAGTAGGTGCAGAATGACACCACTGGAGTACACAAAGACTAAAGATAAATTAAAAAAGAAACAAACAAAAGCAAACTGTGAGGGCACCATAGAAATTGCACTAGTTCACAAAGGACTCATAGTAAATAGGAGAGCTTTGGTACTTCTGTTATATACTTTGCACGTAAATAAATTTCTTTTGTTTGCCAAATCAACGTACAAGTATTCCAGCAGCTCCCAGCAAAACCATCAAATCACCACTAAACCCCACAGTTTTTCCCCCCAAGATTTATATCTTTCAAACAGGTGTTTACTGGGCTGAAGCACCCGGTAACAACCAAGCAAACTGTTTACAAAACATTTTTAAATCTTCTAACCTGGGATCTGCCCAGCTGGGAGCAGCACTGTGGAAAGAGACCTGGGGATCCCAGTGTACAATGAGCTGCATCGCCTGCAAGACAAAGAAGTTCTTACCCCACTCAGGGCTTGTCAGGCTACACCTGAAATTCTGTGCTCAGTTTGGTCCCCAGTATGCTAAAAAGACATGGATAGGCTGGAGAGGGTCCAGGGAAGGACCACAAAGATGATCAAAGGACTGGGAAGCTTGCCCCAGGAAAGGCTGAGGGAACTGGGAAGTTCAGCCTGGAGAAAAGAAGGCTTAAGGGAGTTTCAGGATTTAAATGGGTGGCTACAAAGAAGATGTAGGAGGGAAGATGCAAAAGGAAGATGGCGAGTCCCTTTTTATGCGGAATCACAAGGTAAAGATATGGGATAATGGGTACAAATTGCTCCTGGGGAGATTCTGATTGGACACAAGAGAGAAAATTTTCCCAGTGAGAATTAACAGCCATCAGAATATTTTCCATAGGTGGATTCCCAGCATGTGACACTTATAAGATTCAGCTGGACTGGGTGCTGGGCCATCTTATCTGGACCATGTTTTTGCCAGGAGAAGTGGGACCAGATAATCCTTGCAGTCCCTTCCAACCTTGTAGTCTATGATTCTATGATGATCCCCAAAATATGACAAACTGAAGAACCTCTCTGCTAAAATCAGGGACAAAAACTTTGACTAGGATGCAAAGGGTCTCTTCAGAAGAAAAACACATAAATATTAATCAATTTTCTAGTTACACTAAGACTAAACAATATTATTTCCCCTAAACTCCTGCTAAAAATAAAAAATAGCTTTTGTCTACTCTTATTTTAATTCACAGACTGATAGGATATGTCAATATGCTTTTTGTTTCTGTCCTAAATTTGATTTTAGTTATTCCTCTTCAGATATTCACAAGCCTTTGAGTTTAGATGACAATAAATTAAAGTGCATCATTATTACTTAGATGGATGACAAAACTAAATTTTAACACAATCAAGGATCAAACCAAGGGCAGTTCAAAAGGAATAAGACAAAACCTTCTTTGGTTGATGCACTGAAGTCAAATAATAATTTCTGCCTCAAGGGAAGCATGATTCATAACCATTAGCTGGCAATATCATGAAAACACATACTATTAGATTTTGCATCTTAAAGTTTTCAAAGCCACCAAAATTCCAGTCTACTAATATCTATGCACCCGCAAAAGATCGGGATGCAAAGATACAGCTGCTGGATACAAGATACAAGTTGCTGGAGATTTTACCATGGAAGGTCAATGTGAGGTGCCAGAGAAACTGTGGAGTCAAGAGTTCAGACTCAGCCCTGATTTATATTTTGGGAATAGAATTCTGCATCAACACCCTCCATATTTGAGGAGAAGTTAATATTTAAGTGGTGATAACCTCACCTGTGTTTTCCATAGCATAATAATATATACTTTATCCTTTTCTTTTACCCAGGCTACCATTTTTGTTTTCTACTATGATTGTCACTGTACATCAGCCAGATGTGTGCACTGAGGGGGCTCTCATACCTCAGTCTTATGTTACTCCAGTTAATTCAAAACTCAATAATAAGTAACTAAGAAAAATAGTCACTGTTTTCCAATAGCAGCAATCTCATGCTTCCAACAGAAAATTTAGTTTCTCATGGTGCTTCTTCTGTCACTAGTTTTATTAGAAATTTCTGACGCCCCAATAAATAATCCTCAGTAAACAGCGATGAAAAGTTTGTTCCACAGATCAAATAGTCAAGTACCCAAATAGCTTTTTAATTTAATGGGCTCTTTCAAGCATTATTTCAATGTGCTATGTTGTCATAACAATATTACAGTGCCTGTTACTTGACCATAAACCCATTCAAGAGGAAAAGTCATGCTGATCTTACCAAGGCTTATTAGCCTTCATTGTAGATTCAAATTTTATAAGTTATTAATCTAAAGATGAAGAGAACCTAATAGAAACTTTATGGGATTGAGGAGTTGTTTATTTTACAGTTTCCAAAATATTTGGAAATCTTTTAGCAGAGTATCTTCCTATTGTTTGGACAAACCTATCTTCACAAGCAGATGTGAATGTCATTACAGGCAAGAGCTCATAGGAAGGCTTTACATTACAGGATTATTTAGTAGGGGGTTTTGCCACCATCTCCACTCTGGCTTTTATTTTATACAAATCACTTCACATTGTTCCTCTTCAAAGAAGGTTGAAAACAAGCACTCATCCAACTTTTCTTTAGTTTTTTTACTATGCTCTGCTACCAGAGCCTATAATTGCCATAAATCTAGTTGAATTGCACTGGAAAATAATATTTTCACATTTTCACTGGCACACAAAGACAAACTACCAACTAAAGTACAGCACACATTAGTCAGATGTATCCAAACAGCTATAAATCTAGTTTTAAAGTTTTATATCTCTCACTGATCTCAAATGAAATATTCTTGCTACTTTTTCCTGTATTATTTTAACATATTTATGTCCTATAAGCCAGGGCACTCAGAATCTTTGGTCAGCGTCAATTTTTCCATGAGCTGGTAGAACACAAGCCCATAGAAGAGCTCTCCAGAAAGATCTGAGAAATCCTGCAGACTACATCAGTCCCATTGATTTGAAGGACCAAGTCTTAAAAAAATACATCTTCTAAAGTGCTTTTGTTCAGCTGCATTCCAGGACCTGCTTCAAGGTCAAGAGGAAGCAATATTTCAAAATCTGAGCACCTCATCGGGTTTTTCAAGGAACTTCCAAACCAGATATCTTGTCTTTAACTAGTCTTCCTTCTAAAGCCAATACAGTCACAGAAGGAAGGAGGATCAATAAGCAAGTCATGGGGATATTGATTTATTAATTACAACAAAATATTTGGGAGTAGACAGTTGCATATCAATAGTTTGGTGGTGGGGAGAGGGGACACGTTCATGCAAAGGATTATGACTGCTCAAGGAACCCAACTGACTTGATAACAGCAGCAGCTTGGTTTAACATTATCACTGGTGCTGTATTATATCCCCTTTCCTAAATCCTTACCCAGCCCTGTGACTTCTTCAAGCACTGCTTTAATTTTCTTCCTAACAAAACCAGTGAAGACCGCAGACTAACCTTGAACAACAGGTGTCTAATAGTCCCCTCTCTAATGGATGAGAAAGATATTAATATGTTAAGCTTAACACAGTGCTGTGAAGCAGAAGAATTCTTACTCCCTTATAGCTTTAGAGAGGGAATTTTATGGGTTTTTTCCTGTGCAGGTCAATTTGGCATGCACAGCATTAATTTTGAAGGAAGCTAACACTGTTAATGAAGGATTTTCCAAATAGCACAAAGGAAGCATTTAATTACTTTTGGGCCTGTTGAGCCCAAAGCCTAGTAAAACAAGTCAAAAGTGAGTTGAGAATAATAAAACAGCATCTGTGTTTCACTCTGATATCCTGAGTGAGCTGGGGAATTTGCATAACATTTTAACGTAGAGTAAAACTGCAACTCTTGAGGTTAAGTTCTTTCAGCAGCACACTAATGAGACAAACACCTTACAGCTAACCCTACTAATGATCCTATGTAAAAAATTAAATAGGGATAGGATTAGACAGGAAATTCCTCTTTTGCATGGTGAATTAGGAAGATCTAAAAAGATCTGCAGTGCCTGCAGAGGCATTGAAATTACAGCTCAGATACAAGAAATACTGAGCTCATTATGTCACTGAGATGGCTACTGTGGTGCTTCATTCAATGCCTGGGTTATAAATGCTCATTTTTAGACTCTTGTTTCCGGGGACTATTCACACACCACTTGTTTCATACTTACATGTCTCCTATGGCTGTATTTCCACGCATGTTCCTTTCTCAGACCAATATATTAATACCTACAACTTTATATCCTTTTATTCCTCCGTTTACTAAACCCAGCAAATGTTCAATAAACCTCCAATATGTCCCATATAGTCTTGTGTTTCTAAGCCACTTGACAGAAATTTGTAGTTATAGAAAAGGCATTTACATCATCCAGCATTCTCATGGTAACTGGTGTGAATTAATTCACTTAACTCGGTTATTTGGGGGTCTGTTCACAAAATTATCCCAGTTTTTGTTTGTTTGCTGAGACCAACAAGCATTTGGTAGAAACCAGTTCTAAAACCAACTAACATGTAACTCTTTTACTTGCTCTCAGATCAAAAAGATACTGATAATTTTAATTTCTACCTTTAAAAATCTTTCCGTGAATCACAAACTGTGGCACAGCTGAATTATGTCAAGCTCATTTTATTTGGCACTTCTTTGCTCAGAAGGGGATTTAAAGACCATCTTCCCAAATTCGTCTTGGTGTACCCCTAACCAAAGAACTGGAGGATTTGGTAGGTTTAAAACCTATCATGGGTACTTTTCCCCTGAAAATGCGATTAAATAGACAATAATGAACAACCAGACATTTACAGGTTAATTGTATGACAACCTACTTTATACCTTAATTTATGAACCTACATTTCCTGTACAGGCAGTGAAGAAAAATTCCTCAAAAATGATTGAATTTTTTTTGTTTGTTTAAAGATAGACTGCCATTCCCCATTACTTCACAAACTCTCTTCCTGAGAACAAATTTTTACCTTTTTGCATTCCAGCTGACCACAGCTTTTTTTTTTTTCCAGTGCTGATCCCATTATTTCATAACAAGAATATTGAGTGTCAGCATCCTCAACTTCAAATTAAGAAATGTCTCTTTTGCTATCTAGGCAACACTGTTTATATTCTCCTACGGTGTTGTTCCCATGAGGAATTCCTTGGGGCTAATAGCTCAATTGTCAAGCCTCTTCTCCTGGTCGCACATGTTCTACAAATTCTTGCAACATAATATTGCTGTTCACTTATCTTTTTTCCAAATATCAGGCATCGCCTTGCAGAGATTATCAGAGCTGGCACGGTTCCATGGGCTGTCCTGCACGCTGTAGCCGAGTTTTACAAGGTATCACTCCTTTTGTATCCCTACTTTTAGCAGCAGGGATTTTTCTGTCAAGCCCCAGCACATCTCTGTTGCTTTCTCTAGGTTTAAAGCTCTGAGTGTTCATTAGCAACTCGAGGGAAGTTCTTAACAGCTCTGCCTACCGTGTTGCTTTCAGACAACCCCTTTCATCATCTCTGGTCTTTAAAAAGATGCACAGTTATGTTCAGTATTCACATTAAACCTGACTAGTTGCCTGCAGTGGTACAGAACAGTAACCATTAGATTTTCATACACAGGAGAGATCTATAACATCTGCAATAATTGCAACGGCACAAAAGGGCCCTCAGAATGGCTAAAAAGCAGCAGCAAAATCAGTTTCAAGATTTTAGTTGCAGGTCTTAAATATCTTACTTCTATGCTTATTAAAGATAGTTCCAGGATTTGGGAATTACCTTTCTGGGTTCTGTACAAAGCACAATTACAGATACTGCTCCCGCCGCAGATTATTTTAAGGCAATTAAAAAAAAAGGAAAAGAAAAGAAAAAACAAACACCACGCCAGCCCGAAAAATCCCACACTCTCCCTATAGGCTTGTTTGGAAGTAGGGTTAACCAAGTTTTAATCAAGTTGCTGAAGTTATCAAGGTCTCGCACAGAACTGCCCAGAACCAGCATGCTTTACTGGGGGGGAAGGGACTTGAAGTTGTTTGTGGTCACCAACCACCTCCCTCTACAGAACATTTCCAGGATGGTGTCACACAACTGACTGCAGTGGGATGGACTCAATAGCCAAAAGCAAGGAACAATACCAGAAACCCCTCACAGGGACTGAAGTAAATATTCGTATTTAATAATTTCAGCCACCACTTACATACTGTGCTACCCAGGCAAGTCCACAAAGGGACAGTACAGCAGAGACTTTACTTTGCAAGTGCAGATTTCATTTTCAACCAAAAATTTTTGTCACTACTTCTTTCTGCCTGTAAAAACAGGCAAGGTAGTAGTGCAATATGCTACCTCAGTCTGGAAGGAAGAAAGGAAAACTTGGAATTTCGTTCAGCAGTGATCTGTCATTTATATGGTCTCCCTCTGGGTCTAATACTCTAATGACATTCAGAAAGACAGTTCAATAAAAAAATGGAAGCTGAGGCTGTTTCACAAACTGAACTTCATAAGCTATCAAACTTCAGACCTCTATGTTTCAATTAATCACCATCCATCATATCATATGTACATTGGAAAAGGCATTTTAGACTTCATATCAGTCACCATAATTAATTTAAAGAATTAGAGTCATGACAGGCAATATAATTAAAAGAAACAGGCTTAAAAAGAGTTGGAGGGGAAGGTTGTTGGGTTCGAGTTTAGGGAGTTTTCTATTTTTTTTTTTTTTTTTAACAATGTCATCTCCCAGTAACTTTCCTGTTTCATCCTATTCCATCTCAGCCTCGGAGGTTACAGACTTTGCTTCAAAGAATTTCTTGGCACTCTCATAGTCATAAAACAAATATTCTATAACTTCCAAGATCAAACACACTTTGGCGGGATGCAAAACAGCTACCTCTGCTCCAGTTTGGGCAGACGCACTTGTAAAGGATTGAATTTTTGCCTCTGCACCTGAGCAGCACATGATGTATCATGAAATATGCAGGTCTTCATTATGCTTGCCTTTCAGACTGCTTGCCCTTCCCTAGAACTGAAGCTGACATCTATTTGAATGTGCTTCTCCAAAATGAATCAAACATGTCACAGGATCCATAAGAACCTCTTGTACTGCTGGAACTCATAGAACACTCCATTTTAATATCGTAAACTCCGATTTTAATGTGAGTTCCACTCTCACAGGCAGAGACTGTCTGCTAAAGATTATGTGCCAAAATGCTGTATTTTTTGAAGGAAAGACTTCTTATTTTGGAAGAATCTTTTAGATGTAGGAAAGAACAGTAGCTGTGGAATTGTGGTAAGACTCAAGCAGACAGAAGTGACACCAGCACAAAACTAAGGGAGATATGAGTAAAGCCTGTATATCTTCAAGTACAAATGTTTCCTCTCCTTACTCTCCTTTACTGTTTTCTCAGTAAAAGTGGACAGATAGGAGTAAGTGTAAGGATGAAAGGCAGTTAGAAGTCTTAATATAATAATATAATATAATAAGATGCATGTGTATAAACACATAGACACACATCTCCTCTAGTTCTTCCAAAATATAAATTCAGAATTTTGTTCTATAGAAAACAGTGACTTGGAACAGAAATATTTTTCAAGTTTCCAAACTACCACAAAACTCAAACACTGGTTCCCAGCACAGCTCCTGCAGTAGTAAGTGCCATGGAAAAAAGGCAAGAAGAAAACTCACAAGTTAGTATTCAAAGTAGGGCTTGAAAAACATGCAGCAAATGAGTAACAGGCCATGGTGAGGACAAAAAAATAGCAAGCACAGTATAGAATTCAGTAAGCACTGATATTCTCAATGACCTTGGAATTAAGGAGTTTCTAGGGGAAAAGTGTGGGCTAACAATTTTGGCATTTTGCAAATTGTTGCAAAGTAAAGTATTCAAATGTTCTTAAACACTGTTTCAGGGCAAGAGTACAGACTCAGAAGGAGAAAGCAGATTGATGCTATACTGGCCAAGTTTATTCTCTGACTTCTATCACTTTCCAACATAATTTCATACCACGCAACTATAACATGACTTCCTCTATACATTTATCAAGGCAACAAAGTACAATTTTATATAGATTATTAACTTGTCTTTACAGTTTGGAAAATTGATATACAGAGGTGAAGTGAGCTGCCTAAGGTCAGAGAAAGTGAGCAAGCAAGAGGAGAAAATATCCAGGTTTCCTGAAACCAGAGATCCTAAATGGGATTTAGTGCTTTGCCACTTATTTGTCACATAAATATAAAAACTCCATTTTTTTCCCCATGGTTACTGCTTCATTTATCCATACACCATGCTAATAAAGAGGTTTTACATGTCAGGAGGAATTCAAGGATTGCCAGTGATAACAACTTCAGTGATAACCAGACAGCATTAGGTGATGAGACAGGGTTGGATGAGAGGTCTCAGTGTTCAGGTGAACGTGCTCTCCTATATAACTTGCAAGCTTTCTTCAGAGTTCACTGGCAGGAAGTTTGAGGGAAAATTATAAGGTGATTTTAAAAAGAACCCAAACCCCAACACAACCAGCCTACTCTCTATGAGCCAATATTATCATCTTTCTTTATTGCAGTAACAGCCAAAGACCACAGTGGATCTGTTTTTCTGAGTACCCAGCAAGAAAGATGGTCTTGTCCCCTGAAAACTTTATAACCCAAACAGACCAGAGATATCAGGCAGGGCAGGTACAGAACATTGTTCATCCTGCCAGCAGCTGGCAGCACCTGAGGGTCACAGTCTCACCTTTTCTGCTGAAAGTGAGCACCTTCTTTCCTACTTATTTTATGGAGCCACACCGTTCTGCACAGAAGGTCTCCAAAAGACCACAAGCAGAGAGCTGCTGACCTTCAGCCTGCCTCAGCCTACCCTCACTGCAACCCCTCAGAGACCTCTATCAGAGTGATATCCTTCATATTTTGTGGTGTAGAACAATGAATCTCGCTCCTCTGTCTCTTCAGCACTCTACGTTTCCCCACAGCTTCACCATTTGCAGGAGCTATGGAAGCTCTGAAGAGGCGACTGGCATTTAGATGACAGAATATTGAAAAGGTCAGGGCTGTAGCGCACAATGCAGCCATGCATGGGGCACACCAGCTATTGAAACACCATTGCCATAAATCAAACACTAGAACAGTTTGCTCGGGGAGGCTGTGGAAACTCTGTGCTTGAAGGAGTTCAAGGTCTGACTGAGCAAGGCTGGGCTGGACATCCTCCTAAAATGCCAGATTATGAATCTACGCCACCTGCTACTTTTCACCTTTCAGCAGTATCCTGACCTTAAAGCACTTCACAAGCAGTAGCCCTGATTTTACAAGATCACAGCAAAGTCAGTCTGGTTCCTGGCTGGTGATTTACTTATGCTGGGCCAATAGAATTGAGACAAGAACAAGAAATAATAAGAGCTTAAATGGGGATCATTCCACCTGCACTGAATATTACTGTCTCTGGGGTTTTGAAAAATAAGACTAGTATTTTCTAATTGAAATTTACAGTGGGAGCTTAGCAAGTCATCAACCTTGGATTTAGGCAGGTTATGTGACAAGATAGTTATCCACATGAGTTCTGTCACTATCTTTCTTCCACTCTCTGAATGCGTCTCTTCAATTTCTCACAAAATGGACTGAATAAACAGACTTCTGTACAGAAACAAACTCTAAGGCACAAAAAATTTATTCCTCATTCATCTTCCCTCATTCTTTACCAGTGCTTTTCCTTCATTGATTAAAAGCAGTCATGCATATGCATCTTCCACCATCCCTCCCCACACTATTTGCCTTTTCTCATCTTTCTTGGTCTATTTTCTGCCCAGTTGTCAGAGATAAAATTATCTCTGTAATTCCCTCTGCCTTAACCATTCTCCAGTTCTTTTCCAGCAATATAGTTTCTTCCCTTGCCTGTCCCTTTTGAGTTCTCTTGCCATCTGTTACTTGTCTTCAGAATTTTTTTTCAGTATATACAGTCTCCTTTTCTCCACTATTTTGGAATTTAGACCACGTAGCACTGGCAATTATTTAACTCTTGCAAAGCACATACAGCAAATAGAGGTCTTGTAAAAGACAGTAAACATGACAAAGTAGTGTTTTATTTTTAATCACTACATCACTACTCAGTGGGTACATTTAATACCATCTGCAGCTGTCAGAGTTGCAAGCTGAGGCAGGTGAGGCAGAGGTAAAAGGTCAATGCTCCTTATTTTGATAGAAACAGAGGGAGCCTGATTTCTTTTATAGACTTTATGGGACTGTCATTCATAACTCAGTTCAACATGATGTTTATCTGTTTGTTTCCCCATTCCACATCCTCACTGTGGTGGCTCTGTAAAACAGACCCGCCAAATCCTCTCCTTGCCCTCAACCTTCCTCCAGCTGTAAACTGAATGTACTGCACAAAACCCTTCTAAATAAAGCTGGAGCTTATTCAGTAGACAGATCCATGACCAATTAGAACGCTTTGCATTTCCCTTGGCTTATGTGAATAGCAAAATGAGAAAAACAAACAGAAAAGATAACTGCGCCCTGTTAAAAGATAATCCCTTAGTATAATAATTGTCTAGCAAGTTGGAGTGCCACAGCAGGCAGAAATCCAGTCAGCATTTAGTAATTATGTCCCCATTTATTCATGAGAATTATGCTCTGCCATCGCTTCAGGCCCTTTAGAAATGCTCCTATTCCCCCAGGCCTCAGCTATATTTATAATGCAGTATCCCCTACTATTTTCCCAGTGCTATGGCAACTAAGAATACAATATTTAGAGAGCTATCAGGTTCTGACAAGGCCAGGCAGCAGGCTCTGCGTCGCCCCGTCTCACTCACAGGGCGCAGGCCGGGCGTGCGTGTGAGAAGGCGCGTGTGCCTCTCGCTGTGCACGGGCGCACGTCAGCCAGGCCTTCAGGAACAGCAGCAGAGAAAAGACACCGCAGCAGGATGGAGGAAGGGGTCTAACAAAACTGTGTTTGTTTCTTCTTTAAACCTCCTGGCTAGAGGCACTTAATCACAGTATAGATTAGACTGTGCTGACTCATTTAAAAAAGAACCTGAAATTCAAGAAAGCTCACTTCCTTCCTAGCTTTTTTTTTTTAATGATAGAGTGAGGCTTGACTCACAAGGTCATTGAAAGCTACAGAAATATTTCTTTCCACCTCAATAACCAGGAGACTCCTATGCATTCTTCCACATCTTTTAATGATTTTTCTACACATCAGTAAACACAGCAAGGTTGGGACCCACCAGACCAGGCTCCACATTTCTAACAAATATGTTTTTATCTAAGTGGACATTCAGCTCTTGCAGTGACTGCAGTTTTCCAGCACATTTACGTTGCACCAGCCAGCAGAGCAGAGCCCTTTCTCACGTTGCCATAGCTCTGGTCAGGAGACTGCAAGGGTTTATTTTCTCACTCAAGCTAACTTCTGGAAGTAATTACTAATAGATGAAACCAAAGTTCAGCTAAGCTGTTAAGTGCTCCACTGAAAGTTTTCCAAAATTAGCAACTGTCATGAGTCCTAAGACTTGATAAAGATTCTCTGAAGATTGTGCTTGCACAACAGTGCTGCTCATTTACTGCCCTGTCAGATGTGTTGCCACAATGCCATTTCTAAAGCCTACTAGAAGTGGGCGAGGGAGGAATTTGTCTTTTTTGTGTGTTGCACATATGTGCACATATCAAAAAAGTCACTGTGCCATACCAGCATTTACCATAGACAAGGAATGAAACAGAGCAGGAGCATCAGGGCTATCCCATGCTCACATGCTACCTCTCCTTTAAGTGTTCACACTGCCTCCATCTCTGGCAAAAATAAGCTGTTCAACCTTCGCAGGAAAAGGAAATTCATGTAATTTAGTCTGAGTCCAAACTTCTACTCTTGCCCAGCAATGTAGCTCATTGTGTTTGCCTCCACTCATCTAATACAATGAACATATAGAATGGGAAGATATTTCTTTGGTAGGGAGTATTGAAATATGAAATGACTTTACACTTCTGGAGTACTTAATAATTTTTCCTGGATAATCATAAGCCAAAATTCAGAACCTATTTCTCAAACCTTTTCAAAACACTTTGTTGACACCTTAAAGCAAAGGGGGAAAAAATGAAAGGGA
The DNA here is from genome assembly GCA_013397865.1 of Struthidea cinerea. NCBI lineage: Eukaryota > Metazoa > Chordata > Aves > Passeriformes > Corcoracidae > Struthidea > Struthidea cinerea. The sequence continues at coordinate 1,094,337 of VZTI01004870.1, forward strand.
GGTGGAGGAAAGAAAGAGGAGGAGAAGAAGGATATACCAATGGAATTGAGCAGCTGGGTAAGTAGTTCTCATCTGGATCTGAGTACATCCAGATACACTCCCAGCTGCCAGTTATGCAGTAAGCTTGATAATAAATCTAGCACAGGAGCACAAGAGCTACATACAAGAACTAAGATTTCTTCCCTTAAGAGGTGGACTATAAGCACAAACAACTTTTCTAAAACCACTAAGCAAATAACAAACACACAGCTCTGTGAGCAAGTCTGCAGACCTGAGCACGGCTCTTTCAGGTTACACCTCTCTGCTTTCGTCCAACTGTTTTTCTTTAAATTACTTTTTACCATTGTCTGAAGGAATTAACTGAATTATCTGGGGGATTTTTTGGCTACATCCAGCTTGTATAAAAGACCCATTGCCCTCTTGTGGCTCCCCTGCTTGGGAGCGGACTGTGTCCACAAGGAAACTGAGAACAGCCCAACACAGCCTTTTTTTTACCTTTTAAGATTTGCCTCACGGAAGGAAACGTTGGCTTATGTCCAGGCCCATGATTTACTGTAGCCTTCCAAAGGAACATCCAGTTGACTGGAGCGATTTATTAACCATGCCAAAAAACAAAGGCAGGCGATATTTCTGGCATGTTCTGTTTCCAAAGGCCCAAGCATAACAAGAGAGATTACGCCTCTGTTTGCTATTTCTACATTCAGAACCTTAGACATGTTGTTCAGCTCTCTTAAGCTTATTTGTAGTTCAACATTTTTGATGTGACTCGCTGATGTGTCAGAAACTGAAACCCCATCATTGGAAGGAAATTATTGTTATCCTCCCAAGTAAGAAATGCAACTACATGTGGACATACAAGCCTCGTTGTACACACCTTCTCAAATACAGACATCACTTTAACTTCTATAGAACTAAACCTGAAGCTTCCAAAGACTGAGAAAGTTACCTATTAAAAACCAAATCAGAGTACATGGAAATACTCACTAATTCAATATCCAGACGTGTGTAAGTGGCATGAAATGGGCAGCAACATGAGAAGCTGGAATCTTGCTTTTATTCCCAAGTAAGTCGGTGTGATTTGCTATACTGTGGTTTCTGATCAGCACAAAGATTTGTGTCAACTGGCGTGAAAAGTTGTTAATTTGTGTTCATCTTTTCCCTGCTCCTCCCTCATATCTCATCAAGGAACTCTTGATACTTTGCTTGGCACACCTAGATTCTCTGAAGCTCTCCCTCACATAGAATCACCCACCTTCCAAAAGTGTTTTCTATGCGATAGCCATGAAAACAGCAAGATGAAGTGGAAAACAGCAAGATTAAGTGAAAGACAATCAAGCACATTATTTTTCTATACCAGTGCTGAATTCACACAGTAGACACATATAACTAAGAACTACTTTACATTATCTCCATAGTAAAATTTCACAAAATATTGTGACACCAAACACACTGTTTATCAGATTTCACGTCATCTTATTCAGTTGCAAGTTGGTCATGCTTAATCACCATGACCTTCCGGAGATCAGAACTTACTCATCTGAGTTGCTTCACTTCCATTAGCTGACCATATTAACAAAATGTACAAAAGCACCATTGAAATGCCTGGATTAATCTGTGGGGCAAAGCTAAAAACATCTCAAGCCCATCCTCCTACACCAACTGAAAAGTCTGAGCTGAAAAACAAAAAATGCTTGGCGTTTACAATGTGTCAAAAGAATCAACGATTAATTTTTACTTCTTAAATTTGTGCTCTATCACTGCCCCAAAACTTTAGATGCACAGTTCTGTCAGATGAAAAAAATATTTGGTTTAGACATACTGAGCTCAAGAATGTGGAAAACAAGCCCAAAACACAAAGTAAGAAATAAAAATAATTTTTAAAAAAAATTTAAAAATTTAGAAGAGTGAATACAGCACAATTGATGAACACACAACTCAGGCTTGGTTAGCAGGATACTTAGGATACAGGAGGTGCTGCTTGATCTCACTGCTTGTGATTACAGACCTCAACATCTGGCTCTCAGAGTAGATGCAAATTTGATGGCAGATGTTTGCAAGAATCACAGAGGGCTGTTTTTGTAGTTAAAAGTGATTAAGGCAAGTTGTTCGTTTTGCCGCATTTTTGTCACCCTTCCATTTTGAACCATCACCCTTCTGCCTCTTGTCTGTCAGTCTTGGACAGGACAAGCCATTTGGCAATGGCTTACTCAATTAAACCTACTCCAAACATGCCCTCATCATCCCAAATTCCTGCTCTTTCCATACCTTCTCCACTTTCAATTCAGACATCACAGATGATAGCTAAGGCCACCTCACGTATTTGGCCCATGTAGGCTCAGCCCAGATGTGACCATGGAGATTGAACCTCTGCATGGCATTTTGCCCTCCCATTTTGCCCTGGTGGCTGCCTCCAGCCCTGCAGAGTGACCCCAGAAGAGTGTTGCATCTCTCCAGCACACCTTAGTACCATCCAGCACCTACAAAACAGGAACCTGCTAAGGCTTAACTGAGAAGCAGAAGGTTATCAATAACCCCTTCTCTATTCCCATCCCAGTGAATCGACACCCAGGATATAAACCATTCAAAGGGACATTTCCCATCTCATTCTGTCAGAGTTAATATCACCTCCCTCCCTGTTCTGTGATCAGAGCCTTTGGAGAGACAACCCCTGCAATCGAAAGTCAGTTGCTAACACCACAACTTTCTTCCAGCCTCAAGCCTCCTTTCATTTGTGAATATCTGTTTCCAGGCCACAAAAAGTTTAATTTCACACAGTATAGAACGGACCAAGGCCAGGTTGGATGGGGCGTTAAACAACCTGGTCTAGCAGAAGGTGTCCCTGTCCATGGCAGAGGGTTGGAACCAGATGATCTTTAAGGTCCCTTCCAACCCAAGCCATTCTGTGATTCATTCTATGATCAAGAGCTTGTCAGATTTCTGGGAGCCTGATAATACTGTTTCCCACACTCCAACCTTGAAGAAGGAAAAACCACACTGTGCTAAAGTTGCCTCAGTTCATACGTTTCAGTCTTGAATAAAGCTTTTGACAAAGGAACCAAAGGATGCTGGTCACTAGTTGGTGCTAGTAAATCAGGACACCTCTTTCCCCATCCTTTCTTCTTTTTTCTTTTTTTTTGTGCTTGTTTCTGTAAAAGAGTCCACCTTCACTCCCTAAACAAGGCAACCAATTGCAAAACACTCTATACCAAAGGGGCTAAGCAGTCCTTGGAAATCCAGCCCTTTGCACCAGCCACAACACCGCCCTTTACTTCCTCATTCATGAGGGGCCTTCTTTGCTCAATTTTTCATGCCAGCACCTCAAAGCCCAGTCCAGTCCTGCTGATGATAACCATAAATTTTAGCCAGCTTAACATCCTGAGCTGCACTTGAATTCATAACCTACAGGCAGCTAACTCCATACGCTTTACCAATCCCGCACGCCATCTGGTCCCCACTTGGCACTGCCTTCCTTGTAGGAGCTCCCTGCCCTGTGGCTCTCACACAGCTGATGTGTTCATAGCCTCAGAACTAAACACTGTTTCTGCTGCTGCCACGATTACCCCTAACTCTCTGTTGCTACTCAATATGCCTCCTGACATTTCCAGGCACCATGACTCAGTCAGTTTCAACAATGTCCTACAGACATATGGCAATAAATAGCAAATTTTCCAGACAGTAACAAAGAGCACCCAGATTTCTGGATGCCCTTTTCAGCCGCAACTAGAAATGAACTCTGTTCAAAAGATTCTTAATTTTGTGGAAACATGCACTGAACTTCTCTGGATTTCAGATCTGGCCATGCTGTCTCTAAAGTGCTCACCACAGACACCCTAAGCTTCGCATAAACAGGAACATCTCCCAGGCTAAAGTCACAAGACCCTTTTCCTTTGGCGGGAGGCTGACCCAGCTCTTACTTTCCCAATAAAATGGCCTGAGGCACGTCTTGGAGCAGTACCTGTTCCATGCAGGAGAGGGCAGCGATATACATGTGTGCACACTTGGCAAATAAATTGACATGCATTTGGACACACTACCTTTGAGTGTCTGACTCCCCTGGAGTTTCAGATGCTGCTCATGATCACGCAGTTGAGGAAAAATTCCACTATGGCATGCGACAACCTCACGATGACAACTCAAAATGAATGCAGGTAGATTGATGCTAAATTAAAGGAATCAAAAGTGTGGGGTGGAAAAGCAATTGCAAAAGGCACAGGATACGCTGGTGGGAGAAACAGGTTCAGAAAGGGTAAATTCCACAGCAATTTACCCTTTCTTTAAGAGCTGCCAGTACAAAATTTTATTTAAATATAGACACCCACGAACATAAGATGGGAGAAGGGAAAAAGAAGGAGCTACCTAACATGTCCAAAGCTGAACTCTGCAAGCCACTTTGTCACTGGACTCTGGAGGACTGTGGCAACTAAATACCAGCATGCATACAAATCTGGGGCATGTTTCAATGGGAAGTTAGTGACACTTGAAAACCCTGAAAATACTTCCTAAAATCTTCTTTACTAAACTTTTAGGAACATAGTTCCTTCTAGTTTTTGAAACTATACCAACTTCTTCCCACAGCAGAAGTATTTCCTGGAGACATTCATTTGGATTCTGGCTTTTTTTCCTTTTTACATGGAACTCACAGAGCAAACTTGAAGACAAAAATAATACTCTTTAATATAAAACACCAGAAATTTAAAAAGCATTATTTCAAGTGGACTACTTCACAAATAAAAAGGGGCAAGGATGAGCTAAAACCAAGGAAACGCTCTCCAGGCATCTCTGGTGTGCCCAGTAAAAGCACCATCAAGATATATTTAATACATACCTTATGGCGAATTTAATAACAAATTTGTACTCAGCCAGTTTATAGGGGAACCCTCACAGGTGCACCGAGCAGCCTGGCACATCCCACAAAACCTTCTTAAAGGTGAAGCTTCACAGCTGGGGATGGCAGGAAAACCCAGCACCCAGGAGTGCTCACCTCACTGCTAGAACAAATGCAGCCCTTGAGGCAAACCTGTTCTGCACAACTCCAAAAACTGTCACTCAAAACAGGAGTAAAGCAAGGAAGGAAAATTGGAGCTGTGTTGACATTCACCTGCCTTGTACATGGGCATGAAGCTGAATGGCATAAAGCTAAGTGAATGTTTAAGCTAATGTAAACAGCCTACTCATTTAAAACAAAAATACAGTAAAACAAAAACCAAAAACAACAACCAGCAAAAGGATACAATGAAAGAGCAGCTCAAATATGCAAAGAGTACACAAAAAGATCTCTATTTCAGCAACTAAACTGTGGTAACTAGAGCTGTATCAACAGTACCTCTTAGTGGCCACAGTAATCTGCTACCAAAAAGAGGGAGGAAGGGAAAGGAAAAAAAAAGAAGAAGAAAAAAAGTCATGAGTAGAAACATAAGGGAGCTAGAGAAAAAAAAGAAAAAAGTAGAAGGATTTAGTACCCTACCCTGGAATAATCTTGCAGACATTGATCCAAAGATAGTGGTTTTTCCCCTTCATGTTTTAAAGAGATGTATGTGAACAGATATCACTCTGCCTGTGTTCTATGTGCCACATGCCCACACTTTCCACAAGCCCTGCTAGCAAAACTCACCCTGGCCTTGAAAACTCGTATTTAATATGCTTGAAAGTGTAGAATCCACTGGAAACATTTCAGATATGTAAAGTGAGATCCAAACCAAGGTAAATAAACTTCGTATTTCTTTCCATGTGGGCTGGGGAAGGGGCAAATTGGGAATGAGATACATTTATCCATTTACAGTATATCTAGACACTTAACAAAGCAAATTTTTGACATCCCTGTGCTTCACTTCTGCAAGCTCTGAAGGATTGCCAGAGAGCTGGAGCACGGACCTGTGGCTAGAAAAAGGTGGAATCTGAAGATGATAGAAGCAGGGGGAGGGAACACTTTTCCTTGTCCTGCCTGGGGCATCAGTACACGGATCATGAAGCAGGAGGCGAGGCCTCCAGAGCACACTACTAAGGCAAAGTTTGTAGGCATAAGGGATAAAAAATACACTGGCTATTTTGGGAAGATCATGAGTGTACACTACATTACAATTAAAGTAATGAAGAGGGGAAGGAGTGAGAACGCCATGTAAAATCTTCCCAGATGTAGCCACATAATTACTGGAAGATATGGAATTAGAATCAAGCCTGCTGCCACTCTCCACCTCATCAAGACATCCCAGGATACCCTTTCCCAAGGGCAATGTTATCATGTGACATCTTCCAGACTTGGTAAGCTTAACAATTGTTCAATTTAATAAAGAAATAAGCAAGTTGACCACTGGCTAAGTTTAAACTAGTATTTCTTTGGAAAATAGGAGCTTTCAAATGTCCTCTACCTATCATTTAACTGCAGACTGGAGTGCTAAATTTCCTCTGACTCTACCGCATGCCTGTAAATCTTCCAGCCAGTCATTAACTGCCTGGTAAAGGACTGGCACCTCATATATTGTCACTTAATTATGCTATGCTACATTGGGCTTCCTAGGAGGCACTCATTTAGCACAAAAACACCTCTAAAGAAAACGATGTAGACAGACTGCCCAAGCCAGAGACGATGAAGAATGCTGCTGACAGGGGAATAGAAATGACAACTAAAACAGCCTTTGGAATGGAAGGAGAAACCGTAGCGATGGGGAAAAAGAAACCAAGCATTGACATTTGAACCATCAGATAAACAGCAGCTGACAGGACATTTTAGATCTGGAAGGAGGGGGCAGAGGAGGAGGAGGAGAAGTGCACCAAAGTGGAAATAGAAAATTACCCTCCTGAATGAACGAGATGTGTTTGGAATGAGTCACAGGGGAAGGCGAGTGCAAACATCAGCAAGTTGAGAAGCTGACTGCGCGGTACCTTGCTCCTGAACCCGGTCCTCAGAAACGAGAGACGGCTGAATAAACACAATGAGAAAAACAGCCTGTTCTCACTTCCTACCTTTGCCATGCTGTAATGAAAATGCTCTCTGGGCACAGCCCTACGAGCACAAGGAAGGCACTGCCACTGCTGATTTCAACACAGGCAAAGGGCATTCAGCACCTCAGAATTGTCCTCCCTTCTTCTCACTCCAAAGAGATGCTTTGGTCTTTCGCGCTCTGGAAGGAAAACCAACCCTGCTCCTAGACAACACACACTGCCTTCAGGACCTATTGCCAAAAAAATCCAGGCCAGAACTGAACATAAAAGAGGCATATCATTGAGGGATATAAAACAATACCAACGCTGCCCCACGGCGGTAACACACACCTCCCTCAGCCACTAGAGCCATTGCGGATGCTGCCATGGATGGAGCATTTACAAAGAAGTCTATGAGAAGGCAGAATTGGATCTTTTGCTCCTCCACAGCTGAGAAGGATTTGGGGTATTTATGATAACAAATGGCCGCAGCAGAAGCTTTCCTCCCCTCCCCTGTCTAAACTTTATTTCTCCTCCCCTTTGTAAACATCAGCATTTTTCTCAGTCCCAGTGACATCTACCAGGCTGGAAACCACCACCCTTCAAAGCACAGTTGCAACTGCTGTGCTTGGCAGCTTTACACTTAACTCTGGTGTCATTCAGCTACATCAAGTCACTGGACAAAGTCAGGAATTATGTGGAAATTGCCAGTGATGGCTAACATTAAAGTAGGAACTTTTTCCCCCCAAAAAACAAGTTTTCATTTGATATTGCCAAATTTACGGTGGCGCAAATCAAGGTGGAAATTTAGGTTCAGAACCTAAGGTGCATATACTCATATCCCTAATTGGATTCAAAAAATATTCTCAATTTTTTCCCCCCGTTTGTCATAGATAGATTGATACTTTCTACTTGAGAAGAAAACCCACTTCCTAAGGAAACACAAATAATGTGGCGGGCAGTGAGAAATTTGGTTTGCTACGTATTTTTCTTTGATTCATCTCCTAAAGACTGCTCAGGAAAAGCCTGCTTTGAATCCATGGACAGTAAGGAATTAGGGACACAGCTTGTCTATATAGAACTGTATGTTTACTATCATCACTGCAGATAAGGAGCCTCCTCGGTACTGAATGTTTGCTGAATAACTTTGTGTTCGTACCTGTGCAGTGAAGCAGGCACTGTTAGACGTGCATTGCCTTATGCGCCACTGAAATAATTACTACAGACGGCGCTTAAAGGATTTCTAAAACAAGAGGCAGCACTGGTGTGTGTTCCTCCGAGCTGGAGAAAAGAAGTGACTTGAAATCTATCCTTTCCCTTTCCTTATCTCCACATCACTTTGCCAGCAAAGGTCAATTACATGCTCACAAACAACCAGCTCTTAGAATCTGCACTATTAGCGAAACCTTAGTCACCAGTTCCGGCTGCCTGCAAGTATAAAAAGCAGCAGCGCTGCAAGCCGGTGTTAGAGCTGGTCAGGAAATTATACCCCCACTTCCCAACCCACACAAAAGCATTTTAGGAAAATGAACAATTTCCAATTTAATCGGAGTTTCCAGTTTACACGCAAAGTTAAATTTTGTTTGGTTTTGGCAACTAAGACCTTTTCCCAGTTCAGTAAGTTTTAGTGTGTTTTGAAGACAGCCTAGAAATTCAACCCAAGTGGAAAGTTTTCATTTAAGCTTTTCATTTCATCAGAAAGTTTATTTCTCCCATCCCACAGACTTTTGACCAAATTAACCAACCAGCCTCACAGGAAAAGTCCCTTTCAACACACAGGACTTCCACCTTCTTACTTAATTATTACACACTTGGTTCACATTGTACCGCTCACATCCAAGAATCAAAATCCTAAATATTTATCCTGGGCTTTTTTTCATAGTATTACTTCCAAAGGTTGAAATCAATTTGTAAAACTTATTCTAAACTAGTGCAAATATGTTTTGAAATATTCATTGTAAATGTCATGGAACAATGCTGATACCAACATTTTGGACAGCTTTTTACATGTACTAACAGTACACAAAATCTGAGGAGATTAGCATCTCACTGCAAAACTAAAGGCAGATGACAAGACTTCAAATAAATTACAGCAGCATAAATCTGTTCTGTTTTCAGGTCACTGAGATCTCTGGACACACCCAAGGGTTGTCTTTGTTTTTTATTATAGGGAAAGAGAAGAAAAAGTCACACAAAGGTGCTGCACATAGGAGTTTCCAAATGTTAGAGAAGCTCCACTTTTAAAGAAGGTGAATATATATATTGGATGCAAACATGGTGATTGCCAGTCAGACTTTCTGTCTATCAGAAGATATAATAATATTTGTGTTCCTTCAGAGGACAGAAATGTCCTTTAGTACCTGCTAGTTTTCAAACATAACTGTCAAAAACTGTGCAAATCAGAATCTACAAGTTCTAATACTTTTAAATGAGATTTGTCTGACCACCTCAGTGCAACTTTTACCTCCATTTTGCTCACAACCCCAGCCTACAAATCTCCATCAAAGCTACCAAACTGAAAATGGTAGATAATTATTGAGATAATAAAAATCAGAGCAAGAAACTCTGCGCTGTCTACTCCCTAACATGGATCCCAATTTCATGGATGCCCATTCTCTTTTCATAAATTAATGTCCAAGCCACCCCAAACTGCAGCTGAGTGTTGGAGGTAGCCAAATGTGTTGGCCCAGCAACTTCACAGCAGGATGGGATCTTCAGAGCAAACACATGTTGGGCGGGGGCTTTACTGTTAATGGGACAAATTCTCAGTGGTCAAATCCCACCAGCTCTAATGGAATGACATCAGTGAAGATTTGGCCACATTGTTTTTATGTTCTTTCCTCTGCTGCTTCCCTAACCATACTTTAAGACTCACCTTTTAGTCTAAAATTTCCACTTGGAGAAAATCCAGACCCTGTTTCTAAGGAAAGATAAGGACTTTGGTGTTAAATGGTGTGAAAATAAATCATCTTCCACAGTACTTCCCTCAAAGTCTCACTGTGCCTGTTAGAAGACCAAATGATACCTGTGGTAAATATCTGAGCTTAACTATTGGCTGTGATGGATACACATAAAGAAGTTTATGCAGTTTTTATAGAAGGCAAAAAAATAAATATTCAAAAGAGATTTAACAGTCCCATGCCAAGTTATATGTTCTGTAAAATGCTGGTTTATTGAATGAGCTCAGGTCATCCCAATAGGGGAGAAAAATCATAACTATTTTTCCTTGCTTTGTTTTGAAACAGCAAATATTTTCACCCTGGAGGTCATTAAAGTGCTCACTATATAGAGATTACTGATTTCAGCAGCCAGAGTTAAGCCACATATGCTGTATTTTACCCTTGTATTTACAGTATTCAACAGAAAGCTGCATTTCCTATATGGAATCACGTCTTACTAATCTATGTTGAAAAATACACACCTCATGTTTGGCATGAAATTAGGCAGGTAATCACTTAACAAATTGCACCCTATTTCAGAATGGCCCGCGGATATCAAAAATACACTTTACCCCTAAACATGATTCAGCCCAAGTCTCCTTGTCTCAGAACCCGTGTTCACAGTGATAAGAGATTTATTCGGTACTTCCAAAAGGTTTCTCTACCACAATGCCTATTCTAGCACACCAGGAGGATAATACATTTAATGTTATCACTCAGGAAACTCATGCCTTATATCAGTAAACCTGGACTCTCGGGGACAAAAGGAAGTGGGGAAGAGCCCTTAAACCTTTAAAGATATGTCAAATAAATCTCATTATAATGGGAACCTTGACATCATAAATGAGCCTTTGATAGAAGCAATATTTCACTATGGATACTCGCAAACTCTGTAATAAAAAGCAATTTAGACTTTCCAAAAGACTATTATAGAAGGAATATGAATGAGAATTAAGGACAGAAGACTATTAAATCCTGTCATTCTAAAGAGCAGAACATCGTAAGTTAAGTGTAAAGCAAGTTTAAAATGGATTTATCATGCTTACCTACTCATAGCATCAAACTGCTTGGAGAACAGGTCCTCTTGGAACCCAAATCAACCAAGAAAACTGCACAAATAGGAGTATTTTAGTGCAATGACAGAGTAATCAGGTTGCATTCTTCCAGAAATCGAACTGGCACTTGGGCAACAGAGATTTTTTACAGCACATATTCAGTGGTCTCAGGATAAACAAGGTTCTTTAATCTGTTTTGTCATCAAAATAAAAATAATAGTAATAAATCATTGTTTTGTGGCAATATTCCTACTTGTTCATATCTGAGGACGTTTTTATCTGGCAAAAAGAAAAATAACCTCACACTGAGTAGAATGTATAGGCTTGTATAAAACTATCCTAATACAAAAGAAGAAATTACTCTGTGCTTTGGTTCAAACTGAACCTCTGTGGGAGTCCAAGTGCAAATTATGTAAAACTCACTGGTTAAAGTCTACATTCCCACAATAGCTCACCAAGCACAAGTGAAAACAAACTTGCACTATCAATTCAGTACCATGACTTTCCAAGGCTGACCAGTCCTGGGGTCCTCCTCAGTCTTTGCACCAGGAACTACAGGAAACAACAAGGTACTGTGGATCACGGAACCATTCTTCTAGAGCCACACGATTGGAAAATACTGTGCTTCAGCTAAGTATGCCAAATCCCAGACTGACACATGCTCAAGGGGCTAGATGAGTTAGCACAGACTTAGCAAACCACCTGGAGACATCTTCATGACTATGAAATTTTTCTTCAGAAACCACCAAGGCCACATTTGAAAGATCCCTACCCGTGATTAAACTCCATGGTGCAACCTGGACCAACAGAATTTGAACATGTACAAGCAGATATTTCTGCTCTGGTTTTCCTTTACCCATTCCTCTGGTATCGAGTATCGTGCCCTGCTTTGTGCCTCAAGGCTTCAGGTAAAGTTACAGATCTCGCCTGGGAATCAGTCTTTCCTTTGCTAGGGGAAATTTCAGAGCCTGTATTTGCATACAACCTGGAAGAATACAGCCCAGACCAGGGTGTCCCCACAGCATCCCCTACTACAATGTATGTTATAACCTTCCCTGAGAGCAACAGCCAGGAAACAACCTTAGAAAAGCTTTCAGAAGGAATTTGGTATGCCTGAGTCCTCTCTGGGGAAGGAGCAACCCAGGGGACTTGCTGCAGATCAAAGCTTCCAGCCATGATTGCTCTAAGCCCAGGATATGCAACAAAGTGCACAAAAAAAAAAGTGTTCTCGTATGAAGTTTGTAGAAATAGAGGTGTTTGAAATGTTCATGTCAAAATCAAAACCAAGTTGAACTTCTCTAGTTTAAAGCTCTGCTCCACAGCCAAATAGAAATAGAAGCCTATCACGTGTGAATGAATTCTGAATTATTTGAGCAGGCTTACAAATTTAAAATGAAAATCAAGCACCCCTGTGCAAAAACTAAGAATAGTGTCTGAAGTTTCACAGGAGGAAAAGCTTTACTTCCAAAACTTGGAAACAGCCTTTGGTATTTTTGGTTCTTTTAATCACCTCATGACAAACAAATCCCCTTGATTTTTAATAAACCCAGTTGTATTTTCTACAGTTTGCATGACTGACAATTCTATTAAAAAAAAAAAAAATCAACTTCAAACACACAAAGCTCAAAACAGAATTTTGGAGAAGATCATTTTTGTATGGAAGTCATCAAATCACAGAGAAGACTGTTTTTGCAGCCTGTTGTTCTCCAGGGCTCGTTCTTTGAGCAACTTTTCCAAGAGCAACATTGGTTCTGTTTGCAATTCATCTCTCCAGTGAGCATTTTTAAACCTGAAGAAGTGGCAGTGGGGGAAAAAAAAAAAAAAAAAAAAGGAAA